>CAEMYA010000126.1:3319976-3345005 GCA_903131615.1 Diplodus sargus
TTTTCTTTTTTTTTAAATGTGAGTTTAGGAGGAGTTCATGTTGACATGTATGTATGACGTAGGTTCTACTTATTGAATGTTTCCATCAAGGAGAAGTCCTCAAGATGGCTGTTCAGGCATCGCGTGCCGCTTTAGCAGAATCAGATTTTTTTCTCCCCTGCCCAAACACATCAAACGAGACAGAAATGGGTAAACCCGGCGTGGAATGTTGATCACTCTCAAATGTCCCCGTTCTGGTTTTAAGATGCAAGGCAACGGGCAAAACCGCTGAGCGACGAATCGGTTCAGTTTGTGATTTGACAGTTACGGCAGGCAGAATAATACAAGCCGAGATGAATCCAGTGTAATCCAGTCTGATCTGTTTTGTTTGACTGGGGGTTTATGAGGGATTAGGGAACAACTAAGAGTCAAAATGGTGGAGATATATATAATGTACTCTGTCGCTGTGCTTGGGGGGTTAAGACAGTTAGCTGGAGGAAAAAGGAAAAGTTGTAGGATTTAGACTGTGAGCCCGGTTGTAACACCTGCTTGCCCTCTTCGTGCACTGAGTCACCAGTGCAGCTATCAACATGTGCTTTTAAGGCCAACACTTTGAATGGATTACAGGTAATAATACTCAACCTGCTCCTGATGGTTTTATACGTACAAAAGAAATAACCTGTCATCAGTCTTTTCATGGTACAAAATACACTACAGGCTCTACAAAGCAAAGTCAGCTTTTTTTTTTCCTCACAGTATCAAACACCTTTGTGTCCTTCCTGTCTGACCTCCCACCAGTTTACACGGAAGTGGAGCCGCGACGCTCCAGACCACTTTGTTTCGTACACGTTCGGTCCCAAACACTGGAGTAAGGTTGAGGATTAGGACGGAGGGCAAGAGGTGAATCTACAGTGTGTGTTCATGGTAGATTGACGCCTGAGAAATTTCAAAAACAATTTTGACAATGACTGTAGTTCATATAATTACTGTAAATCTTTTCCTTTTTTTTTTTCTTTTCTTTTTTTTTTTTTTTTTTTTTTTTACAATTAACCGATATAAATGAATATGTACGTATGAATAAATATATACCTATATTATTAAGACTTGTCTGGTTTTCTCTCTGGTGTTGTGAAGCATCGTTGGAGCAGCAGATGGCAGCATTGAGCCACTTGTAATCAGTCCTCCTGATCCCGGAGCTCAGCTGGTTGCAGCTTTCGGGACCTATCAGCTGTTCAGCTGTTCAGTGAGACTAATTGATTTTCTTCAGTCAGTAGCAAAAGGGGCAAACTACCAGCTCCCAGGCTGGAACACACTGATTATTTTTGTATGAAAGGAATCAGAAGATTGAAGGAATTACTTGTTCTTGAAGGAGAGCCCAGCCTCTTCCAAACACAGAGCAACACATGCCTGTAATCCATATTCTGAATAATTGAAGTAAATTGGGCTGTACTGCAGGAAAGGCACAGGTGTTACTATTAACGCTAACGATTGCTCTGCTGCATTCAAGTGTGACAGTGAGCCCAAGCACAAGCAGCTGAACTTGAATTCAGCGATCACCACGAGGAACAGTCCGAATGTAATACTGACGCCCCTTTATGACCAATATAAGCAACGAGACGATCAGCATGAAGACTGGCTGTTTCTATGTAGTTATTCTTTTTTTTTTTTAATATATTTATTCATTTTCAATTTTACGGAGGACGAAGGACAAATAAACAACATGTCAAACAACTAAACCCAAAAGATGAAAGAAGAAAAAAATGAGTTATTCTTAATGATCAGATATTCAGCATTTGTCTGATTACTGGAATCACTGTTAAGTTAATTTAACCATGCATTCATTTTGCCCTGATGCAGCACATGATCTGAAAAGTTACCAGTAACTACAGTTATTAAATTAATGAAGTGGAGTTGAAAGCACAAAATGTGCCTCCAAACCTTACCTGAAAATGAAAACTTATTTATAGTGCTCGATCAAATGTACTTTGTTACATTCCATTTGTGTTTGTACTTGAGTATTTCCATTTTCTGCAACTTCCCCTCTACCACAGTTCGGAGGCAAATATTCAAATTGTTCTCCACTCCAGCTATTTGATAACTAAGTTAATTAATTAATTGATTTTTTTAATCATTTAGATAATCAGAAAACTAATCAGATCTGGTGATTGTCAAGTCCAATAATCAGTTGACCTGTAGTACAACAGTATACATATGTATCATGTACAAAATGTTGTTTTATGGAGTGCTGAGGATGAATTTAAGAGTCTTGTAAATAAAATGAATTAAAGTTTACTTTGTTTCACTATTGTCATATTACAGTTACGGATCCAGATCTTGCAGAGCCACAAACAGAAACATTACCTCACCTACGCCATGCATCCTGCAAACAGCTGTTTATATACATAAAATAGCATCAATGAACATTTTTGAGTCTGTCAGTTGCATCCAATGCTAATACACGTGCAAACCAGGCCAAGATCTTAATACAGTTTGCAGTGGTGCGTGTAGCAAAACTCAACTAACAATACGTTCCTTGTAGTTGCTTTAACTTTATTCTTAACATCTCTTCTTTTCCTACTAAAGTCCAACACTGAAAACATTGACAACAAAGCGCCTGGACGAAGCTCTTTCTGCAGCTGCTCGTTGTGGACACGAGAAAGAAAACTGTGTTTTTCTTTTTCAGTTATCTTACGGTCAGTCCGAGCATTATTGCTGTTTGTGTTGTATTATCTCCACTTTTCTTTCAAGCCACCACTTTGCCTTGTTTGCGAAAATTGCTTTATACGTTATATCAGATGTTGTGATTTCTTTCTTTTCCCTCCAGTTCACCAGGGCAAAGTTCCTGTTCAGGAAAGCGGAATCAAAACACACTCATGTTCAGGCTTTTACTGTCACTGAACCTGTGAAAAAAGATGTTCCTGATAGTTATTTAAAATCAAACTTCAAAGGCTTAAATACAGCGTTTCTTGCTCTTTGAACAATAGTTAGGTGCACACTGGGACATGTAAAGAGATCCCTTCCTATCCCACCACCAATGTAAGTGACTGGTGAAATCATCAGTCCTCTTTCTACCCAAAATTACCTTTGAAGGTTTGCCTGAGAATAATTAGAAATGTCAGCGATCTGATTAAAATAAATCTAGTTGACACTGATCAGACGTATTGATATTTCGGTGGAAAATTCATTTGAGCCTAAATTTGATGTGCGTGTGTTGTTTCGTTGTGTCTTCTGGGGGGTTTGAGACATGAAAGATGTTCCATGGGAAGCTGCCTACGTTCAAGTGGCCACATATCTGTGGGGAGAAATCACATATGAACAAGCAGGATCAATTTCTGTGCAGAGTGGATAGAGGTCTGGTCCTGTGACTGCACCATGACGACCGCTGTCACGGCTGGGAACTGTCTCAGTGCCACATGGGACTCATTTTCTTCGTCTCATCCTCCCGTCATTCCCCCCATCTCTAGATTACAGAGAGATCAATGTGTTTCCTCTCCTGTTTTAATGTTCATTTTTAGCAGCCGTGTTCCAGCACCTGGGGTATAACATGGAGGATGAGAGGTGGGTGGCTCAGAGGGAGAGATTTGAATGTATGGGTGGGTCTGTGTGTGTGTGTGTGTGTGTGTGTGTGTGTGTGTGTGTGTGTGTGTGCGTGCGTGCGTGCGTGCGTGTGTGTGTGTTCCCTCCTTCAGCAGTTCTCTCAACTGTTCTGTGTTTTCCGTGTTGGAAGGCAGACGGATCAGATCACAGCTCGCTGCACACACCGCACCACGAAGACATTGTGTTTCTGTTTATTTTTGACAGCAGAGCCACACGGCTACACGCCACGGAAAACTTTTGACTTTGCTTTTGTTCCCTTCAGCAGCCACGGCGCTATCTGCTGTGCCCTTGGCTCTGAGTGAAGCAATAATTAATATGATAACAAAAGCTCTCTCTCTCTCTCTCTTTCTCTCTCTCTCTTGCCTCTTTTCTCAAACACACCCACGCCCAAAGACTCCCTGACAGCTTAGAGCAAACTTTGATGTTTGGTTAGGTGAAATGATGCAGTGCAGCGAGAAAAATAACCAAACTGTAATCACATTCGGAAGTCTTTCTTCCCCCCGTGTCGCACTTTTGAATTAGCGCGGAACCTAATTTGAAATACTCTCCCAGTCTTCTACCTGCATCACGGTGATACGAAAATCAGCGGCTGTGAACACAACCTTATTGCTTCGTTCTCTTTTATCTGAAATGTAGGGTACGTGGTGCAGTCACTAGAAAACCCAGGCAGGAAATGAGATTGCATGCCACCAAGAGCCACCCAATCGTCAGTCCGCTCAACCTCCAGCTACCTGGTGAGAGATACAGTAGTATGTGCTGTCCTGCAGTATCTGATTTCGCTATTATTACCTCCCCCGTGGAGTTTATCTTTTCACCTGTGTAAGTTTGCTGGTTGGTTGGTTGGTTTGTCAGCAGGATTATACAAAAACTACAGAACCGATGTCCACAAAACTTGGATGGAGGATGGATCTCGGCCAAGAATAGACCCTGTTAACTTCATCTGGATCTGAAATAAAGGAACAGATCCAGGATTTTTCTTGATCTGCCGTATTTGGATGTGTCTATGAGTGATTCAAGAGGGGCCTTGGGGGGGTATGTTTTCTATTGAGTGCCATTCTAGTTTAATGGTCCATAGTGGTGGTACAGCAGTGGATACTGTATCTTTTGCCAGACGGCAGCAGGGTGAACCAGGATGGGTTCGGGCTGTGAAGACACCTCACCTCTCCGATATCACTGATGCTCTGTAGATGGGTACCAGTGGTGCTCTGGGTTCCCTGCCAGCTTGTGATGTTTCCTGTCAGAAGTCTATTAATTGCTTGTCTGTGGAAGTTGACGAGAACTTGGCACAGAGCCCTCAAGGACCCCTTTCCTCAAAAAGTAGCTACAGCTTCTGAATTCAGTGCTTCAGCAGCCAGGTGGAAAATGACAAGGAACAAATGATAGCACAGTAGAAAGCTATTTTCTCCAAACCTCGAGATGAAAGTAGTCCATCTCGTCTCATATGGGTCATTTTTCCACTACAGGAGAAAATGATTCTTCCAGCAGCTTCATCAAACAGGTTCCTCCAACTCCACTGACATTTTTCATTACTTTAAATCCTCTGGCATGGATTCATAATAATGACATTTTACTTTATGTTGTTTTTATTTGATATTGCATTTTTACCTAATGTATTTGGTGGCTGTACAGTGATTTAAACCTCTTAAACCTTCTACATGTATTTTAAATAAAGTGGTCTACTTGTATCTGTGGTAGCCTACATGTTATTTCAGTGGATCAGAGATCAGTGAAATTGAACAGGTGCACTGGGCGGCTTCAGGGAACATCCTGCTTTTATTGCGTGCTCTCATCCCCTCAAAGAGAGAATCGGCCCTGTGTTTGTAAAATTGCGAGCTGTTCTATATTTGGGTTCAAAATGAACTCCCGCCCACGACCGTGCATCCTGAGTTGGTCTAAATGGATCCTGGCAGAGTTGTAAAAATTGCCCCAATCATGCGCCTCGGACGCACGGGGAGGCGTGCCTCGGATTGCGCTTAAATTCAAGTCTGTGCCGTGGCGACATGCACAGTTCGCCTTGGATTTACACCAGCGCCTTCCAGAGCACGCGGTTTATTTGGATCTTAGCACCATGAGCTGATATTTTCATATCGACGTTTTGCTGATTTCATCTATTTTTTTGATTTTATTTAATTTTTTCTGGCTGCTGTCGGACGGAATTGTGCCATATTGGAGCTGTCCGTGCGCATCAAGGGGCGATACGCGAGGCTCAACCTCCTCCTGAACGCGTTGTCCTTGCATGACATGAGCGAGACAGAAATATCTGGTGTGTGAGCGTGTGTGTGTGTGTTGAGTGTGTGTATTCATATACCGTTCAATCACAAGCTCGCAACTGGTGTGTGCTGTGGAGAGCAAATGGCCATAAGGCGTCCACCTCGCAGCGCGCACAGATCCCTGTGATGTGGATGTGCCACACTTTGTCAAGCTTCTGTATGGCTAAAGCCGGAGATCTCCTAACGACCGGACACATTTTGAGGAGTTAAAACTTTTTTTTTTCTTCTTCTTCTTCTGTCCGCATCACCTTATCAATGATGACCGAGAACAACGAGATGGAGAGCGAGTCGCAGCTCCAGCGCTCTCCAAGCACCATGTCCATCCAGCCGATGTCATCCAAGGCAAGTACCAACAGTTTTGAGCTTTCAAGTCAGCACGCTCGTCTCTGTCTGCGCTCTCCTGCAGCGCACAGTCGAATCTCTCTGATGAGGAGAAAATAATGCACTGAGTCACGAACGAAAGGAGAGATGCTTCAGCGTTTTTTTTCACCTGCAGTTTGGTATCTTTTGCTGTATTTTTCCACCAGCCTGCCTATGTAATACTGATGACAACACTTTACAATTGCAGTTGTATTCATCACGACTGCGTCACTAGGTGTAACCTCACACGTAGGGTCTGATGTCACTCTGTCTCCCCTCCCTCCCTCCATCTCTCTTCTTTTGCCTCTCCAATCCTCACACCACTCACACACACACACACACAAACAAACAAACACACGCAGGAAGGAGGATTTATGTTTAGTATTCGCTCATGACGCGCATTTAAATGAGAAGGATTAACAGAATTGTTGCAGTGACTGCTTATCAGGGTGTCAGACTGACAGTCCTACACTTTCTGCCTCGCTCACACTTTTATATTACAGCCACGTTTTTTTCCCCCATAGGTGCATTTTGCGCCTGATGTGTGGAACTAGTTTTGTTTACCCCACAGTGTATCCCGGCCTGAGCCTGAAACGCCCTTACAATGTGTACTTATGATTCATTTTAATTTGCTGACATGAGGGTATAAACAAAGTCCTCGGGGGCTGGCCTCCAAGTGCCGGAGCTGTGAAAGCTTTCTCTGTGGCTGCTGTTTTAGTGGAAGGCTTTTAAGACCCCCTTGATTCATTGGGCCCAAACACTTGATGCAACTTTCCCTTAGACGAGGCTTTGTCTCTCCACCCCATGCCTCCTCTCGCCACCCACACACACACACACACACACACACACATGCAGTAGCGTGGACATGTTTGCAGCACACTTTGCTGCAAACATGTCCACGCTACTGCATGTGTGTGTGTGTGTGGGTGGCGCACCACAGTCAAACACATCACGGGCCGACTGGCTCCACGCTTCGTTTAAATGTTTGATTTCCTCTGCGAGAAGCAACAGTCGGCATTGTTGCGAAGTCCACATCTCTGTCCACCGCGGCTAGATCCAGTTCCCCGCTCCTCACCAGCTGCTACTGGAGATACTGGCCGTTATCTGGTGCCAAGCGGGGACTGATTGGTATTCATATGATTCATCAGCTGCTCCGGCTTCAACACATCAGAAACATTTATACCACAAACTAATTGGGCTGACCACTGAATCGCCCAGCCTGGTTCCTCATCTCCCTCCGCTCTCCCGATCGATTGAGGCTGCGCTGGGCGGATTCCAGCGCGCCGTGTGAGAATAGATTTCACTTTAACCTTCAGCCCTCGCGCGCTAATAGGTGTTTGATATTCAAATGAAAGGTTAATTGTTTCAACTTTTGAACTTTCCTTTCAGTGCTCGGGATTCAGTAGCTCTGTGCCACCGGAGGGTCAGTTTGATCTTGCAACACGTAGGAGTCTATTATGGAATCTTGTAGGAGAATATTGAAGTTAATGTCAGTCACCAGGAAAAGGCCCCGACGACACAGAAGCTCGTCGCTACATGCAGGTGCGGCTGCTTCGGAAACGCCTTTGAAAAGCAGGTTGTGGCCAAAGAAGCACGTATTTAAACTTCTGAAAACCACTTGAGCATCGCATCACACAGCAGGCTCGCCGTAGTAGTCGGTGTTTATAGTTTATAGACACAGTGTTCGGCATACACTTATTACATTACTTGCCCTCACTCGCCCCCACCGTGGGTTTTGCTTTTTTAATCAATACCTAGTCAGATGACGGATGGTACAATTACAAACTCATCTCCTCTGTGCAGCAGCAGAGACGCAGCACACAGTAGCAGGAGTAACACTTCACTTAGATGACAAGAGTCGAGAGAGTTCACTGAAAAGATGTCGGCAAAGGTACTTGTTGTCATAAATGAGGGAAAGGGGGTTGGTTACCTCACTGAGAAGTCGGAGGCGTGCAGCCTGTCACCTGCAGCTCTTCATCTAACAACTCCTTCTTGTTACATTCCTCACAAGCTTGTTGGTTTATTGGAAAAGTTCAGAAATCCGCAGCAACCCTTGCAAGCAGCACAAGAGAGGAGAGTCACCACAGTTGTCATAACGTACATGTTGAAAACTGAAAAAAGATAATTGTGCAGAAATGAGAAGCACATTGCCAAAATTTATTCTGCTGATTTGGTTGAGATTGAAAATCCTTCCCCTCATACCTACTTTATACACGTAATCCAGACCATTCTTAAAATTAAAAAGAAATCAGCCACAGGGTGTAATTTTTGAAGGAATCTAATCAGACACGTAGCCATGAGTCCGTGGTGTTTTTAATTAGATAAGGATGACGGGGAGAGAGGGAGGGACTCGCTCTGATAACACATGCTCTCTGGAATCCACCGGCAGTAAGTTTCCCGTAGAGATGAATATCAGGAATTGGGAGCAGAGGAAACCAGTTCCAGGGGATTAGGAGGAGAGGAAGCATGGACTTTGTCCCTGACTGCGATGTATTTTGGTCTATTGCCAAGGGTGGTAGAAATGCGAGCGGCGGAACCGAGGAGATGCCTGAGCAGCAATCACCAGCCAGTAGTGCCGCTCTTTGTTGAGAACTTGTTGAAGTGTCAAGGCTGGTGACGCATTTGTCTGATAGAAGTGCAGTTAAACCTTTGTTTTCCTCCCAGATGAGTACACGAAACAATCCAACGACGGAGATATAAAGACTTGGGATTATAACCTTCACCATGTATGTGGGCGATTTGTCAGCTTGCCTACAGTGTGACAACTCATCCACGTGTCGCCTTTGGATTCTTCACCCGATCTTCTTCCGTCGGCGGGAGCACTTAAGCACACACACAGCCCATTGAGTGATAAGAGGTGGCTGTCATTGCCTACAGTGTGAAAATGAGAACTTGTCGCAGCTCCAAAGCTAAATGACGACAAGTAGTAATACACTTTGCAGTTTGTGGTGAAGTGCAGCTGTTTTATTTCACTCCGGTGCCCTGTGCTAACACTTGAACACAGCACGTTGAGTGATGGAAGCTTAATTCAGAAATGTGAATGGGAAATGGCATTGGCAATTTTTTGAAAGTGTCGGTGTTTTCTTCTTTCTGTCATCTTTGTTCAATATCCACTGTGTGAGCAGACACGAAGGAGATAGAGAGAGTTCCCCTAATGGAAATAAAGCGTCAATCTGCAATTATGTGCTGTGAGAGTGCAGCAGTAATTTCATTATCATCATTTATACTCTGTCAGGGAATCATGTTGTGACAGGACTGAATATGAGTTATGCATGTGATTCTGCATACATTTCCTATGTATGAAACACATCCCTGGCAGAAAAAAACAAGACACAAATCAACAGATACAAGTAAAGACGCGCTAGCTGCTCTGTGGGGCCGTGCAGCTATGCTGTGCTGCTATAAGCTAAATGCTAACGCAAAGAAAAAGTGAAAAGTTTGACTTGCTGGTGACGCAAAGTCAAACTGCAAGGTCATCGCCACTGAGACTCGTCCTCTTAGGGACCAAGAATGCACCTGGAAGATTCCATGGAAATCCATCAAATCATTTTTTCAGTAGACCAGTGGTTGACCAAATCTTCATGTTTTGGCTTAAAATACCTGTTTTGCTCAGTGGTTGACTGAAGACATTTTCTCCTTGAGACTGCGCTGTTGCTGCAGTCACTAACCACAACAGACCCCTCATGAAAGTCTCTCTTAAGCTATTTAAAGATGAAGCGCAGGGAAAGCTGAGAGGAGTCGCAGATACGCCACAGGGCATCCGGCTGCACTTTTCGGAAAGCGTTCACCGTTCAGCAGACTTAATACTGGATCAGGCAGACTTATCATTTATTCATATAAGAGGTTTGGTTTCATAATGCACATATTTACACCAGACAGCACTAATTGCCGTCGCTTGCATTCCCCCCAGCTTGGTGAATACTGAAGTGCTGCTAATGATCTGCGGGTTACACATGGCTGATGTTTTTCGACACTGTCATTTCTGAACTACAAAGCTCGACACCGACTTCTTTTTGAATCCACCCCCACGTCTAAAGTTCACCACGCGTCTCATTAACAATCACTTCACTCTCTATGACACGGATTTGACTGACGTGAGCGAGGGAGTAAGTCGAGGAGCGAGGCTGAAGTGGGCCAAGGTCTTCATTAATTAATGTAACACCTCCACTGCTGTGATGTTTATTGATGTGACACCAGGGGGAGAGGTGTGAGCCGTGGAGATTGTGGACACTGGAAAAACTAGAAGTGCATGCATTTGTGTATCGCCGGGCGAGAGGAGGCAAAGCGTCTGATTTGTTTTTCTAACAGCCATTGTGTCGTGCTTGGGGGAGGCTTGTGTGTGAACAGCGATTGGGTGAGTGAAAATGGCTGGATGATGAGTTGCCGGGGTAAAGCGGCGCGGGGCGGTTGGCAGAGTGTGGGCGCCAAAGCGCACTTTGGTTGTGATCCACGCTGCTATGTCACAGAGTTTCTCCTCCATTAAACAATCACAGATAGAGTGGGGAGAAGAAGAAGAAGAAGTGTGTATGAGCGCATGAATGAGTATGCGTTGTATGCGTGTGTGTGTGTGTGTACATTCACATGCGATAAGGGAAGAGCGATGGCAGCAGCCTGTGATGTATCTCTTATCTTGCACTCAAAGCGGGAATCTGCCGGGCTGCCGGGCATAATAAGTTTAGCCAAGAGGAGAAATGGTTGGAAATGAAACCGGGTGAATACGCTCCTTGTTAAGATAACCAAAGCTGTTTGCGCGCTTTGCCCAGAGATTTTACAAAACGTGTCGTTTTTTTTTTTTTTTATCCCCTTATTTCAGTTCTACATTACCAAAATAATTGAAGCCACACAGTGATCCCTAAATATACCGTGCACCTGAGGATGATCATTTCCCGTGTAACCGCATGTGACGCAGATGACCTAGAATCAGCAGGAAACTGTGTCTTTTACAGCACGGTTATCCTTCTTAAGTCGGAAATATCCTCCCTTGGAACAAGGTCGGACACTATGACGTGCACCCTGGCAGAAAAACCCAATTGTGCACACTTTTTTATAGACTGACTACGCTTAAAAGCAGGGTACGAATCCTGGGAGAGTTGCA
This sequence comes from Diplodus sargus, assembly GCA_903131615.1. NCBI lineage: Eukaryota > Metazoa > Chordata > Actinopteri > Spariformes > Sparidae > Diplodus > Diplodus sargus. The sequence goes on from CAEMYA010000126.1 coordinate 3,331,278, forward strand.
ACATGAAAATTACCGGCTTGAGAAAGTAAAATATTGCACTTAAAGGTCACACACGTTCGCTGTGTTGATACTGTGATAAAAAACCATGGAGCGGAGGCAGGTATCTGTAGCAGTGGTTGTTTGTCCCACGATCTCTGCTATGATTTTTCTTCTTCTCCTCCTCTGACGCTGACAATGATTGGATGTTTGGCGCGGTTCAGCGGGAATAGGAGGAAACCCGGAGAAAATAATAAGCACAAATCTCTCTTGCTGTAACGCCCGTGCACACCTGGCCACTCTCTACATAAAGCGATGTGACTGATTGTTGGTTTTTGAAAGACGCACCAGACCTTTTCACATGTTTCCGGACTGGTAAAGCTTCAGTCAGCATATATTTTGACCTTTTACAGCCTTCACAGCTAAAGTTACAGGCTGCTCTATGTGAAATGTTTTTTCTAGTGGGTGATCCACTTAAATAGTCCACAGTAAATCATATTAGAGCCACAAGCTTTATTTATGGTCACTTCCCCAGCGGGACTGAGCCTTTGTTGCTCAGGCTTTGTGACCTCTAGACAGACTGGAGCGTCCAATCTATGTTGCACCATTAAATTCTGATGGAGGGAAGAAGAGCCACATATCGGGTAAAAATAAAGGCTTTAAGTTGAATTATGTCTCCTCAAGCCCTGCTGTCCCTCTATGGAGCATTGATTTTGGGACATTTATGTTGCCTACATGTGTATGACTTGGGGGTTGGTATATGGATCGAAGATGTGAGAATTACGGGCTTTTACAGGTCAGCAGGGATGGCTCGATGAAAGTCTGCAGCGGTGATCGCCGCTGCTTGAAGAATATTGACTGCGCAGGTGTAAATCTGGGCACCGTTATGCATTTTGCATTGCACTTTGAGCCATTTGTGAATTATATGAATAATTTGTTGAGAGAGTGCGGCGGCAAACCCAAATGTTTCTTTCAGGAGAAGGATTTTTTTTCTGCAGGTGAAAAGCTTTTTGAAGTACTTTGCAAGGAATAAATGAAAGTGGACTTTAACTGTTTCCTCTTCATTTGACAGGCATTGTCATGAAAATGCAGGGGATCGATAATGCATGCAGATCGTACATCACAACCTGGAGCAAAGCTCGGATGATCCCGACAATTCATTTGAGAAATTCACACACATGAATGGAGACTGCGTTCCCAAATCGAACGTGGTATCACACTGGCTCGGATTCTGAAGTGTGACGCTCTCCGCTAATGTTCAAATAGAAGCAAATGGGAGTGCTTTTTAGGCTCACACACTGACAGATGATTAGATTAGCTGTAATTGAGACGTGTGCTTGAGCTGGAGCTATTGTGCCAGCACTCATCTGCTCTGATTGAGATAGCTCGGCTGCAGACTGCGACGCCGTGCACACAAAGCACGTGTCAAAGCATTGTACCGTTCACATAAATGCTCTCCACCATTATTCATTTAGGCTTTGAAGTTCAACAGTTAAAACTGTAGATGCTCATATTTAAGGTGAAGCACGGCAATTCACACATCAATGATTGAGGGTGTTAAGGAGAGTGAAAAAAAAGTTTTAGGTCAGCGTCATTTAAGGTTAAGACTAGACTGAAATATTGGAGTGTGGTGCAGTGAGGTAGCCTGCTCCATCTCTGCTTGAGGCTTGCAGCTCGAGGATTCATTACCTGCTTCTGGCACAACGCACACTGAGACAGAACTGTCGACTTCATTGTCAGTAATTTAAGAAATGGGTTTTGACAAGTAAGAGGAGTGCACGGAATAAAAAAAAAAGGGTCATACTGTGTTGAATACTTTATGCGTCCATCGTTAGTCCAACAGCATTGTAGAAGTGCAACCCTAAATCTGTGGAGGCTGCGAATATAAGTGAGCTCCAGAACAGCTGCAGATGGACCTGATGGGATTATTTTATCAGCTGCTTTTTTTTTCCAAAGTCAACAACTTTTTCTCTCAACAGCTAATAATGCGGTTAGAAGGGCTGGGCAATGTCTACTTAAGCTGAAGTTGTTACTGCAGTGTGCGTTTCTGAATCTGAGGGAGTGTGTTACCTCAGAGGCAATAGTTGTTTATTAGTTTATACGTACATATGTCGGCCATACATCGACGTTCTGAGTTTGAAAGGCTCTCAGCTGTGTTCAGTCTCAGACGCTTGAAACAAAGCTAGCCAGCTAGCTATACTGAGGAAACTAGAAAAACAGAAAAGAAAAACTGCGGTCAACAATGTAACTAGTTGTCTTGAGTAGGTTGTAATGAGGAAATATTTAATTAGATGCAGAAACATAACTCTAAAAACTGTAACAACCTCATTGTTGTGCTGTTGGGGCCCGTTACATCAAGATGTTGCGACAGGGCTCAGTAGTCGGCTCAGTAGTCGATGAGTGTCGGCCATTAGCGATGGAGGACGGCTTCGGTCCCCGTTGCCTTTGTGTCTATGGCAAAGACATTACAATCAAGGACAGATATTTAGGAACAAAGTGCTCCACAAAGGTACAACAAAATACAATTGACACACGCCTCATATCACAAATACTTGTTTAACCGGCTTTATTGGAAGGTATGAAGGAACTCTGGGCCCAGGAAGTCTGCAACATGGTACTTAATGTAACTATAGTGTGTTGTGTGGATGTGTCTGAAACGCAACACAACACACTCCACAACCTCATCCAGTCCTATTATCCATAGCATCTGGAAACAGCAATGGAGACATACTGCACACTCCCTACAGGCAACAGCACCTGTAATGTCAGACTGACTATGTTTTCTCACCTCGTTCGTATCCTTTATACAGTTTCAACTTATAAATCCTTTATTAGGTACAATGAACAGACCAAACACTGAGCACTGTAAGCTACAATAATAATCAAATTTATCGGTCTGCATCAGTTTGTCTTCATCAGAGTAATCCGATGAAATGAGATTCATAATAGAGATTAACAGGAAGCATATGGCCTCCGCAGAACCTGCTCTCAGTTACGCACAAAGACTTTTTTGTCTCTCGTTCTCTCACTCCATGTGTCTCTCACAAAGACGCACACACACGCGCACGCACACACCGACTCAAACAGACAAACTGTTTTCATATCTTATTCCCAGACGCGTGGAGCTGTAAACAGCATGTCCCTGTAAAGTGATTATGTTTGGCGCTGAGCAGAGCGAGCGCAGACAGGCAGACAGACAGAGCGAGTGCACACAGTGTGTCTGTGGCCTACTGATTATCTGTCTGCATGTCCGTCTCCGCTGATCCATTCTTCCCCTGCGACACGGCCACGCCCTCACACTGCTCTCCCCGCTGCCACTGCATGTCAGGGTAACAAATGGCCACCTCTCCCCCCCCGGGAAACTGGCATCATCATCTGTACACAGAGCCGGAGGGAAATGTCAGGAAACATGCATTTATCTAGCCAATCAATGGTAGATGGCTGTTGAGAGCAGAGCTTAGAGGCGTGACGGCCGCTGATGTTCGCGTTTTGTAGCCTGTTTGGCTTTTTCAAACGCGGCAGCCATCAATTCTTTAAGGCCCCTTCGGTGGATACAGCCTTCAAGATACGAGCGCGGCTTGTTATGTCTATAAACATAAACACACAGAGAGGCATTCAATTTGATATTGTTTCGTGTTGTAGGCGTGTGAGTTTGGCCCTGAGGAGGCGTCCATCAGTCTCCTGAAGATAGGCTGTTGATAAATGATCATGCTGTGTAAACTGTTACGGTCGAAACAAGCCCGCCTGCCGCCACGACAAGCAGCAGTCTTTAATGTATGGCCGTGGGTGTTTTCAAAGAGAAAGAGCTTATCTTGTTTCACCATGGGCCAAACGCACAAGCTGCCCTGTTAAGTGAGACTGTGTGCAGGATGTGCTTGGTCCCACTGAAGGGTACATACAGATAGCTTTGCTATTAATGTGCCCTTTCCTTATGAGGTGATATTGCATTTCATGAGTCACCCTCGCTCCCCATGGTGTACGGATCAGAGCCGAGCGTTGTGTTTATGGATGCCGGGATATTGCCTTAGCTGTCCTGAGGGCGTGCTGGACATTTGTTATTGCTCGCAAATGCGCCGCGGCGTTCTGCTTATCTTGTGTTTATACTGAGTGTAACCTCTTTCTCTTCGTCTCTGTGTGTGCAGCTCCAGAGACTAAAGCGCTCGCTGTCGTTCAAGACCATCATGCGCAGCAAAAGCGTGGAGAACTTCTTCCAGAGGTCCTACAGCGACGCCCGCCTGCCCCCGGATTTCATCACCGACCCGCCGCCTCCGTCTCCTCCGCTGATGCCTGGCTCTCCTCTCGTCGGCGACCGCTCGCCGTCCATTTCGCCGTCCCTGAGCCCCAACCCCTCCATCGCCTCCCACTCCCCCTCCCTCAGCCTTTCCCCGTCGCTGCCCACCAAGCCTCCCCGGCCTCAGATTAACCACTGTTTCCAGGACCACGTCTTTCGCAAGCCCACCAACTGCCAGCACTGCAAACACATGATAGTGGGTAAGGTGTTCAATCTACTACCTGTTCAATCTTTCCTTTTCTCACTGCACTTCTCTGGCCTCCTTCTCTTTGTTTATGTGGCCTTCAATCCGGTGCAGACTGGAGAACATTTAATGGAGAGAACATCGCCCGTTGTGCTCAAGGAGACGTATTATCCTCATTTTAAGGTTCTTAATGTAATTTCGGGATACTACTAGAACAGGTTTATAGGTTTAAGTGCTCAAAAAACACATCCGTTCTCTCATATTGTCCGGTGCTGCAGAGCTGTATTCCCCCTCTGTCTGAGCCCCTCCCCTCTCCTGAATACCCAGTCTGCTCTGATTGGTCAGCTCACACACGCCTGACCAAGCACAGCTCACAACAACAGAACAGCTGTGCTCTATCAATTCATACTAAATCAATACCACTTGCCTACTTGCCAATTAAATACAAGGCTACAGCCAGCAGGTGGCTAGGTTAGCTTAGCTCAAACGCTGCTCTTGAACAGATTACACACACTAGGTCAAAACATTTAAGATAGTAAGATTAAGAAGTTATCAAGTTACTTTTGGCTAGCTTTTTCTTCCTGTTTTTTTGGCCTTTTTGGCAACCAAAGCCTGGTTGTAGATCTAGTTTTTTATTGAGCAGATGTGAAAGTGGTTTCAAATCATGTCATCTAACTCAAAATGTCCTCCTTTTGAAGGCATAGTAGCAGGAACATAATAGAGCCACTTGTTTCAAAGACAAGTCCTTGAGACAGATGAGGAAACCTTTTGTAAAACACCTGACTGGCTAATTCTTTCGCTAAGTGGACTTTGCCATGTGTTCAAAGCAGCTCTCAGCGTTCATAGCTATGAGAAAACCACAGGATTATTAACAGGGATTGATGCAGTTCAGATGTGTGAGTGCTTTAAATCCCTAATTTGCTGCTTGCATGAACTGCTAGCCACTGCTAGTACTTCTGCTAAATCTACTTCCTGTCACCGTGATTGATTACAGACCCCAACCTGCTCCTCTGCGTTTGCATCTGTGCTGGTTTTCTGCATGCAGTGTGGGTTTATTTATGTGATGCATCACCTCGTTGTATCTGCGCTCCTCTGCACTCCCCCGACACAGTCCAGCTTCTGTCTCCTTATTAAGCTGATTGAGCGAAATTCATTTTGTCTTCAAAGTAAAAGCAGCGGGGGTGGTTTTGTACGAAGCCATCCAATTATTTTGATGTTGTTTCTGCCCCTGAACAAAGCTGTCCATGTGGTCATCTACAGCAAATCTATTAATCTTTGGTTTGTAAGATAAAAAGAGACCCTTAATCATAAAAAACAAACAACAGAATTTTTTTTCGTAACCTCACAAACAAGAAGAAAACATCTCAGTGCGAAGAGTTTCCTTATCACGAAATCACTTGAAAACAAAGATGGAAAAACAAGACGGCTCAATGCCAAATCGATTATGGCTGAAATATCTCCAGCTGGTTTGGAAGAGGAGCTGTTGATTATGAAGCTGTTATTGTCAGCACTGTGAGCAGCACCAGCTTGATAAAACCCTGGACAGCTCTTGATTACCCGCTCTGAGTGAACGGAGAGAAAACCAGCTCATATGATCTGAAGGCCATCTTTTGTTCGGCGGCTCGTTTCTGCCTGTTGCGGAGCTGCGTCCTGCTGAGTTTCTTTCTGTGGCTGCCTCCGTGTCTGTATCATCTGCCCTCATTCTCTCATCTCCGTCCCTCCCCGCAGGAAACTCCAAACAGGCTCTGCGGTGTAAAACGTGCAAGATGGCTGCTCACCTGTGGTGCACCTCAGAACTATCGCAGCAGCCGTGCCATGGGAAGGTGCGAATACACACTCAGAATTTGATGTTGAACTCATGTATAACATTTGTAGCTTTCTTCAAAAAAAAACCCACTGACTTAATGTTTGTTTACCCTTCTGTCTTTTTGTTTGTTAAATTTGAAACCATCTTTCCTGTTAGAGAGGACTTTGTCTTTAACTGTCCAGCCAGGGAGGGTTTTAACTACCCAGTTCGTCCACTATTTCTACCGTTGAACGCCCAGTTGCAGGAATACATTCAGTTTATGCCCTAAATTTGACTTGTACATAGAAATATACTGAAAGGAATCTTCCGACACCAAGCAGACGGTTAGCTTAGTCTAGCACAAAGACTGGAAACAGGAGGAACCCGCTGGTCTGACACTGTTTAAGGTAACAAACTCTGCAAAAAAAAGAAGACACAAATATGCCATGTTCGGGGTCATAAATGCAGACGTAAAGCAGTTAATTCCTGGCGTCCTTGCTTCCAATTGCTCCCCAAGATGTGTGCCGGGCTTTCAAGTCTATTTGACATCGTGGCAAACCATGGAGTTACGTCATGAAAGAAGCTACTGCGAAAGGGCCGAAAATGTTGTCGAGCGTCACAACTTCTGCGAAATGACTCTTTTCATTATGAGAATTGGATCCATTCAGTCCGATAACATTTAGAAACTCTCTGGTATGCACTCCTCCGGGTCATTTCTTCATAGCATGAAAATGTTTTTTTGGCTTCACTTTTAAAGGACAGCTTTTTCTAAGAATCAACAGGGCCTCGCCTATGACGCCGTATCCAATTCCCCCCTCACAGATCAATGCTGCTCCTAGATAATAACTTGTCTATTACATGACCCGTGGAAAAAAAAATAGCGAGTTGTTTCTTGTCTTTGTGCTAAGCTAAGCTAACCTGCTGCTGGCCGAACAAACGGCTATGACAGCGGCTTCGATCTCAGGTACAAAAAATCGTCTTTGTAGGTATTCACAACTTCGTAATGATTTACATGCAGATAATCAATAGTGAGAGAACAATCAAGATTTCAGACACTCTGGGACCAAAAGCAAAGATCTAGCATCTGTAATTTGGACACTGGGTGAATGACGGTGGCCGACTGTGAGTATAATGCAACCGGCAGTAAATTGGGGATGACTCAGGCAGAGATTTTGTGTCTATCCTCTTGTGTAAGCCAGAGGACATTAGCATGCAGCAAGAGGCGAGACCTTCTGAGAGCCACTTGCAAAAATTTTAAGAGCACTGTGTTCAAAAAACCTCTGGGTGCAGCTTGAAAAAGGGCACAAGGACAAGGAGATGGAGAGTTAGGATAATGATGAGGGCAGTGAGAGGTAAAATATCATCAGACCTGTACCTGAGCATCACTTGCTGGCTTTGATCCGCTGTGTTTCTCCCTCCAGCGTTGTCCGACAAAGTGAGTGGCTCATTTGCAAGTCGAGGCAAAGACGAACCGATGTCTGTGCTAAAACACTAACTGTGCTTAATTCAGTGTGAAATTGCAATTGTGTGGACACGCACACAGAATCACGTGTCCACGCCTGTGTGTGAGCCATGTTTACACAAGTGACGTTACAACTGAGCAAATTCATTTTTCACAATTAGCAGAAAAGGGAGCTGACAAATTTGCTTTGGAGTTGAACGTCAAAATGAGCTCTTTTACTTAAGCTCGGCCTCACAGGTCCGTCAGCGCGTCCTGATGTGTTTCTGATTCACTAATTTCCCAAATTACTCCATTAACGTCGTAAAATCAGACGGTGGGGGGCAGATTCTTCCATCAGCTCAGCCTCTAAACATGAAGTAATGGACACTGAAAAAAAACAACTCTGCTCTCTGCTCTCCTCCATTAGTCCGGAGCGTTCAAGCGAAACTTCAGCTCGCCGATGCTCGTCAACGACCAATTGTCTGTCGTCAAGGAAGTGCAACCGAGCCAAGGTGAGCGAACATGAGCGGCCGTGTGTGTGTGTGTGTGTGTGTGTGTGTGTTGACGAGTGAGTGCATCGTTACGTATGCTTCCCATGTGCTTTTTGTTGTGTGTGTGTGTGTATGTGTGTGTGTGTGTGTGGTGTCGCTCTTGTCCAGTCTTTTGGTTTCTTTTTGGATTTTGTGTGTGCTTGTGCGTGCACCGTTATAAAAGCCGAAGTGCCTCCATCTCACCTGACAGCCGAGGAGCGTGAAGTGGAAAATTTTAAAGAGGAAGAACAAATTCAGCTTCTCTTGGAGGCTGACGGACGGTCTGGACCCTGAAAGTATGTGGATAAATATTTATAAGTTCTAATGTTTATGTTTTAATATCTCTGTTTATGAATTATTCTGTATATCCTTGGACTGATGCAGGGTATGAATTTATTAACCGGCACCGCAGCTCGCATGTTTAAAGCTTGATAAACACTCATGCTGCCTGTTTCTTTCTGATTAGTCCTGACTAGCGCTCACATCCACCTATATCTCGCGCAGAAAATGTTTGGAAACATTTTGACATAATTCTGTATGATTATGGAAACAAACAAATCTCACATTTCCTTGTCGCCTTATTGTCTCATTGTTGAAGTAAAGCTGCTCAAGGCTAAAACACAGTGGTGTGAGCAAAGACTGTTTTTGGACCCACTGGCCTAAAAAAGTACCTGAATTTGTTCTTCCTTTCACCCTTCTCTCTGAACGGGAGGCTGCTCTTTTTTTTCTCTCAACGTGCAGGTAAAACAGTCTTTCATCTCACATGTCGTGCGCCCCGCTGAATCAGGTTTAGTGCCTCATGCTGTTACTTCATGTCCTGTCCGCAAATCTACACCACAATCTAATTAACCTACGGCTCCTTCACCACCACGAGCGCCGCGCCATGGTGCCTGGGACTCTGCCAGGGCCGGCTGAGATTGCAACCTGCCAAGCTCTCAATCACACATTGCAAAGTGTCCTCGTAATTATTGTTAACAAAGGGCCTGGTACAGTGCCGAGCTCGTGTTTATGCATATTAATATCAGATGGCAATTCTTATGATGGATTCGTTGCAGAGTGTAATTTCCCGTCGACTGCCTTTTGGCAAACTGTTTTATTGTCTCATATTGAAGCTCAATTATGAGGCGGAGAGTCTTAATTGCTGCAGGAGTGGAGTACATAACAGTCAGTGCTCTAAGTTGCAATTTTACAAAGACAATTAAAATCTAATGACTATGGGGATGAGCAAGTGCACCATTATCTGGATGTGTATCTGTTCAACTAATGGGCAGGACTTTAAAGCAGAAGTGGGCGGGGCTAACCTGAAGCTGTTAATAACCAAGGAGTTGATCTCAAACGCAGGTCTGGTTGTTGGTTGGTCGGTTTGTCAGCAGGATTACACAAAAAATATGGAAAGGAATTTCACGAAACTTGGATGGAGGATGGGTTTTAACTAGAGTGGCCAGAGAGGAATGGGTGAAATTCAGGCGAGGGGAGTCGTTGTGGTCACGGTGGCGATGAACAGTGAACCCATCCTGCTGGATATAGAGGCTAAACTTAACGCTCAAATTGTTTCAATTCGTAGAATCCAGCTGTTTGTCTTTAGGAAAAGGGCCCCATGTGAGCGATGGATGGTTTCATTTATCAGACATATTTAGGTGTTCAGTTACGGTAAAAGAAGGATCTGACTTAAATGTTGTATTTGTTGGTTTGAGTGTAGCTCTCTGAAAATGTTTAGACTAATATGTCAGTCACTCATCAAGCTGTGGTTGTTACTGTTGATAAAAACCACATCACACCACATATAGAATTCTTCTCTCTGTACTGAAAAGGAAGCTGAAGGTCAGAGATGAATAAAAACATAATTATTTGCATAGAGAAGAGGCTGTATAGTGTCTCTGAACACCATTTGCTACTGTTTACTTTCTTCTCCGGCGATAAAAATCCTTTTTTTTCAGCAATACCTACATCAATGCCACTGCTGCCTTCAGTGTAAAGTGTAGATGAACGTGATCCCCTCTAAATGCTAACATCAGTCAAAATAAAGACATTCCTGCTGCATAATTTCTGCCTTCAGTATTCCTGTTTAATTTTTCATACATCTGACGAGAGCAAAGAGGCAATCATTTCAATATGAAACCATTTACGACTTCATCCTGCAAACACACACACACACACACACACACACACAGCACGTGACCCTGCCCGTTCGACTGGTGTTGCAGAAAATCTAATTCCTAACTTCAGAACGGCAGCGATAGCGCCGAGCGCTGTCGTCTGCTTGAAATGCAGCAATGAGGGCTTTCTGAGGATTTCCATATTTTACATCTCATCTCGCATTCCCTTTCTTCTCCATCGCAGCTCCAGATATATTACAGCTATTAAAACCAAGACACATCTCCTGCCAATAAGTAAATGTATAAATAAACCAAAGTGCGTAGATTTATTGGAATGTCTTGATGTCTCCTTAAGTTTTGGCTGCCGTCCTCTCTCAGATCTAAAGTGGGTCACTTTGGTCCGGGACTGACGGCGTTACTACAGTTATATTTAGTCCCTCTGGTTCCTCCGGATTGGCCCAGGCACAATAATAATGATGTACAGTGTAATCTCAGCGTGTGTGTGGAGCTGTGTCATTTTCCGTGAATAATTTGATTTAATGCGTAGTTGTAAATAAAGTAACTATAAGAGTGTGTGTGTGTGTGTGTGCATGAGTTTTATGAGCATCTGTGTGTGGTTTCAGAGGCTGCGAGGATGCGTGTAGACCCCGTATATGCCGCCTTGCGCTACGGGACGTCCTTGGCACAGATGAGCCGGTCCAGTTTTGGCAGTTTGTCAGAGTCGCCAACACGCAGCCTGGTATGACATCATCACGCGGCGGTTGGGGGTAGAGGACAGTTGGAGACATCTGCAAAGATTTTTTAAGATGTTGATCGTTAAGTCATCGTACTGGTGAAGAGCTGAGAACGAAGACATTTGTAGAACTACACGATGCTCCATCGCTCACAGATCTGCAGAAAAGTTCTTACAAATCATCCACAAATGTATTAGAACTGGCGAGAAACATTAAAGCTTACTTAACTCTTTTAAAATTAGTTTTAAACCTAAATCTCAGGCACCGAGGCCACCATCTCTCTATGTCACTTCTCTAGTAGTTCTCTGTACAAAGTTTACTGAAAATGTATTTATTTTCTTGATTATGTTCTTTCGAAGGGAACCTAGTTGCTGAAAATAACAGCTTCAATTAAAGAAAATAATTCATTACATCTATTCACTTGATGGTGGAGAGTTGAGCTGTTTTTATACTCAAAGTACTGTAACTTTTAGTCCTAGGAACTACTTTTCTAGAAACTAAAAGGCTCCTTCAGACCGTTGTAGCTGCAATAAATGCTGTGAAGACTCGACCAGTCAGAAATCCTCAATCCTGCAAGCCCCACCCCCAAAGTTCCTGCACTCTTTGACAGTGCATCCCTCAAGCAGGGAATTTTTCTAATAGTGTGACATTAATACCTGCGATGGAAACACAACATTCCTAGGTAAAGTTCCTGTTTTAGGTGAGAAGACAGATGACACTTTTGTGTGTGTGTACAGTGAATATGAAGCTACAGCCAGGAGACGGTTAGCTTAGCTTAGCACAAAGACTGGAAACAGGGGGAAACACCTAGCCTAAGGTAAGGTAACAAAAAGTCTGCATACCAGCACCTTAAAGCTATGTAATCTGCACATTATATCATGTTTTGTACAAAAACTGAAGTGTTAAAAAACTATTTGACACTTTATATGGGGATGTGTGTCAGACTATTTCTTGGCTTTCCAGCTAAACTAAGCTAAGCTAAGCTAAGCTAAGAGTGGTGACGATCTTCTCATCTAACCCCCAAAATGTCAAAAAGTTTCCCTTTCCCTTTAAAAGTCCCCTCCTTCAATAAACTTTGCAAAGTTTTGTAATTGATCACAGGGGTATCATCCATGAGGAGCACAAAGGACGATACTTGTCTCTGCGTTCCTCTCATTAAACATGTAGTTGACCCACAAACTTTGTGCAAGTCCTCCTAACTTTTTTTTTCTTTTTTAAATACTTGGCCTATATACCGTTAGATCAAAAATATCCAGGTCCTTTTACAAAAGTGATAACTACCGATCTGTGTGGTGAGCAGGATGAATAATTCAGAGCAGAACAAGTTTCACTTCATCATACATCAATTTTTTAACGTCCCGGTTGCTAACATTTTATTTTCTTCCTTCTTTGATAAGGGGGAGGGAGGTGAGGAGAGTCAGCAGAGACAGTGCAGCATGGAGGAAGAGATAACTCAGGAGACAGGGGGTAAACACGGCTGTGTGTCTGTGTGGATATGCAATATGTGCTGTGCGTCCATGCCTATGTGTGTCCATGCGTAAGTTGTGTTTACCTGTGCATGCCTGTCTGTGTGTGAGAGAGATTTACTGTGTCTGGCCCTTGGAACAGTGATATGCTTGACTGCACATGTGTTGGCGCGTGCTTCGCTGGCACCATCTAAGAAAACGTCTTACTCTTTCCAGACACCCCTGCTGCCCCTGAACCGGAGATCGAGAAGGAAGAAGAGGAGAGCAGCAGCCAAGCTCAGACCCAAGCTCAAATTCCTGTGGACGACAGCAGTGTCAAGGTGCTGCCTCTTTTTTTTTTAAATCCCCTTGTGCAGTCTGTCACCTTTTATTGTTTTGGGTTTTTTTGCCGCCTCAAGCATGTATTTCTGCCTCACTACATCCCCTCCCCGTGTCTCCTGCGTCCAGGTGCCCAAGCGCATTGAAGTTCACTCCATCCACACCTATGTAGCGCTCTACAAGTTTCTGCCTCAGGAACAGAACGACCTGGAACTACAGTGAGTAAACAGTTGTACTGTGTTTCTGCTATTGTGTTCTGTCTGCGTTTTTTTTTTTTTTTTTGATGCCCCCTCCCAGTGTTTGATGCTCCTGCAGGATGAAAACGTCCCCACCATCTGCAGAGGACGGTGCCAGGGCGCCCTTAAGGACGACTAATTATAAACTCGGAGCCCCGTCACCGTCCACCCTCGTAGAGCTCGTAGCGGCTGAGCCGTGTTCCCAGCATGGGAGAGGATAAAGACACCGAACGACTGAGAGATGAAAGGGCGCAAGGAGAGATGGCGGAGAGCTAAAGATTTTTTTAAAGGAAGAGGATGAGAGACACAGGCAACTGTGCAAATATAGAAAGTAAAAGCTGCATAAGATGAAAGAGGGTGAGAATAAAGAGAGGGACGGGAGGACGGAGTGGTAAAATGAGGGCAGTGTGTGTGTGTGTGTGTGTGTGTGCGGATGGCTAAGGGACAGTTTTCACAAAGGTAGAAGATCCATGGGAGTGTTAACAGCCATCTGTGCTGTGGCTCTGTGTGTGCGACTGCACGATTCATGTGTTCTAATGAAAGCACTGGGTCTGACCAATATGCACCGCAAAAAAAAGCAATAACAAAAAAAAAAACTACTGATAACTGATTTACACATGAAAAAGAAAGAAGAACGCAGGGTTTACAGATTCCGAGAAAACAGGAGCAC
>CAEMYA010000126.1:3345999-3362295 GCA_903131615.1 Diplodus sargus
GGGACAGTTTTCACAAAGGTAGAAGATCCATGGGAGTGTTAACAGCCATCTGTGCTGTGGCTCTGTGTGTGCGACTGCACGATTCATGTGTTCTAATGAAAGCACTGGGTCTGGCCAATATGCACCGAAGAAAAAAGCAATAACAAAAAAAAAAACTACTGATAACTGATTTACACATGAAAAAGAAAAAAAGAACGCAGGGTTTACAGATTCCGAGAAAACAGGAGCACTTATGTGGATTCACCTGTGTGGGTGAAGCCACATAAGTGCTCCTGTGTCCAGCCACAGCTCAAGGTCGTCGAATCTGCATTGCATTTTCGAAACCACTCTTTGTTTTTGCTCCGTAGGGCTTTACATTTACCCTCCGTCATTATATTTGAGTGCTGAAATCCTGAGTTTTAAATGTATGCACTATATACTGCCACGAAAACATTTCCTCAATGGAGCAAAAAAATTCAACAGACGCAAGATAATGATGATTTGTAAGCGTCCATCATCTCAATTTATTGCTCACTAGACTAAACTATCGAGTGGTGAAAGAGGGAGCAAGGCAGTGGTTTCAGAGGCAGTGATAAAGGTGTAAGACGGCCCTTACAGGTGCAACAGCACTAACGAGAGAGTGGGGGAGATGTGAATCAATCACGGCCTGTACGCCACCACAGTCCTGAGGAGAGGCCTCATCCATTGTTGAGCGGATACAATGGAGCTGCAGGAAAACGCAGATGTAGTTGATATCATTAAAAATGGCTCCTGGTTTTGTGCACGCTGCCTTGCTGAGCGCCGGTTACAGCAATGTTTCACTTGTCCTGCTGTGACCTGTCAAAATATTTGCTCAAGAACTATTTTAACACTTGTAGAGACGGCCCTCGCATACAGCCGGGCTGTGTGCGGGGTAGAACGGTGAAAATGGTGCTACATGACCGCAGAAAACAGAGAGAAACAGTGCAGTACGCGAAACCTACATAGTGGGAGATAGAGAGGGAAAAGGATCGTGGTTCATAGTGTTTGATCAGCAAAAATGAAGATTTCCGCTCTCTCGACTTGTTAAACGTCCAGCGTTTAGGATTTGGAGGCACCGACTGTAGCAGAGAGAGTGCAGACTGCAATCAGCTGGACATCCGTCAGCTCACCCACCTGTAGATATAAAAGGCTCTAAGGTAACGAAAACAAGATTCTTAGTTTCAGGTGATTTATACACTAAGGAGAAGAGACTTTTGAATAATATATTCAGCGTCTGACCCGACATCCTACACACTGAACCTTTTTTTAACAGTTTTCATTTTCACTCAAAGAAAATGCATAAATCCGAGCTCTCACTCCGTCTTCCGGAGCTACTGCTTCTAACTCCCTCATTGTGGGTGCACAGAGGCAGGAAGCACTGATGGAACACTTGATACGAGTCAAAATGTGAAGGTAGTGACATTAAAAATATGTAAATTGTAACATTTTGTTGAGTCAGACCCACAATCCATTATTCGGCGATTTATAAAGGTGTATTTTTCTGACACTGAGCAAAGCTGCTGTTCTGACAGGCATCATTTTAACTGGGCTAATTCTACTGGTAGCATACGTGTACCTGCAAACTGCATGCAGAAGCCTTAAAAAAGGATCAACGAGTTGGTGATTTTAGAAGCCGTGCTGCTGGGAGAAACCTCATAATTGCTTCATGTTTAATAAATAGCCACTCTGTTGAGATATATGGGTCCTATCCTAGTTGGTAAGTTTATATAAGTGTGTGCAAACTAGTGTGTGTGTGTGTGCGTGGGACGATCATATAGGGCAGTAGTGAGCACAGACACCCAGGAGACACAATGTACAGAGTGCAATTGGGACAGCAGTTTTTCCCTGTGTATCTGGGACAGGCGGTACACTGCGTGCGTGTGTGTGTGTGTGTGTGTGTGTGTGTGTGTGTGTGTGTGTGTGTTAAAGTCTCATCAAAAGCTGGTAGCATCATTAGCATGCAGGCGAGGTTGGTTGCGGATCAGGTCAGGGCTTCACTACTGCAGAGAGGCGCTGCAGAGTCATACTTGATGTAGACCTCATGACTCCGGTGTCAGCTGCTCCGTCACGTCTGCACAGGGACACAAAGACTGGTTCACATTTTAACCTCCACAGCTTTGTAACTGCGGCCACAACAGCTCTCTGTGGCAGTTTGATAATGTTGTCTTTTATACTCGAGCTAAACTCTTTTTTTCCCTTCTTTTCTTGCTCTCTTACCCTCGCTCGTCTACTCACCTCCGTCACCTCTCCTTTCATGCCTCCCTTTTTTTTTTAACATCCTCTTTCTCGTCCTATCTCCTCTAGTCCCGGTGATCGGGTGCAGGTCACTGACGACTCTAATGAAGAGTGGTGGAAGGTGGGTAATGAATCACGTGTGTGTCTTTGCGTTCCTTCCGCACATAATGTGTATTCGAAACATGCGTGCATACATTTCTTGTGCCCGTGTTAATTCCAGTCTTTAAATAAAGCTTTCAGCGCAGAGCACCTGCTCCACTTTTGCTCGTCATAAACAAGCAGGCAGCCACAGACAGAAATAGAATACAATTTTCTCCGAAAATTACAGAGATTAGCATAATGAATTTGACTAGTGTTGCAACCTCAAAGAGGTCTTTATTGAGTCAGTAATGAGCTTCACTCTCTCCCGGTGGAAATTAATGTGCATCTGGGTGTGTTTGTGTTTAAGTCGCAGAAAAGGGGGAAGATGCACCCAGACTTAACTGAAGAGTGTGTTTATCTTGTGGATTGGTGTTTACGAGCGCTCATGTAGCCTGAAGTGAAGCGGCAGTCATTAAACACTTTAAATCATCTCTGCTGCTCCGAGAAACCTTTAAATTATGTATACTTTGTGAGTCATCTGTTCATTGCTGATGTACTGCTTGTGAGTCACCTCAGTAAACACATCAACACCTGAGGTAGAGGGCGATAAACAGTGAAACACGCTGCATAGTTAGATTTATCAAACAGCTTCCGTTTTCTCCATTAAGTTGAAGCAATTTCGGTTTGCACTTAAAGCCAATTACACAACCGTCTGTAGTGTAATTGGAATTTCTTGTTGATTTAAGCAGCATAATCACGAGAATAAATGTTGGCAAAGCATGTTTCTGCAAACCACGGATATTCAGTTTTATTTTGCGACAACGCTGTGCTTACGGTCTGATGAGGCTTAGGCAGAAAAAAACACTTGGTTAGGGTTAGGAAAAGATTGCGTTTCGGCTTACCTGGCTCTGCCGTCGCAAATACGCTAGGAAACTGTTGCAACATCTCCTTAAAAATATCTGGTTTTGTTGCGCCAAAACAGCTAAAAAGATCCAGTAGTTTTGTCCTTAGAAACGTTCCCCCATGTGACAGGAAAGTCAGCCCATATACATGTAATAGAACGTGATGACACATATATAAATGTTGATGTGATAAATATGAAACTTATCTGTAATGCAAAAAACTCCAACATTTCATTCTGGCGACTGAGCTGTCTGGTTCTTTTTTAAACTTCTCTCTAAGTCTATGTCTAGTCACATAAGAAATGTGAGGACGTGTGTTGCCGTCTGTGTCACTTGGTTTGTAATTTTCCCATTACTATTCAGAATGGAGAAACTGATGGCGACAGAAATGCCTCTCCTTTCTAATAACATAACAGGGACTGACAGCGCTGAAGCATTTCAATAAGTTCAGAGAGTTTCAGCCAGTCTGGAGTCTGGATTGTCTGTCAGCAGCCAATAAAAACACAGGAGCAGCCTTCAAGAACAATGATAAACTAATAGTGCCAATGGCCACATAATTAAACCTGCTGTAACACTTATTCAGCCAATCCATTCTATCCAACACATTTAATGGATTACCTTATCAATTCTGTGAAAGTTGTGGGATGCTCAAAAACACTGTGTGAAACACATGAGCGTGTAAAGATATTACTACGTGGGCTTTTTGTAGGTAACTACAGTTCACATGCAAATGATTGCTTTCGAGGTTGTTGTCATCGTGGCACACTGATACAGTGTGTTTTAAATGCTGACTGAGTGTTCTCCTGTGTTTTCTAGGGCAAGAGTGGCGACAGAGTCGGCTTCTTTCCGGCCAACTTCGTGCAGAGGGTCCGTCCAGGAGAGAGAGTGTGGCGAGTCGTCCAGGGTTACTCCGGTAGCAGAGAAAGAGGACACATGGCTGTGAGGGAGTCCCAGGTACACCAAATATCATCAATCCATCCTTATTCTCTCTATTTTGCTGTTTTTTTTTCTCTTTCGTTTATTTACGTGTATTTCCTAAACTACACTGAAATTATTCATCACCATGTTTAGCTAGTGATGACACAGTGAGATCTATCTATGGTTCCGACTTCCCCGTGCAGAGCTGCAGGGCGCTGGGTAAGAGGCCAGGTACATCCTGGGGAGGTCACGATCAAAGGACTGGCGCCAAAATGATCTCTGTGTCCGAGTGTTGACAATATGAGGCTCATGATCTACAGGTTTTATGTCAGCAAGAAAATACATAGATGAATGAGAACATCACTTCAAATATACACCCACAATTTATGTCCCAACACACCTCAAACATTGAGTTTCCTGCTGCAAGACGATGTGAAACTGTATTTTATAAAAATATATTATTTAATTTTTTTTATTATTATTTTTTTTTAAACATTTACCATTTTCTAACATCCAAAATGAATTCTGACAAATTAAGCTATGCTTAGCCTTAATCATGCCCAATAACTGCTGTCCACTGGTTATAACTGCCAGAATGTGCATTCATTTTGTTGGCAATGTTCATTCATGTGGGGATAAACAGTGATTTTATATCCTGGCATCAAAAAATAAAAAAATTGCGACCGCAAACAAAACATAAAAAATGACAAACAAGAAGAAAAAACTGAACATCACTATGTGCGGCATTTCGAGGACGTGTTTTCAGCACTGAAAATTGTTTTAGTGCCAGTAAAACTATTTATAAAATGAATGTGACAATGCCAATGTTTCCTTTTTCAGTCCAGGTTTTGTTTTCAATGCCAACTGTTAATTTTAATGCCAAGCTCCAAAGTCGTTGCTCTAGCCTTATATATTCACAGATATATATATATTATGATACTTGGTCTCAACATTTTCTTCCAAAGCTGATATACATATGTGTCAAATTCTTTAAATGTAGAAATCAGTTTTGGTAGGTTTATCTGGTCGTATCTTCCAGTATCTCTACTGTAAACAGAGCAACTCAGTTTCCCTCTCCTCATTTCAGATCTGTGTGGGAAAGCTAGAAGACGGCGAGACGTATCTGAAGCTGAGCAGTGGGAAGAAGAGAGGGCTGGTCCCAGCTGACTCCATAGAGGAGATCTGAGCCTCCGTTTGAACATCACCTTCCTTCCTCTTCTACTTCCCTCTGGGACACACCCATCTTCAGACGATCCCCATCCTCCCCCTCGGCACAAAGACAGCCTCTACGACCAGCCCTGACTGACTTAAGCCAAACACATAAAACTGGATGAAAAACACACATTTCTGCAAGGAGCTGGAACCACAGCCTGATCGGGTTGAATTGGTTTACTGTCTTCAGTAGAGTCTTTAATAGAGTGTACAGTCCTGCAGTAATCCTGCTCTTAGAAAAGGAACTGTTTTTTTCAGCAGGCTAGCACAGCTGTAGGTTTATCTTTGCAATACAAAAGTCATGTCATAAATGTTTAGTTAGACAAAGTGAGCACAAGTCATAAATGCTTTAAATACGCCTGCCGGATGCCAGTTCACGTTTAGTTATTCCGCGTCAATAAGACGTCTACCAACGTGGGAGGAGGCTGAGTCCTGTAATGGGAACATGATGCTTCTGTCAGCGTTCCTTTTCTTCTTTCTACCCACTCCGTATGTCTCATCCCTATCTGCTCATGTCAGGGTCTCTGGCCTGGGGACTGATATCGGCTTTATGTAGACTGCTACGCGACATGAAGCACTCGGCAAGGACAACCACAACCAGCCAGCGAAAGCTTCTGCCACTCAGGCCGACCAGAGATGAAAGGAGTGCACACGATTTTGAAAGAAATCCTCAGCAATGTCAAGCTGAGCTATATTGGCAGTCGCCAACTTGAGAGAGCAGAGAGGAGAAGATTTTTTTTCAAAGCAAAATTGGAGCCTCTGAGGATGTTTTCACAGGAAACTCTTTTTTTGACTTTTCCAGTATAAAATAAGAATGAAACATGATACAAAAAATGGTAAGAGAGCATGAATCAGTCATGCTGGACCCAGACTTTTTGTGAAACAACTCTCTACAGGTCAGAAACTTACATTTCCAGGAATACATTTATGTGTAAAGTATCTCAGTGAAGGTCTATGATTTGTTGTCTTTTCTAAGTAACGATGAAGCAGGGGGGAAATAAAAAAGGGAGATAAAACTGAAAGGAGTAACATCCAGCAGAGGGGTCCTTAGCGGGAACAAGTGTCGAAATCTCAAGTGTAACAGTCTCAAGTGGCAGGAGCCGTTCTCCTGTTTTCACATAAAGGAGCTCGACAGGCATAAAAGGGTTCGTGTCTCCGCCGACTCGCTGAAGAGCCGCAGCGGTGTGCCGGGAGTGTTGCACGGCATTTTAACGCGGCCTCACTGGAGCCCGAAACAGCGAGGAACAAACCGCGGCCAGTCTGCCAGAAAAAACAACAACAACACAGTGGGGATCTTTCTGACCATGACAGGGAGACTGAGTTTCACTGACAGCTCGGAGGAGGAGGAACGCGGGGAAAACAGAGGGTGGAGGAGGTGCGGCGAGAGGAGTGACATCAGTGCTGAACCATTATGAGTCAGTGTGTTGCATGCAGGTACAGTTGTACCCATGGGTGCACGAGTCATCATCGATCAAATGTCAGCCTGTCATCTCCATCTTCCACTGGCCTCTCCTTGTTGACGTGACGGATCAATTCTGACATTAAGTGAAGGCATTTTTTTTTCTTGCAGGTACTCGATTCACCCGTTACTTATTTAACATGTTTGAAGCATTTCTTAGGAAAGACGTCTTGTTCCAGCGAGGGGATACAAATGTAGGATTGAAGCACAGAACGCATCGCAGGCTGTTGTTAACCCACGTCTTCTTTCAGAGCCCAGAGATCCGGCTTCTCTGATCCTTCTTTACTCGACATTTCAATACATGTGAAAGCCTTTAGAGACTGTGAGAAATAAGCTTATCTTCCTGTAATTACGAGAATAGCACTTTATTTTGTGTCATATATGAATAACCTTTTTGTTGAGGTAGTCTCCTTCATAGTGATAGCTGTCGTACTTGACCCCTCACTTCACTCCACCTCTCCTTGGAGCTCTTCAGGCTGAAGGCTTGTCTTTTGTGCGTCAGATGTTTCTAAAGTAAAAAATGATCAAAGTTGGAGAAAAAAAAAAAACAACTTGAAAATTACACAGCGGCAACCATCCTGGAGAAAAATATTATCAGAGTAGAACTGGATTTATGATTTTAACCCATGTGAACACTCTGCTATCTTGCATTGCGCCTAGTTTTTATGTAGCATCACATGGTCACACCTTTTTAGGATTCAAAATGTTAAGTGTGTGTGATGTGTTTGGAAGTCCAGATTCATTGGTTGGCCGCATACCTCAATAAAAGACCTTTACAAAACAGCCTCTGTGCTTTTCATG
Source organism: Diplodus sargus (assembly GCA_903131615.1). Classification (NCBI taxonomy): domain Eukaryota; kingdom Metazoa; phylum Chordata; class Actinopteri; order Spariformes; family Sparidae; genus Diplodus; species Diplodus sargus. Next base: position 3,353,608 of record CAEMYA010000126.1, read on the forward strand.
TACGCAGTCGGTCACATTAGAGACGAGAAAGAAACGGCTGTTGGACAAATGGGTTTTCAGTCCAGACATTGCAGTCACACATTTTTGGGAGAATTGGGTTTTGGAATAATAGACCACTGGAACAATGGCATGGCAACGACAAAAGGCACATTGCTTTTTGTGTTTATCTACAACTGTAAACATATTCACGGCCTATTTAGCCCAAAAATAGCAGGGGAGCTCCGGTATAAGACTGCTTTAATGGCGGGTTTATGGCCTCCATGCATAATGTACCATCTTCCATCCACAAACATGCTCTGTTGTGCACAGAAGAATACCAAAATGATGCCCTAAACGCCACTCGCAACATAAATATGAGGTAATTGCACAGCTGGTGGGCGATTTCGGGCCTCTTTGTATAATCACACACAGCTACATAAACCAGAGAAGAAGTAAGGGCAATTTTAGTAAACAACAAACAGTCTAATCAAGGAAACCAACACTGATTGGTTTTATTTGTACCAAAAAAATTATATTTGCATCCTCATTTGTATACAACACGTTGACTGGAGCAGTCTAATGTAAACTGAACATCTAAACATTATTTTTTTAAATAGTGTGTTATGTAGCATAATCTCTGCATCCTGAGGCCAAGAGTTAAAAATAATGAATACTTACACCAGAATTAGCAATAAGCTGTTTTTGAAGGCATACGTGCTCCTCGTCATTCTCTAGCTGATGTGAATGATGACTCAACCTTTTTTTTCAAGATAAAGCTTACGTGCAGTGGTTTATACCACACAAACTGAGGAGTACTTAGACTACTGCTGTCACTATCAACAACCGTTTGAACATATTTCCTCAACAGCTTGTGCTTTTCCCTGGAATATACAAGAGGCCGAACCTGATGGACTGCATTCCTGTTCATTGGTTTCTACTTTCACACGTTTTAAAACTCTCGTCATACAGAAAGCGAAGCACATTTCTGATTTGCAACATTCACACAAATTTGAACACTGGACCATTTGTGTTTATTTGCCCCGACTAGCAGCGTAATCACAATCACGTTTGTTAGATACGGCCGGCTGCTGCTTGGCTGCATGTCAGACGTCTCCTCTGAATCCTGACGTGAACTTCTGTCAAGATTTCTGCTCTCTTCTTTGTTTGCAAGTGAATTTAGCTGAACTGTAAGTGTTTTATGTTGTAAGATTCTGGACTCACTGTATTGTCCCACGTTGTTGGCAGATGTTTTAATGCGTGACTGTCTTTTTGGGCCTTTTATGGAGTTTTGAAGAATTAGTCCACATTCTGACATGGAGTTGCACTTGCTAATGTTTTGACATCACAGTGGATAAACAATGACAAGAGTTCCATTTTTTGGCTGGACATTTCGCTCATGAAGCCAAACTGTGTCTGAGAGTTTTGGCTGTAACTTTGGCTCTTCCAAGCAAACATTGGTTGGGCGGTGATGTTGGTTACTGAAGAGGGTTGGCCAGATGGGAATGTTGTCTCCGTGTCCAATGACGGTCCAATCAGACCCCTTCCTACAAACCAGGAAATAGTAATCATATTATTGCCATTAAAAAAAGCAAATGCATGTGTCTTGTTTTAAATTCAACATCTGATAGACAATTTATTTGAAGTGTTGTAATGGATTAATAGGTTTGTGTCAGCATTTATTTATTATATTTAGACATATGACTCTATTATCTTTGAGCCATAGTCGTTCAACATCTCGTGCTTCACTTCCTCATCATCTCCTTGCTGATGCTGACTCTGTAGTTGCTGTGGCTGCTTTGACAAATAGTAGCCGTCCACGAAATTCAAGTGCTCCGCCCGCTGCTCCCAGCGTCTCCGGGTGGAGTGCCAGAGTTTCACCGACAGTAGTGGCTGCTCTACCTCCATCAACACTTGACAGCGCTGCCCATCTGCTGTGACTCAGAGCACTGCGAGTTCTCTCACGCTAATGAAACTTTGCCAGTGTGGCAGAGCGCCGTTGAACAGACTATACTGATCTCCTCATTTCATTTCTCTGGCTCCATCTACCTCCTTCAATCACTCTCTGCCTCCTGTCTTGTTCTCACTTTTCTAGACACTGACGCAGACCCCCACACTCCTCCCCCCCCGTCTTTCACTGTCTCAGTCTTCTTGCTCAGTCTGTCTTTCTGTCCCTCCCTGTTTCTGTCACTGCCTTCTCGCAGATGTGTCTCTTGGATCAGTCTGGAGTTACACTAGACAGAAGCCCAAGAAAAATTTAAAAAATAAAGAGGGGCGGCTGTCTATTTCTTTTCGCTTTTTCCAAGCTCCTTTTTTTGACGTTAATTATAAAGTTATTGTAGGGTGGCTCTATCTGCACCCGCCTCTCCTCATTCTATGATGGAGGAAGGTGGGGAAGCTGCTCGGAGTGAAATTTCCTTTTAATAATGCCTCATTTCCGCTGGCTGCTACATCTCAACTTGGCCATAACGTCAAATTTCTAGCATAGCAAAGCGACAGCAGGGGCACAATTAAGGCCCGGCGTAAATGTGGTTATTTCTGAACCCTGGCCCTGCGTCATATCTGGCTGACCCTGTACGGACCCTGCAGGGGTTTTTTCGTGTGCTCCTGTATAATAAATGTCCACTATCATTATTCAGAATGTCCCCTGATGTTATTGTTACGTCTCATGACCTTTCGAGGTGCCTCCGAGCAAGTGTCACGGCTAACAGCCTCTGCGCCGTATGTCCCGTTCAGGTGAACAGAGAGCCCTAACATCAATAGAGAGAGAGAGAGAGAGCGAGAGAGAGGGGGATGAAAAAGAGGCAAGGACAGAGCATCAGCTGCCGTTCAGAACATTGTGTTCTTCCTCTTTCATCTCTCATCCGTGCAGTTCTTTTGAGTTAACATCTGACTGTCTGTGCTCGGTTTTGCTGTGGGCTGCAGTGCGGTTTGGGCGGGGACCGGAATCACAATATGAGGACCAAAGAACAAACTAAATCTAGTTTTGCTCGACAGGTGTAATTCAATGGCTCGCCACAGCTTGACACCTTTACACTCTCCGCCGCTTGGCTCTTCGATCTAATATCTACAGTATACAACAGTCTGGTGTCCTTCCTGCAAGTCTCAAAATGTGTAATCTTGAGTCACAGGCAGCTGTCAAAGATCATGCAGCATTCACTGAGAGTAAAAATAAAGAAAATCTGGGCTTATCTCAGAGCTATTGATCGTCAAGGTGATGCAGCCAACAGGTCACCATCCACAACAGCAGAGAGTCCCTGACTGCGTGGTCCACTCCACTGGGAATAAAAGGATTTCAAAGTGACTCACTGATCACAGAGGCACCGAGCGTACTCAACAGTTGAATACATTTTTGCAACGACAACTTTGAATAACAAAGGGCACGTCTACACTTCCAGCATGCTGTAGCCTTTACTGACACCACCAAGTTTTCGAAGTTAGAAATCACAATAACAACAACAGAACAGTCCTAGCGAGGACATTTAAGATTCAAGGTTGGAGATTTCAGTTTCTTTAACACTGGGCATTAGATGAGAAGACTTGAGAATATAATGACGTATACACAAGTAACCTGTGAGCTAGCGCAAACTGGAAATATGGAAACAGGGAATTGACAGAACTATAGCAACAATAAATAAATGGTTCAACATTCTGGAAACCACTCAATTGCTTGCTTGCTGTGAATAACATGAGAAGATGAATTCCGCTCTCATGTTTGTACACTGAAGCTGTGAAGCTACGGCAGGCAGCTCTGAAAACAGAGACTCGGCACGTGTTGCTTGCTCAAAAGGTAAGTAAGTCTTCAGTTTTTACTGCATTCAATTACTATCTGTTATCTTAAAGTGCATTTGATGTTCTTATGTACTGTATGTATTTATGAGCCATGCAACAGCGAAATACACATTTCTACTCCTTCAGTCATGAACAATTCAGTTTTTCAAATCTTGAATGTAGAAAGCTCAGTAATCAAGTGCAAGTGTGAAGGTGTTTCTTGGAGGGAGAAACAGTCCATCCGAATCCTCTCATGTAAATCTCTGTTAGAGAGCAAATACCGGTAAGCACATTTCTCAAAATGTCAACCGTCCTTCGAAAGTGTGCACATGCAAAATGACTGTTCCTGCAAAGCTCAACTGCAGAGCGGTTTAATATCTCTCTCACCAGTGAGGCATTTGTCAGAAACACATGCAAATGTCTTTACACCACAACTTGCACTCAGTGTGGCTGAGATTCTCAAAAAGACACACAACAATAATAATTGCTCACATGGAGTTTATTTCAGATTACAAAGCACATCACAATGTCCCATACGCAGCTTATCTTTGTATTTTCCCTTCCTTTATGTTTTTACAAAAAAAAAGCATAAATAAAACAGCTTCAGATCTCTAATATGCTGAAAATCCGAACAAGGCTTTGATAAGAAATGTAAGGAGAATCAGTACCAGATACAAAAACTACAAAAAAAAATTTGATAGCCAGACCAAATCCAACACTGGCACTCTAAATTAACTAAATTACAGTTACAATAAGTGTTGTCTTGTGCGAGAAAAGTCCAACATATGTTCACCATTCTCCTCTTCTGAAACAGAACATGCATCCAGCCCGCTCAGGCAACACCAATACCCACACACAGAAGCTCTCCCCTCTCTGGCGTTTCTTTTTATAAGTATGCATTTTTCACACTTTCTGTTTCTGGAGGGAGGAAGCGGGCGATTACTGAAGCAAGGCAAATAATGACAAAAGCAGCTGTCAGGGGAATCCAATTGCAAAAATAGAGCTGATTAGATGAATAGTCACTCCAAGAATAGCAGGTAATCACAGGTTAGAGCTAAAACGCGTGTGCGCGCACACACACACAGACACACACACACACGCTCAGACCTGTCACTGATACTGGCTGACAGGCGCATAAATAATTATTTCTTCAGCTGTGAGTACAACATACCATTACCTTTTCCACTTCACCCACACACAGACAAATGCAGTGCAATAATCTGCCTTTGACATCAAGCTAGCGCACACACGGAAGCTGAACACACATTGTGGGCAAACAGCGAGAAATGGTGACAAAAAGCAATTTATAATGCCGCCACATGTATGTGGTTTACAGCTAAGGGGGGAAGGGTTGAAGTTTATAATCTAATTCTTGTTTTTCATCCACACTTTCCCATTTCCTCTCCCCCATATTGAACCAAGAAGAGGAAGATTACAAACATCATAAAGAGTTGACAAATGCCAACACTGGACCGCCTCGACACTGACAAGCTGGAGGCTGCGGTGCATCGAGTGCACAAAGTCCATAATGAATAAAATTAAGAGAAGCGACGAAATCCAGGCCACTTTAACCAGGACCGCTGTCTTTTTCTCGCACTCAGCACTTCAAAAAGAAAGCTCGCGGAAGACATGATACCTCCGTCTTTCCGGCAACGTGGGCGTGCAAATCGGGGATTAATGAGTGCGATGTGACAAAGCAGTGAAGAGTCATCAGAGGGATTAACGAAATTTCGAGAAGAGCCTCGACCACTGGTCAACTTCGCTTTTAAGAGAGAAGAAGAATATAAACATCATGATTCGTGTCTCTGTTCATGCTCTCACAGTTGAGTATTAATCACGATGAGCGCCTGCTCGGTCTCAAAAAGAGAAAATGAGATTTGAAATCCAGCAGCTCTAAAGCTCAAGGGTAACATATTCCAGGTCTGGTGTTTTTTTAGTACACGCTCACATTTCGAAGTGTTCGATGGTCCCAGACTTGTTTTCAGACTTTTAAGGATCCTGAACTCAGTGAGACGTACTGCAGTATAGACTGATGTGAATCTACCCGTGTTTAGGCTTTCCAAATTTTATCCCTACTCTTAATTTTTGAGCACCCCTCAGATCAATAATAAGGCATAATGGTTTAAATCTGTTATATGAGCCCCTCAAGACCCTGATGTATCATCAGTTTGAAGGGCCATGTAGCCTTTACACTTTACCCTACCGCTCTACCCAAACAGGAATCTGGACAGCGTAATTTGCAAAACCGCAAGATCATGTGACAGTGTGACTCACAAATCTTCTCAGGTTTCAAGCTCTGCACTTGTGGCAGAAAACACTGGTTTGGACCAATGAAAGTCTGATGAGGAATAACTGGCTTCTATTGATCTAACCGGTCGAAGCTGATGAACAGATGGTTAGTCTAATCACCTGCTCAGTATTACTTGAATGTTCCTGTGCTTTTCCAGTTTGTAGCGACACCTTTCAAGATGGTTCTGTGTAACAAACCATCTGGTGGTGTTAAGTTGGTGCTCTACCAACTACCAAAAAATATCTGTCTCTGCTGTTAAATGCTTCACTATGTTCACCAACAGTGTGCGTCTGGGAGGGAAGGAACAGGGGAAACAGCTTCTGAACACAACATTATGAGAGCTGGCATGAGATAGAAAACTAGAAGGTCACCAAAATCAGCAGGAATCACAAATGTGTAGGCAAAATGTCATGGTCACCTGTACGGTATTTTCAGTTGGGATCAAAGCAGTGGACCGACCAGCTGATTGACATTTCCATACCTGGAGCCATGCCTCCAGCATGGACAGAATATTAACTCTTACTTTGGAAAATGTGCGAGCATGGAGTACATCGTTATCAATTAATAGCTACAGAACAGATTAATATTCGAGTTAATGCTATAGTAAGCCTCTCTGTCGCAGCCAGTCTCCGGATGTTTGTCAGCAGCAGAGTGAAAGCTGCAGTTGTCCATGTTAAATATAGCAAACAGAGAGACAGGATGCACCAGCAGACAGACGTGGTGGCTGGGGAGGTCAGTCACTCCATGACCGGACAGGAGTCAGAGGTTATTACTGATATGATGATTGGAAGTGACTGACGGACGAGGAGGGAGAAAGGCGCGGCGGGTGATAGCTCCAGCGTCCCTCCGTGGAAAAATAATACCAGGAGACGTCGGTCCGACTGTGATTCAGCACTCAGTCGGTAACGATGACTGATGCTTCAAACGGGCTACTGACTCATCAGTCTTCTTCAGTGTCTCATGCCATTAAGAGCTCAGTTCACCCCGTGTGCTCTGCCCCTGATCAGTGCTGATTAGAGGCAGACTAGCATGGACGCCGTGCTCCTGTGAATCAGTGATTGCCCCACATTTGTTTAAAACCTTCTCCCCCTAATTAAAGTCAACTGTGACCCTGCATCTCCTCATGTACACAGACACAGACACAATACATGATATGCTTCATTAATGAAACATGAGCCTCACCAGCCCCACTGAGCTCTCTCTCCTCTTTCTTGTTGCTCCTCTCTCTCTCTCCCTCTCTCTCGAAGAGTTTGCAGCCAGAGGCGTCGCTGGTGGTGAGGCGTTGGTCTGAGAGCTGGAGCTGCTGCAGCGCACACACACACACACACACACACACACACACACACTCACAGATAAGCTGTTATAGTGAACAACTCACGTCATCCTTCTCTCTACAAAGCTGACCTTTACTTTAGTCAGCAGATAGATGAGATGAAACTGTGAGCGCCTGGTGATGAAGAAGAACAGGAAGCGCTTCTCTGTTTCTCACGTACACGCACACATACTGAAAAGGCCTATGTATCATTTACATTAAAGCCATCAGGGCGGTTGGTGACATTAATTAGGTCCCTAAAAATAGAGCATTCAAGTGTTGCTGGAACAATAGGAAAAAATGAGTTTGCGCCTCTTCAATTAAAAACAACTATGAAAATCTGTGAAAATTCTGCCTTACTCACTCCAACGTCATACAGCCAGAATCATGGTGTATGAGGGTAAATGTTTGGTTAATGGTTAGAAACTCATTTATGAATTCATATATTGCATATACATTTGTGGCTCACATGTCAGATTAGAAATGAGCTGTCCATGTAGAAACCAGCATTAGTAAGAAAAGTTCTATTAATATTAGCTCTGATAAATTAGGTAAAGCAATATTTAACTAGTTTAGGGACACATGCTCAATTCGCTCTTTTGCTAACAACAAGATGAGAAAATACAAGGTGCTAGTATAAAGATTTTATTTCCTTTAAACAGAGTCAGACGAGCTGTTTTCCCTCTTTCTAGTCTTTGTACTAAGCAAAGCTAACCACCTTCTGACTTCATATTGAGTGTACAAACATAAAAGCGGTAACAATCTTCTCATCTAACACTGGGCAAAAAAAAAAGAAAATTATTATATTTTACAAAATGTTAAACCATTCAAGACAGGCAGTTCATTCTTGACTGGTTTTGTTGTTATTGTGAAGCTCAGTGTGGTGGCTCCAGTCGTCGCCATCTCGGCAGCGCCTGACTAAACTTCCGGCTAATGCAAAAATGGGCAATGAGGTTCAGCAGCTAGCTAGACAGCTACTCAATAAGCCCATTGCTATGCATAACTTTAAGCCTTAATAAAATGTACACAAGTGAGTTATAATATTTTTGTACTGCCCAATAACAAATATATTGTAGCTCTAAAGTTTTCCAGGGAAAGCAGTTTTACATATTTGCCAGTATTTATGTAGCCTATATCCTATAATATATCTGTCTGGCTTCCCCCATGGTTGAGAATTAAACAAAGCCTTTCTCATATTGAAATAACATTACAGAAATTAAATTTGCTGCATAAGACCTTTGGGAGCTCAAGATACATTTGTCAACTCTAAATGTGGAATCTGATATAAGTTCTTGGCGTTCCACTCTTTTTAACAGTTGCTATCTTCCATCTCACATTT
>CAEMYA010000126.1:3362764-3380935 GCA_903131615.1 Diplodus sargus
AAGGAAGCGCGATCAAACTAAAATTGTCAACGCCGGTTATCAAATCTCATCTCAGGCAACACGGAGCAGATCGGTGGCTAAGACAATCACGTCTAATCTGATCCGAATGACTGATAGACTGCCGAGATAGATCATGTCAGTGACTCATTTTTGAAAGACTCCTTTCGCGTTCATAGCTGTATTATGCAAATCCCTGTCACTGGGAAGGAACAATGTCAGTTTTCTTAACCTGCACCATCAATCCATAATCACCCCGTGGACATGTGACTCACTGCAATTCAGAGTCACTTTAATCTGGGGCTGCACAGCTACCTGCGGCACACACTACATAATCAGCACCATACCAAGACACAATGACATTGTTATGCAGAAAAAAAAAGATTAATAACTTTTATCCCCGTCTCAGAGGAATACACTCACCTCATTATGCCCTCGTTATGAATTCATGTTTGCACAGTTTTTCATGAGGATGGGAGGGGGAACTGCAAAGGGTTACGAATTGCAGACGCAGACAAAAGAAGCGCTGGAAAATCTGCAAGTGAATTTTCAGGCGTGACAATTACCTCAATAGAAGACAAAGAGAGACTGTGAAGACAAACGGCATCGAGGCAAAGGGGGGTAGCTTTGATGTACGATGTGACATGATTTAATGAATGAGGAAAGATGATAAACAGCCTTCTGCTGATGGTGGGTCACAGGGGGAGGATGGGGGGGGATACAAGATCTCCTTTTTCGTGCCGATGGACCAAATGTAGCAGACAAAGTAGCCAATTAAGCAATAGACCAGCTGAGGGAATAGTTTGTCCTCTGAACTAACAGCTCCCAGCGCATCATCAAAAGAGCCTTAAAACAAATATTATCAATTCACGGCTCTTTGGATGACTTCCAGCGGCCTGGCCACTGCTGCGTCTGCTCCCGTTTCTTAGGAACTGGCACCTCCTGCTTGGATAGTCAATTTTGTGAACCGGATTAATTTGTGTAGGCAAATTTTTGCCAGCATCAACTATGTATGTCTGTCTGAGGTCTCTGTGCTGCTAGCTCATTTATATGTGTGTCATGGATTTACAGCATCATTAACCTTGACTGAGGCAGATGAGCAACAAGGCAGAGGGCAAAATTCTAGACTGTTCAAACATTCATGAAGAGAATATAAACTCATCTGGAGTGAAAGTGAAGTGAGGTAAGAGGCAATTGCATAATTGCTTGAGCACTCTCACACGCATTAGGTTTGGCCAAAGGTCTGCGTCGACGACTATGAAGCACAGGGTAAATATGAAAGACCGTAAGGTCATGATTGTCACTCGGCAGCTGGAGCGGATGTCCTTATAGAATAATGCATACACATTACCAGATTCATTTCACTGTTCAAATGAACCAGGTTCTCCCATTCAGTGTGTAAGTAAAGCTTCAGAGGTTAAAAGCTGAAATTTCATCCCTAAAGTTCCAATTTTTCTGAGCTGAGCTTGCAGCATGGCTCCAGGGTCTGTCTGTCTGTCTGTCTGCTGGTAAGTCCACCACTTTGGTCCTGACTGAAATATCTCAACAACTATTGGATAGATAGGCATGAAAGTTTACACACTCATGGTCTCCTCAGGATGATTTGCAGTGACTTGCGTGACATCCCGACTTTTATCCGGTTGAAGTTTTACATTGTCCACTTTTTTTTATTATGACTAAATATCTTCAAAACTAATCGTGCCCGTCAACCTCAGCTGTGCTGTGCTTTGTTTTTTTTCTAAGCAAATGTTAGCAATAGAAGTTAAACCTGTTCATCAGCATTGTTGTTGTGAGCATGTTAGCGTTCACCTCGAAGCACTGCTGTCCCTATGTACAGCCTCACAGAGCTGCTAGCATGACAGTAGGCTCTTGTGCTGCATTCCACATCGCATGCTTTTTATTCATATATTCAGCGTGTATTCCAGCTGCCCTTAACATTTTTCATGCAGTATGCATTTTGTCTCAACGTCGACTGATATGAATTCTCAACCCGGATACCGATACTGATTTGAAAAGCCAGAAAAACATGCTTTTAAAATGCCAGACGCAGTCGTACGCGTCCATTTACACAGCAGTCGTCTACAAACTACTCGGGCACTTTACGTGTGTCACACTCACCCATTTACGCACCCACTCAGGCACCGATGGCACCAAGGCTGTCAAACATGGTCCTATCTGCCCATCAGGAGTGATACAGCGCTACCAATCCAAAGCACCCCATGATATCTTTAGGCTCTGTGTCATTCACAAACAGTCACACATCGATGGAACAGCCATCGGCAGCATTTTGGGGCTCAGCATCATGCCCAAGTGCTTCGGGAATCCGAGTGGACGGCACGCTTTACCTCCTTAGCCACAGATGGCCCTGCATCCAACATCCTGGTATTTTGTAAATATTTTTTCTGACACACTGAATAGTATAGACGCAACCTTTGTCTTTCTCATCCTCAAAATTACCCTCAACCCATCCTCTACCATCAGCCCTGGCCTTGCCAGAATCCAGCAACTGTTTCCAGGGTAACCGCTGAAAACGTAAACACATTGTTAAAATCTATAATGTTAATCATTTTTTTTATTTTTTAAATATCTACTCAGAGGAGTGACACATCGTTTTACACTAGACCTGACCTTGTCATTTTAGAGAATATTGAGCACTCTAGTTTGGTTTCTTTTGGAATAATTGTTGTTTAAGCTTCTTTACATGGTGGAATTTGTCATCGAGCTGCAGTGACGCACACACTCTCATGCAGAGGAGCCGAGCGCATTTACACCTATGCAGAAGGCTCCTTATGTTATGCTTATTCTGCTAATCCAATCAGTTTAGCAGGCATGCAGTTGTGTTACAGTTTAGAAAAGCTGACTTCAAACAGGGCCATGCATTGGAAAAGGGAGAAAAGGGAGGGGAGAAGAGGTTTTGGGTCATCTATTCTGGAGGAAGCAGGCTGAATCAGGGCATGGCGGCTCTATGGATAACCTAGTTCGATTTATCTCCTTGTTTCGGGATTTTGTCAAGCACAGTCAAGCCCTTTCTGTGACTGCCTGTGTTTTTTATTCCCTGTATGTTCTGTGAATGAGAGTGGAAAAGAAAAATGTGGGTTACTACTCAAATTAGAAAATTGTCTCCTGTGGAATGAAGGGTTCTTTTTTTATTGTTAAAAGGGTGAAAAAATGGGAGCACCATCATCACAGACTACCTCAGAAAGTATCCCAGAAATAACTACCATTGTATTAGCACCCCAAGGGCTTCAGAGCTGCACTATTTATATATTTATAGTTACTTTCCTACAATTTGAGTCTTTATATATCTCCTCCTCTTAGTCATTTGAGGGATGCACTTAAGAATGATGCAGCCATTTTAACCTGTTTGCACGAAAGCATCTGTCAGATATTTGGGTCACGACATATCGATGTTGTTTCTCTAAAAGTATTTCAGAAATAGAGCTCCCGTTCAACCATTATTTGTGTTAATCATTTTTTTGCCTGCAGAGCAACTCAGCGCAGCACTTGTTCCGGCAGGTCGCGGTAATTTCATGAAGAGGCTCTTGTCATTTGGGTAAAAATGACTCACAGCAGGATCAATGCGATTCAAATGTTTTTTTTGGTGCATTTTTGCCCTCGGGTGGGCAGGAGAATGCATCCCACCCGCAACTGAAGCTGCAGAGGTAAGATTTATGTAAACAGACTTGTGTTTAATCAGCCTGAGTCACAAAGAGTGGATGGAGCAGTTAATTTTAATATCAGTGCCTGAAGATAAACTGCCATTGTCAGCCAAAGCCAATTAAAGATGTTCACTGTCGATCTGCAGGAGAGATATGGATTTAAGTGCCCTGTCAAACTTTAGTTAGTCATTAGGACAGCTAATGACACATGCAAGGACAGACCAATTACCGGGGCTGATATCCCAAATTGTTACGATTAGGGGTATCTGTGTTTTTGAAGTCTAGCTGTGGATAAAATAATAGCCCATCAACCCTGAATAATCTGAACCTGCAAAGTGAAAATTACATTTGCTTCCAAAATGTGGTGATGTAGAAGTAAAAAGTGGCCGAAAATGGAAAAGTACAATTACCTCAAAATCGTTTGTCAGTGCGGTACTTAAATTGTAGTATTGTATTGTATTATTTCTATTGTATTCTATGCAATATGATAAAAACAAAACAAAAAAAACTACAGTGGTTACTAACATATATAAAGTTTCATTTTCCTGAGTCACTATCAGCTGATTAACGACTTCCTGTTTCCATGGGGCCATGAAAAACCTTTAAAGGGACATTTTAATAAAAGTATTCCATCCATCCTCTACCTATTAAAATGTTTTCATGAATGCAGACTGCAGAGAGTGTCCCAGCCTCCTCGGCCGTGATTGCATTTTTGTGAGCTTTCCTTTGTGCTTCTCTGTTATGAGCGTGAGTTGCAAGAATCGAGCTTTGCCTGTTACACCAAAGGTCGTGCTCACTGTGTGGATAATTGGCATGGCCTTTCCACAGAGCCAGAGGGTGACGGTGAGGATGCGGTTTACCGTATGCAATAGTATTGCTGGTATGAGACGAGCATTTTGTCTCCTATGACACCATCAGGCGTCAGCGCTCTTATGGGACTTTGTGGCAGCGGTGGAAAACAATTATCAACTCATGCAGTCAACAAGGTACATCTAATCACTGACGTACTTTCAACACCTGCTGAACACCTGCAAACACGCTCTCGCTTGCTCTTAAACCCCCACTGACAAGACAAGGAACCGAGCAAAGATTTAAGAAGACCTTGTTTACTGTGTTTCATCACCATAGTAACAAGACTATCCTTTCAAAATCCTACTCAGCGGCGATGTGTTGACTTTGAAAGCCTTTCTACACTGCCAAACAATATCAAGATCTTAAGAGGCACTCTGAGTCTGATCGATGCTTTAATCCTCACTCTGTACCGTTAATGACATTTTACAAAGGAAAGGGATATATAATATCTACAGGCAAGATGATTATGGATGTAAGAGACACTGTCGGCTGTTGAGTCATGCATTTGTTTTGTGCGAAGCTGTGTGCAGCATCTATATTTTCACAGAGCTTGCAAGTCAGCTGTCGTACGATTACGAGGTTAAGAGGCTATTGTATGGGACCTAAAGGAAGCCCGAGGCTGCAAGCCAAGAGAATGACCTTCGGCAGAGCAAAGAAAAGCACAGCAGTGGAGATACTGTCCAAACTCAAACTGACAAGCAGTTACAGAGCTTAGCTGCAGATTTGAAATGGACCCTGCCATGCTCTACTGGACCAGGGAAGTAAATAATTAACACAAAAAGGAGCCATTTAACAGAACTTCTGAAACAAAAAGGGAGCTTTTACATTCTGAATCCCATTTATTTTAAAATATAGACCAAACTGCTGTGACGTCACTTATCAACAACAGTTACATTCAGGTAGACAACCAGCGGTTTATTTGCATTGTGGAGATATGTGATACCAACATATTTGTTTATTTTTATGTCATCATTTTCAGCTGTTACTGTAACCTTTTAAGATATACATAATAGTAAACTAGGTGGTCCGTTCCATCTGATGTTTCTACTGGGGTTCTTTTATGTACTATGTGGTTTTGCTAGTGTCTTTGATATCGACACAACAGCAACATCTCAGAATGACTGCTAGCTTGGGCTCATTTTCTTTTGTCTGTAGCCCGACAGTCTCCAAACTTATGTAACTGAGTATTCTTATTAGTGGAATATTAAAGCATCAAGCATGTGCTTTAGATGAATTAGATGGATCAAATTTGAGTTAACATCGTGAAAGACAAACATTAACATTGCTACTAAGACTGTTGATGCCGTTGGAACACAAATACCATGTGATACCAACAAAGTTATACTACTGGCTCACAATCCTTGTTAGAAGCTGCAACCAACTGTGAGATTTCTGACACAGAATCATATTGAATTATTTATTCACGATCATAATAATGTTTTGAAGTACAAGGGACACTCTTATTCTGCGTGTTTCTACAGGCTCATGTATTATTTAAAAATCGATTCATCTAAAAAATGTATGTGACTTTTAAATTATCTACAGATACTATTTGATATGTAGTCTATGCTGACACCAGAACAAATAATTTAAAACTAGCTCTGATAATAAAAAAAAGCCTTCAATTGTTGCCTTTTTTTTCTTATCCCTAATACAAATGGCAGCAAATGTTACAAGTCTAGCTTTACTCTTTCAAGCTTTCAATTAGTCATTAGACAAGACATGACCTGGAAAATTTACATAACTGAATAACCATTCAAGTATTTTTTAAATTATTTTTTAGCAAAAACCTCAAAGGACTCTTTCACTCTTTTGTGTCTTGTGAAGTAAAGATTCGTATTTCGGCTAACACATTTTAAGAAGTCAGCTTTTTCACTGTTTCTGGCATTTTGTAACTGGGTCACATTTTTTGTACTACAGCCAAATACACAAAAGTCTGTCAGAAAATATTATCCGCCAATCAATCAAGGCCTATTAACCTAGCTTAGCTATCTAATGTTCAAAGCCTTACCTTCGCCACGTCTTCTTCTACGATTTCCGTTTCACATATCCGCGGGTGTCCAATTAACCACAGAAGAAGAAGAGAGGTGTTTTTTTAATCATTTTTTATTTATTTGACCAATTTTCTATTACAATCAATCCTATTATT
Source organism: Diplodus sargus (assembly GCA_903131615.1). Taxonomy (NCBI): domain Eukaryota; kingdom Metazoa; phylum Chordata; class Actinopteri; order Spariformes; family Sparidae; genus Diplodus; species Diplodus sargus. The sequence continues at coordinate 3,369,422 of CAEMYA010000126.1, forward strand.
CGTATATTATTAATGCTAAGTTAATGTTTAGCTCCCCTCAATATTAGATCCATCGGTCGCCTACTACTGTTAACGGTAGATATTCAACGTAACTTTATTGATACTTTTTGCTTCTGACAGCTAAACGCTGCTAGCTAACGGAAGAAGTTACGGTAAATTGAGCTAGTGGTAATTTGTGTTAAGCCTCTTTTTCATCTTGGAGATTCTCTTTTATCATGTGTCCCGTCAGGTAAGTTTTATTAAAGCCATTGCGAGGTTTTGGTTCATGTCCAGTATTTTATAACGAGCAAATACGTATAAACTCAGATTAACGCCTTCCTACGTTTCTTTACAAACCGACCGTTAGAGAGTGGAATGAATGTGGCCCAATTAACTCACTCATCTTTCCCTATAGTGTAAATGTTCATGAGACTTTAAATCCAACTGCTGCTCAGCCGAGCTGAACAGATTTGACAGCTGATACTCATCTTTGTGTTCAAAAGTCTCATCCACCCCCAAAGTGCCATGTTTTCTGTGACTCAGCCATTACTCATGTGCATCCTTTGTTCATATTTAATGACGCTTCCAACATGTTCGGCAAATGTCACCCAATACGTGAAGCCAAAGCCAGTACAAAAGGTGGATGCTGCAGGAGAACAGCTGTTTTTAGTGTGCCAACAATGAGCTGCTCTGTCAACTGCAATTAAATGAGACTGAGCAAACAAATCTTAGCTCTGAAGTGACGCCTCTCCAGCAGCTGCTGCTGGTGGGCAAACCTCCAGCACTGTTTATATCTAAACACTCAAAAGGTGAAGCAGCAGTAAAATATACCAGTTTGATCAAAATGTAACTCATTTTATTGGGTCTTACAAATATTTTACAAAGTAAGCATTTCAGACAAGACTTTTTTTCTTCAAAAACTAGAATTCACTCAGAAATTCTCAAAGCACAATTCAAATAATAACTTTGAAATTATTTTAATGTATGTCAGCTACATTCAACATCAAAACAAAGAGACCCACATTTTCCAATTTCTCTAATGGAAAGAAAAAAAGCACCTTGAAATGCCTTCGCACATGACAGGAAGTTCAAACTTAACAGTCAAAATGCACAGCTGGCCTTTTAAACCTCAGGCTCCTCTAAAGGACGAGGCTTTTTGATTCCGAATAGATTGCGCAGGTTGACTTCAGGGTCAACGTAATGAGGGATCTTGCGTTCATTGAAGAGGCCTGAGAGGTTGGTTTCCACTTTGGCACGTCGGGAGATCCGCATGCGTAGGGTGAACAGGCGACGCAAGTCCTCCTCCACAAGGGGTAGATGATGTCCGTCCAAACGCTTCTGCCAGGACTTCTTAGGTCGCTGACGTTTCTTTTGGCACAAGAAAAAACATTTAGAAGAGGCATTTCATACTGGCTGTGTCACCACTAATCTTTTGAGAGCACTTTTAAAGTAATTTTATCTGCATGGACAGGACACCAAGTAACACCCAACTCTTTCAAACTGACTGTTTCCTTTGCACACAGGAGTCAGCTTTCAGCAGGTTTAAAGAGCAATACAAAATCAATAGTTCCCCTGGACAGATGGCTTCAGCTCACTACTGTGCGGTGGCTATAGTCCAGACATGCACTGTGGGATATGGGACTTCAGACTTACCTTCAGAGAGGTGCTTGTGTCATGACGAAACAGGTGTCTGGTCAAACTCTCCTGTGGAAGAGAACAAAGCTGCATGTAATGGACCATTTGAAACTTTGCTCCAGACAAAGTGGCAGAAAAATGCACAGAAATCAAATAGCTCAAATGTTAACACTCACTTATTAAACGACTAAATATTTGGCAGCAATTTTCCAGATTTTCTTGGCATAAACGTGTCACTTGGAGTATTAATTGAGTTTAAAATTAAAATGGCACTCACAAGGGAATTGGACTCTTTGGATGCAAGGAAAAACAATTCTGATTGGTTATGTAAACACAAGGACTAGTATTGATGGACTTGTTTCTTACCCGCATAGCAAACATGCGTGGGCAGTCAGGGAAGGAGCATCTGTATTTGAAGAGCTCGAGGTGCACCTTGCGGATGTGGTGCTGCAGGTTAAAGGTTGTAGAGAAGTAGGCCTGGCAGTCGTCCCTGGGACAAACTAGCACAGGCTTATGGGAGGAGTGGATCCGCTTGTGCCTCCGCAGAGTATCTGCTTTGCCGAACGCCTTCTTGCACACCTGGCACGTGAACACAGCTGCAACACATTTTTTCACAAAGTTAAAACCAAACGCAAACATTTGATTTGGCCATTTTGTATGACGAGCACAACCTGTTTACCTGGATGTTTGACCATGTGCTTCTGAAGTTTCCCCCAGGTGTGTTCATGCACCTGGCAATTGGCGTGAGGGCAGCGGTAACCTACGGGAAACCAAACAAAGCCAGTTAGTCCATCAGGAAATCAAAGGATTGTCACCTTCTGAGCCCCTTTGACAAACCATATACCATGCATGTAATTTGTCCTGAAAGGATTTTCTTGAATGCAGGAAAAGGTTAAATGCAAATACAGCCACAACCCTCATTTAATGAAGACATTTTACAGGGATGGGAGATGAAAGGACCCCTACTAAGATGGAAATAGACCAACCCGCGTGCTTCTTCTCATGAGCTTTGCGGGCGATGTGGGAGTCCAACATGGCAGCACATCCGTCCTTCGAACACCTAAGTACCCAACCAGGGACAGGCAGGAGGTAAAAATAAAATTAACTAAGTCACTGGGGCCACACCCACTCGGACTGTAACTACCCATTTCTCCTATTAGAGCCTGTACTCCAGACATCAAAGATCTGAGTCTGATCTTAGCCACATTATTAACTCACAGGACAAAGCTACACATTCTGATTCTAACACCACAGGATAAAAAAAAAAAGGTGTACTTGAACGTGGCAGGCACTTGATGCTCTTTTAAGTGCAGTTTATACACTCTGCGTTTTTTGAAGGTCAGGGCGCAGTTTGGCTGGCTGCACTGTGCAGGGGGAAAACATTCAAGTGGTTAAAAGTGTAACAGACTTGGGAGGTGATTCAACGTCACAAGCAGTCACTGTCAGGTGATGGAGTCTGGTACCAAGTGGCACTTTGGCGCCATCTTGTGGACACCTCTGTGTAGTAACACAAACCTTGAAGTACTTGTTTTTGTCTCCGTGGCTGTAACGCACGTGCCTTTTCAGTTTCCCCGCGTTGAGGAAACTTTGCGTGCAGCCCGCGGTCTTACACCTGCAGAGAGGACAGGTAGAAGAAGGAGAAGGTGGTGGTGGTGGTGGCTGAGAGGAGCGACAGTAGTCTACAAATGAGATCCGTGACTGACCTGAACAGCTTCGTCTCTCCGTGCTGCAGCATGTGGCGGCTCAGGTGGGATTTCCTTGTGAAACGACGCCCACAGCCAGCAGTGGCGCACTGATACGGACGCTGTGGACGTTTGGTAATGGTTTAACACACTCAGCTTCCATGTCTCTTATGTGCTTTCAAATTATTTTTTTTTAAGAAATGTTAAGTTTTTCCTCACCGCTCCGGTGTGCACAGTTTCGTGCTCCTTCAGCCTCCACTGTCGAGTGAAAGTCGCTCCACAGTTCGCCTGAGCGCAGTTGAAGAGCTTCAGCGGCGGACCGCCGACAGGTTTCCCGCCGCTCATCCTGTTCATTTACGCTCGATGTGAACACTTCTCCAGAGAAAATTATCTCATGGAAAGGCGGCCGCTTTTGTCAGCCTGTTTTATAGCCTCTTGAGAGATCCTTGATTGGTTAATTGGCAGCTCCGGGTCATCAGGCGGTGAGTCAGGCTGCGCACGCAGTGTTCACTCATTCAACACTGCCATACTCAAGAAGTAAAGCTGCAACTAATTACCCTAATTGCCCTGCCATGCTCATCTGAGTGCAAACAAACGTGAAACACGGGCAAGTCAGCACATGTACCAGCCTCAGAGCCAGACAGTCTGCCTGTCAGTGATAAAAAATAAAAAAACTTGTCCTTTTTTAGGAAAGTGATACACTGTTGAATAGGATAGTTAACAGAGAGCAGGATGAAGAGAAAAACACCGTTTTAAAATACATTTTAACAGTTCTGTACTAGATCTCTTCTTATGAATATAATTATCCACTTATGGCAGGCGTCTCTAGCACATCATACTGGAAATTCCTTAAATAGCAACTTAATGGAAAAACTAATGTCTTCTGAAAGGCAATCTGTGGTAAAGCACAGACCATATAGACACATTAAAAGCACAGCAACCTCAAAGCTACAGATGTGTAAACCTGATTTCATTGCAACTTCTGATCTACCTACATGGGCCACAAACACACACACACACACTGGGCATTGCATTGCATTGGGCTTTGATATGCCTTCATCCAATTGGGGACAACAATAAACAAAAAAAACGAGTGTACAGCATACTTAGGGCATTTCAGTTTTCACTCTGAGACGGCAAGATGAAGAGGACTTACACTCGATCACAGGTTCTTGAACTAATTTTTAGCTCTGGAGGAGGAGAGAGATAAGGAAGAACCTGCAGAAGAAGAGGAGGAAGTGTCAGAGTAAGAGAACATCACTGAAAGTGATGAAGATTTTGCTCAAACTGACGAGGAGGAATCAAGTAATGAAGAGGAGCCTGCTGAAGTTGAAAATATATTCCAAATAACCCAGGGAAAATTGAAAGACAGTGCTAGACATGATCAACAAGGAGAGGCGTCGTGTGCACGGTGACAATTAGAAGATGGATCAAACAGATCTAACAGGATACCTGGGTCTTTTAATTCTTGCTGGTGTCTACCGGTCCAGTAAAGAGGCTATGTCCAGCCTGTGGCATATTCAGTCTGGGAGGGCAATTTTTCATGCCACCATGCCATTGAAGAAATTCCACATCATCTCAAGAATAATTTGTTTTGAAGATCGCGACACCAGACCAGCGCGCCGTGCCAGAGACAAACTGGCTGCCCTCCGGCAGGTGCGGGATAAGTGAGTGTGTCGCCTGTGACTCATGTGTAATCCTGGCACTGATGTGACAGTGGACGAGCACCTGGTCCTATTCAGAGGTCGATGTGGATTCAAGCAATATATGCCAAGTAAACCTGGCAAGTATGGCTTAAAAATCTGGGTAGTCTGCGATGCCCAGACCAGCTACGCCTGGAACATGCAGATGTACACAGACAAACCTGTGGATGGCCAGGCCAGAGAAAAATCAGGGCCAGCTTGTGGTTCTCGAGGTGACAGAGGGTCTTCGGGGACAGACCATCACATGCCCCAGATCATCCCTGATTATAACAAGAACAAGGGGGGAGTCGACAACCTCAACAAGGTATTGCACTTCTATCATGTCATATCTAAACATGCATTGTATTCTTTTGTAAGAAAATAAGAATTACATTTTGACTGATTTGTTGTTTGTTGCTTTTGCTGCAGGTCACCAGTGTACACAGCTATAAACTAATGACGGCCCATTGGCCCGTGACGGTATTCTACAACATGCTTGACGTGTCTTCATACAACTCCTTCATGCTGTGGAGAGAGATGGACCCAAGCTGGGATCAGGGGAAGTGCCACAGGAGGAGGCTGTTCCTTGAAGGACTTGGAAGAGAACTTGTGACACCTTTCATGAGACGACGCCAGGCACTTCCCCACACACCAGCCTCTGCCGGGCTTGGTCATGGAAGTCCAGCAGTATGCATCGACCTCTGCAGCTGCTCCCCCTCACCCATCACCCAAAAGGAAGAGGTGCAGATTCTGCACGAGAGACAACAAAATCAGCTCCAGGTGCCAGAAATGCGCTGCAAATATTTGCAAAACTCATAGCATCATAACCTGCCACTCATGCAAGTGAAGAACACGCGCGCACACATACACTGTTTTTCTGTTTTTGATTTTATTTTTTTGACGAGGTTGCACACACACTCTGTTCATTTAATTTATCTAAAGAAGTTGAAAACAGTTTTGGGGAAGTTTTGAAATAAATACTGTGCTTTGCAAATCATATTTGTTTGTTCTCTCTTATTCATAATTACAATTGCATCAGCTAATTTTGATCTGGTGATATCCTGGCTGATGTTTGACACGTACCAGTCAGTGATTTTCCGTCTACTTGTGTGCCTGTGATCATAATAGTGAAAATAATTCAGCATTTCTGCGTTTTTTTTAACTTAAAAATGGGGTATAATTGTATGTAAATGAGGTCTATAAGTGTAAAATAGATAGTTAGATATGTAAGATATATGTTCAGGTGAGACAAAAACATTTGGTGATCATTTTGTACCTCATGCATTATAAGTAGTCAGACCGGGTCAATTTGACCAGAGAGGACAATAGGTGCAGTAAATGGGAGGACAATACGAGGGTTAAACAACAATAGCCAATCATGTAGCATCTATCATGGATGTTGCAGTCCAAATGCCTGCCAATCAATCAACAAATGTCATAAAAAAAAAAGATGGGATGGCACATTCCTGTGTATTATAGGGATTTCACATCCCATGGTCCATTAATTCCTCCAGGTTTAATGGCTACTGCATCATGTTTACTTTAATTACTGTCCAATGGAAACATATTTCCAAAAGTGGTCAGTACACTTGGAAAGAAATCCAGATTTGTCCTTTCCCTGTGTCACTTGATGCAGTTACAAATAAAAACATAATTTATTTTATAACTTCAAATGTGATACAGCTGTTTGCACAGCAGAGGGTACTGTGTGTCTGTCTCACAAGGCTGTGGCACTTAATGTGCACTGTTCACATTGTTTTATGAAAGATATCTGAATTGATGAAGCCCCATTGTTAATCCCCCTCGGTTCAGTCTTAAATGTATGATTTAGCAGGGAAATGGAAAGACCGCGGGCGTCAAACCTCTGGGATCAAAGGTTTTGTCTGCGGCGAAGCTGTCTGAGAAGACTTTTTGGCAGTCGCTGCTGCATATGGAGAAACTTAGTGGATTGAAGTAGTCAGTCTTATCATTTCTTCCTGCTGGCCGGACTCCTGGCAGTTCTCACAGTTTTTGTAACTCAGTTGTACCATCTCTGAATACGTAATTGACTGCTTCAGCGCCGTGTGATCACTCACATGAAATAGGGAGATGTCGATGGTGATGTTGTTTGAGATGAACAGTAGAAAGGCCGGTCAGTGCTGAACTAATGTGTGTTTTTGATGTCAGCCTTCCTATTTTTACGGAGGAGAACAAGAACAAGCTCATCTTTGGTCCTTGATGCTGCACTCCTCCTCCTCCTCCTCCTCCTCCTCCTCTTTCTCCCTATCCTGCTTCTCCCCCCCTCTATCTCTTGGTCCCTGTACGTCTCAAAGGGGGGGGGGGGGATGAAATATTCAGAGGGGGCTGTCAGTGCCTCCATTAGCGGGATGTGTTGCAGGAAGTGCTGCTGGAAGACTTGCCTGCGTCAAGGAAGCTAACCTCGCAGGTCACAGGCCTGAGAGAGCAGAGCAAAGAGCACTGCTGCTCTCCAGTTTCTGGGTGTGATTGATCCATATTTATGGCTCCCAATAAGAAACCATATAGATTTTATGCTGGAACACTGCCTTGTAGAATTAAATTCATTCATCACACCTGTCAAGTGTACCTAAATCAGTGTTGCCATTGTCAAATCAGGTGTGTTTTTATGGAGGTACTATCTGGTTTTCAGTGATGTTATATGCTGTAACTGTTCTTTCAAATACCTGACAAACTTATTTTTCATACTAAACACTGAAACCGTCTCATTTGTGAATTCCCTCATGGAGAGAAGATGTCAGGCACTCTCTTTACCTTTGCTGCAATTATTCTTAATCCAGTGAAAAGTTAAAGAATAAGTCCACCCAAAAATGAAAGTTCAGTCATATAGTCACCCTCATGCTGAAAATTAAGAAAAACTGGTATGTGGAAAGTCGGGTGAAGTTTAATAGTTCACAAAACATTTCTGGATCATCACAGCAAAGCAGCATTCTCCTAAACAACTAGATGGGGACTTATTCCAAGTCTTCACAGGCCTCAAGATCCCAAATTGATTTGTTGAGGCATCATTTATACTCATCTATGTACTGTCAAGCTCGTGCATCTGCATCAAAAGGCGCGGAATCTCTTTTAGCTACAGTGGAGATTTCAGTGAGTCAATAACCTCTTTTTAAATCATTTGGGATCTCAGGGCTTCAGAAGACTCTGGTTACAACAGGATTAGCTGTATGGAGCCACGTTGACCACCCCCCATGTACTTCAGGTGTGTAGAAGAACCCTGCGATGCTGTTTTACTGAGAAACTCCAGAAATGTTTAGTAGAAACTTCAGTCGCCTATCCGTCCACTTGGGTGTGAGAGATAATGACTACATTTTTTGGGGTTTTTTTGGGGGTAGACTTATCCTTTAAAAGCTTCCATGTGAGGTAAACCAAATGTCACACTGTTGCATTAAGTGGTTTTGTAAATCAGTTTGATTTTGTAATTATTCTGATATAAGCTTTTATTTTATCCAAGCAAATGTAGAAATGTAGGTTTTATTTTTAGTTCACGGACACAAATTATCTGAGGGAACACTAATTATATGTATCAGAATGTCTTTGGCTACTCCTTCCTCCTCAGCAGACCTGCAGTGTTTATGTCACTGTATTCAGAGATTCCCCTGTATCGAGATAATGGACAAAGTGATAACACCTCTGGTCGTGCGCTTGAGCCGTCGGGCTGTCGCATCCTCTCCCTGCACGGAGCGCTGCATGGCAACGGGAGGAGGAGGCTGCTCTGGATGAGGGAGGATACCGCGGGTCCCACGTGTCCTCCTCACCGCAGACCCAACGCAGTTCTTCTTCGCTCTTCCCATCCCTTCGTTTCCGCATACCGCAGATTCACATATATACGCGCAGCCTCGTCCGTACACCCATACGCTGCCGCGCTGCCTGGCGGAGCGATGCGTCCGCGGTGCGCACTCTCCCGTCCCTCACTATCTCCTCACTGATCAATCTCCAGGCCTGTATCGATTATCTCCGCCATAAGCCTCTAGGTTATGATTCATTTTTCATCACTCTGATATGGTAATTCTGCTGTAGCGGCCGGAGCTGAGAAGGGCGAGAGAACAGAGAGAGAGAGAGAGAGAGAAAGAAGGGGAGAGATGAGAGGACGCGCGTCGTCAGATGTTTAGCACATTTCCCGTCGAGCTTCGCCATCAATCCTGCTGCGCGCTGTTCCGTCTTTTTTTCCCCTCCGCTCCCTCGGCCGGGTTCGTGGCATTTCGCGGCTCTCTCGATGCTGTAGTCCGGGGGAATATGTGAAGATCATGCTGGCGGTGTGGTGCTTCATGGTCTTTGCTGCAGTGGGCGAGAGGCTTGCAGTCTCAGGTAAGAGAGAGAGAGAGGAGAAAGGAGAGAGAGAGAGTGGGGGGTTTTGGATGGAGAGCGGGAGCACCCTGTTCGTTTCCCGTTGCATCCACAGTTTTTTGTTTTTCTCCTTGCACCAGCACTTTTCCAACCCTGGTGTCGACCGGGATTTTATTGTAGAGGGGTCTCGGTGCCAAGCAGCCCACTGGCCCTTAGAGCACTCTCCGATGCGGTAGATCTGCTGCATCAACACATTTCCATCGCAGCCCTGTTGCCTATCCAACGTACACATAACCATCTCTGGGCTGGGATTTATCCAAGAGACATCAAGAAAAGCACATTGTATATCTTGGATGTTTAGTATTTTACAGTTTACTTGATGGTTACTGAGATTTTAAGCAATATGGGCCCTGTGTATATGTGAATATGGGCGTCAGTCTATTAGCCTATAGAGCCCATAAACCATGATAGATTAATACATTCATTATTTTCCATCAACATCTAATTATGTCCACTAAAGTCTCAGAATGAAGAAGTGAGTGCATGTCATTATCCGGTCACTGTGGTAAATTAGGTCAACAGACACCAGCACACAGAAACAAACGCTGGTCTGAATGGTTGTTGAAATGATCACTTTCATTGGCTTTGCTCACTACACCACTGCCAGGTGCAGTTTAGGTAGGCCCAGGTATGTTCACACCTTGCCAAGCCTTCTACACACACCCATGAGCCTGTGTGCTGAGTGTCCCTTGTTGTGCCACATGCAGGTTCGGACAGGAGCCCAGTGCAGGATGGAGGCATGTGGGACTGGTTTACCCCGGCAGGGCGGCCGGACGGCGGGGACACCGCCACCGAGTTCACTTATCCGAAGCGGCTGGTGCAGCAGATCGAGTCTGAGGAGGAGATGGCTCATGAACACTTGGATACCAGGGTGAAGAACGGCACAGGGGATGCCTCGGTAAGTTTGTACCAACCTTAACCCTACTCCTGTTTGCCAATTTTACTTTCATGTCCCAAAGTCTGATTGTATGCACATTGAATTGCTGTGATTCTCAGCTCTGTGGTCGTAGTTTGGGGACAATGAATTGGAGTTTTGATTGCTAATCTTTTTTCTGGGCCAAAAATGATTGAGATTTTAGGGAGTAAAGAATTTGGATAATAATATATTGACCGTTTTCTTTGCAAGAATCCCTCAAATGTGGTTAAAGGTAGGGTTATTTCACAGCTGGCAATAAACTTAACTGTGTGAAAATGAGGATATCGACAATATTGTAGGGATGAATATTGGCAAAAAATATTCACCCAATGAGATTCTTGATAAATAATAATCGGTAGTGTGGATATAATGACTAAGTGGTAAGTAAAGTAAAGATTTTGAACAATAGTTTGATAATATCAGAAAATGACATCACTATAATGTAACAAAGCCTTTAAAGGGGACACATTATGCTCATCTTTAGATTAATGTTATTTTAGGTTTACATGCTTCAATGCTAGTAAAATGAGTCTGAAATGCTCTATTTTACCTCCTCTCTCTTTAAGACCTCAGATTGGCCAGCTCATACATGCCTGAGCCAGCATCACTTGTTGTATTTCCAATCTGCCCGTCATGTTTTCAGCTTCAACTTAGCTTCATTTCAACCACAAAATAAGCATAGATTATGCAAATGTATGACATGATGATGTAATGTGACGTCACAAAGTCACAGAGTTAAAGGCAGGACTACTGACGGGGTGTTTCAGGCCCTTTAAGGGAAGCGTTTTCAGTGGGAGACTGGAGCTCCTGTTGGCACAAACCTTGAGCTTTTTACCTTTCTAGCACAATTAGGGATGCACGATAACCTTTTTTTAAAGCCGATACCGATAACCGATAACTTCCAGCTCCTAAAAGCCGATACCGATACCGATAACCGATAACACATATACATATGATCATGACATTAATACTATAAACAAACCCAAAAACACTTGACTCTTTAAATAGAGATATTTATTTTTTCCAATGAAAAACTATTGGCAAGCCTGTCCAAAAAGGCACCTTGAAGTGATGCAAATACATGCATCAGGATTACAAACTGAAAAAGTGCATTCACAAAGTAAAAAAAAAAATATATGTATAGAAAATTGATGCACTGACACAAGTTATATTCAAACATTTCTATGTAAACACAATCTGAAAAGTGCATTTCCTCAGTAACAAATAAAATGTGCATAATGCACTGCCACAAGTTAAA
>CAEMYA010000126.1:3388824-3405370 GCA_903131615.1 Diplodus sargus
TTTTTTTTATTTGGTCCCCAGATCTACAAGGAACAGCTGAACACAAGGATCGTGCTGGTTGCCATGGAGACCTGGTCCTCTAAAAATATGATGCCAGTCATGGAAGATCCATTGATAACACTGCAGAACTTCATGAAATACAGGAAGGACAACATCAGGGAGCAGAGCGACGTCGTCCATCTTTTCTCGTAAGAGGACTGAAAAGAAATAAACGAATAACTAGACAATTAATTTGATGTTTGTATGCTAGTTGTTTAATGATGACATCTTTCCTGTGCACCACAGAGGGCGGACATTTCACAGTAGCCGCAGTGGGACAGCCTACACAGGAGGAGTGTGCTCTTTAACAAGGGGAGGAGGAATTAACGAGGTGAGGAAACTCTAAAATGGATTTGTTCTTTCTCTCACACCAACATGGACTTTGTTGTTTTTGACAGAGCGAGGCTGGCTGGTTTTCTGACTTTAAAGGTCCAGTGTGTAGGATTTAGTGACATCTAGCAGTGAGGTTGCAGATTGAACATGTCCTGGCTCACCTTGTAAAAATGCAAAAGTATTTGGGCCAGTATTTAGTTTGTCAGTTCTGGGCTTCTGTAGAAGCAGGCAGAAGTTTAACATGGTGGACTCTGCTCCCTCTGTAGATATGAAGACTCATTCTAAGGAAACAAAAACACAGTTAGTCGTAGGCTAACAGGTTTTTTTTTGTTTTTTTTAAAGATCTCTGTCAGAAATCAGAAATAATCTCCGTCCATACTAACAAAACTGAAAAAGCATGTCAGATGGCCATTCACATCCACTTGGCATGTCTGTCTGCTGGTTGGATTCTTCCTCACAATAAAGCTTTCTTGTGTGGATTCTTTGTATGTCTGTTCCAGTATGGGAATGTCGGTGCAATGGCCATCACGTTGTGCCAGAGTCTTGGCCAAAACATCGGTATGAGGTGGAACAACGCACGCAACTCTGCAGGTAAAAGACAACAAGGAAGCCTGATAACACAGGTGGAAGGATGGAGAGATCAATGAACAGAATGTGTGAAGGAGCAAGGCAGAGGATGGTAGGGAGGGCGTGGGATTTATAGCCGGGATGTTAGAGAGAGAGAGTTGGGTGTTGGTATCCCTGTCCAGCGCTTCTCTTCTGTAATTAGACTTCTTATTAGGTGATTAGTCACCTGCATCCATGAAGGAGGGGCTGGTGATTAGAGCATCGCTGCCAGTGAACAATGGGCTCAGTGATTAATGATGAGGAGCCATCAGGTCCATTATTCAATGCCAGGACCGGAGCTCATTGCGCTCATTATAGGCTACCGTACCGCTGTCACTAGGTATCAGTTCTATGAAAAGTCTTCTCTTTTTGTTGATCCTAAATCTTTTCTCTCAAGTGTCACAGCTTGAGTTGTAAATGCTGATCAATATGTTATTTTTTTTGCCATTGTTAAGTCACCTTCGTTCACCCTTTTTGTCTTCTTCACAGGTGACTGCAGGTGCCCAGATGCCTGGCTGGGCTGCATCATGGAGGACACGGGGTAAACATCCACATCCCCGCAAACATACCTGTAAAATGCATCGACCCTCCCTTAGCAGACGTGATTTACCAGCAGACAGCAGGACCGTCTCCCTGTCGCGCTCCCTCTATGCTGCGATTTGTTCCGTTCATTTCACTCAATTAGACAGTTAAACACCTGGAACAGAGGGATGCACTGACTTTTTACTCAGCCTTCAACGAGCCAAGCCGGCCTGTAGTTGACGTCTAAAGCAAATTTGTTGGAACATCAGACATCAGCGAGCCGACCACTGTGTAGGAATTACAAAATCGAATTAAACATATTTACTCCAGGATGAGTGATTTGGATTTGACTCTCCTGACCAGATGGAACAATACAGATTTCAATTATTCATTTGAGTAATATCTTACTACAGATGGTAACATTTCAGTCAGATTGCTAAGTGGCACAGACACCCACAGCGGAACTGTCATTTATCACTAGCAGAAAACCATTGTGCTGACTTTTCTTTTGTTAATTCTTTAATTTTTTTGTCATGTCGTGGTCTTGATCTTGTGTGTCTGTCTGTGTGTGTGTGTTTGTGAACACAGATACTATCTGCCCAGGAAGTTTTCTCGCTGCAGTGTTGATGAGTACATCCAGTTCTTGCTCCAGGGGGGTGGAAGCTGCCTCTTCAACAAGCCCAACAAGGTGTGTGGAGGTGTAGGATGTGTGTGTGGGAGGAGCCACATCATTATTTATCGACCATTTCATTATTCTCGTGGTCAAATTTCCATGATAACACCTGTTTCCTTACATTTACATCTCTATATTCTCACTGTACTCTCAGCCAAAAGTCTCCTATATTACTGACACATTTCATCTCTTGTCCATCTGCCTCCCACTTATGTATGTTCTCATATATGTCACTCTCTGGTTCCCTCAGCTGTTGGACCCTCCAGAGTGTGGGAATGGTTTTGTGGAGCCAGGAGAAGAGTGTGATTGTGGATCCCAGGTGGTAAGTACCCAGCTGGACATCAGGCATGAACGCCAGCTCTTTAACCTTCAGCAGATGGATGGCACCTTGTGGGTGTGGTGTTTACTGGAACAGAGCTGAAGGTTTTGGCTCGATTTGTAGACTGTTGGTATTAAGCCTGTCATCGGTCATATATTCCCCCGTTCCTTCCACTAATCTGCATGTACCGTTTTCAAAATCCCCATCGCTACATGAAGAATGACAACCTCCAAGCTAATGACCTTCACCCTGAAAATGGCAAGTTACTCTAACACTAACCTGTTCTCTAATTATACAAAAATAAACAAGCTAGCGGCTGTTTTCTTTTCTTTTGTGGGGATTTAGCCATTTTAATGTCAGGGCTCCCCTCCACCAAGTTTCGTCCCCTGTCCTGTACAGATCCCCTGTATAGCATAATAGGCTGCACTGTCAAAACTATAACAGATGGAGACTTGGTACAAACTGATATGTGCCACATGACATTTTAATGAATCAGATCTAACGGGATGTGAGTGTTTCTGTGACTTCCTGTTCGGACCGAATGCTGCTGGAAAACTGTCCGACCTGTCAGCAGTTTTTTGTCTCTGCTGTCGCCTGTTCTCGTCCACTTTCCAAGCGATGCACAGTTCATCTCAAACTTTTGTTTTCCTGTCTTTGGCCGCAGGAGTGTGCGCGTAGTGGAGGAGCCTGCTGTAAAAAGTGCACACTTACCCACGATGCCATGTGCAGTAACGGACTGTGCTGCAGTTTGTGTAAGGTGAGTCCAACAAGGAGTGAAAAATGTGAATTTCATGTGAACTTGATACATATATTTATTGTCTCCCCCCAAACATAGGTGACAAAAACTATTCAAGGGTTTAGTTTAGTTTATTCATTGAAGAGGTGATCCAAATTTTTAAATGATACATATTTTTTTTATTTTTTTTTAAAAAGACTGACTATATGGTGCAATTAGTAATATGATTACCTGATGCCCTTTTATGCTGTGACCCAGTATGAGCGGAGGGGTGTGGTATGCCGAGACGCTGTAAACGACTGTGATATCCCAGAGACCTGCACCGGAGACTCCAGCCAGGTAGAGCCAACTGTGCTGTATGTAACACTGAGAAAAAGACTGCAAGATCATCCAGAGTCTCCAGAACATGATGTACTTTTCCTCTTTTGCAGTGCCCTCACAATGTCCACAAGCTGGATGGCTACATGTGTGATAGCAGTCAGGTAAGGGCTGTTTTTTTGACGTGGCTTCAAGTCTGCATCTCAGTCTGACGTATGCTTGATAACTGTTGTCCCTACAGGGCCGCTGTTACGGCGGGCGATGCAGGACTCGTGACGGACAGTGCAGGGGACTCTGGGGTTATAGTAAGTATAGAACACCTTTCACCAGGAAATTGTACATTATGCAGTCAGATTACTGTGTATATACATAATTTGCAGTCTCATTCTCCTCGTGACAGTCTAATTTGCGTTTGCCTTTGTTTGCCTTCCAAGATTCAGCAGACAGGTTTTGTTACGAGAAGCTGAACGCCGAAGGAACAGAGAAAGGCAACTGTGGTCCAGGTCCTGAAGGCCAAGGTTGGCTGCAGTGCAACAAGCCGTGAGTCAAACCATTCCCCTTGATATTATCATTAAAGAACAAGAGTTTGTTTACTCTAATTTGTTTCTTTTGCCTGAGGCTTTACTGAATTTTAGAAAAGGCTGGCTTTATTTTAACATTTTCTGGTAATATCATAAAAAGACCAAAACCATCATTAGTTTTTCTACTATTTAGGAATGTATGTTTGTGAAAAGAAGGCACAGCTCACACCTCAAGGCTATACCTATTTTACCTGTTCCTGTTCAGGGATGTACTGTGCGGCTTTCTCTTCTGTGCCAACGTGACGATGAAGCCGAAGTTCGGAGATCTGCAGGGCGAGGTGACCAGCTTCACGCTCTACCACCAGAACAAGTACCTGGACTGCAGGTAAGAGGTTCACATCCATCTGATCTGGAGCATGACAATTAGAATATTGTGCCTTAATGTGTCTGAGATGTTGTGATGCTTCGCTCAGAGGTGGCCATGCTCTCCTGGAGGACGGCTCAGACCTGGGCTATGTGGAGGACGGCACTCCCTGTGGTCCAAACATGATGTGTTTGGAGCGACGCTGCCTCCCTGTGGCCGCGTTCAACCTCAGCAGCTGTTCGGGATCCAACTTTGGACGCATCTGTTCCGACCACGGGGTACAAAAAAATGCCAGCGAACACTGATTTGGTGATTTGCAGGTCAAAAGACACTGACACATTGAAAAGTGAATTTTTTTGAGACAGATCCATCTCTGGTTATTGTGATTATTTTCACTTGCTCTCTTTGATTACTGATAATCTGTATGGTATCAGACCTGAAGAAAACACATCGGCCGCTCCTTACAAACGATGACTATGTCCCCAAGACACCTACAGAAACATAGACTTTTTAATTCAGAGTCATCCTGGTTTAAACTTGGTTTTATAGACATCTTTTGACCTTCACATCATCACCAGATCACTCGCTACAGAGTTATTTCGAATATTTCTGTGTCTCTCTATTGGCAGCTATTGCACGTGACTGTCATCTCTCTCTCTTGTAGACCTGCAGTAATGAGGTGAAGTGTATCTGTGACAGGGACTACACGGGGAAGGACTGCAGTGTCTTTGACCCCATCCCTGAGCCGACAGTCCAGCCGGGCCCAGAGAAGAAAGGTCCATAGCGCCCCTCAGCTTGCCCATGTCTCTCTTCTGTCTGCCTCTCATATCCCCCTCATAGTCTCTAACCCATCATCACTGTAGCTTCTCTGTGTCCTGGAAACACAAACACGAAGAGTAGTCCACATGATTACTGTGAGAACATCAATATTTAGACCGCACAGTGTTTTCCTTCCTACTGGTTTTCAATGTTGGTGAGTGTGGGTGTGTGTTGCGACACGTTTATCCATTGGAGCATATGTGCATGTGCAGTATGTAAGTGTATGTATGTGTGTGTGTGTGTGTGTGTGTGTGTGTGTGTATGTCTTGCAGGCACTGTCATCCTCAAGAGTCTCCCTTACTTTCTTGCAGTCTGCCAATGACACAGAGCTATTGAGCAGCTGCTCTTATAGAGCCAAAAAAGCCACCCTGAGCAAGAGGGTGTCCAGCTGAAAGAGCAGGAGAGGGGGAATGAGAACAAAGTAATAAAACTCTCTCTCTCCTTTTTGTTTTTTTTATGTAACTGTTGTCTTCCTGACCTCCCTCGCTCACCCGCCCGTTCTCCCACCTCCACCCCACGTGCTGGTTTCCTCCTCTTTCCCTCCATCTCCTCTCTCTCTCTCTGTCTGCAGGTATCTTACCATCTTCCTCTCTCTCTCTCTAGTTGATGTTGTTGATGTACGGTGTTGATGCTGTCCTCTGACGTGTGTTTTTTAGTGGTGTTGTTTTGTTTCTGCCCCTTCCTCCTCCTCCTCCTCCTCCTCCGCACCCTTCCTCCCTCCTCCTTCCTCTGCGCAGGTCCCAGTGGCACCAATATCATAATAGGGTCCATCGCAGGTGCTATTCTCCTGGCAGCTATAGTCCTAGGGGGAACAGGATGGGGATTTAAGTAAGAGTTCTGGCATGCCTTTGTGTACCTGTCTGCTTCTACCTAAAGGAAACCCCGCCCTTGCCACTCTCACCCCTCTGATATATGTAACGCGGGGAGGGGGGATGGGGAATCGACCATGCTAATGCTCGAGCCACTCCAGGCGTTAAAAATAGGTGAAAATATCCAACCAGTTGTTTTCTTTTCTTTGATGGAATCATAAATCAACCCGAAGCTCCCTCCTGCACCTGTCCTCCACCTCCCTCAGCTGCAAGCCCGACCTTTTCAATGTAATGACAGGGCAGGGCCAAGATGTTAATCTGCCAGGAACCCCTGCAGCACTTCTCTCCCATCTATTAGATGTACAAGCCTTTTATAAAAACATTTAGTGATTACAGTGGGTTAACATGAACACCTTTTTTGATACATTTTACCTTTGGTGCTCTTTTTAGCCTGCAATATCCTGTCGGCAGCATCCTATAACCCTTAATACTCTCGCTGAAATGCTTTTTCTGCGCTGCTCCACCTGTGCATGCTTGCTATCGTTCACTCCTTTTACTCTGACCTAAAAGGACCGCTCTGTCTTGACTCACAGTTGGATTTATAGCATAATCGCGGCTGATTTAAGGTCCGCTAATTGAAAAGTAAAATCTAGCATGTCCTTTTAGGGCCAGAGGTAAGTGTCTGTGCATGTTTGCATGAGCTGTTAGCAGGAAGTTTGGGTGGGTGTAAGAGTTCCTGGTGCAGCACCTTGTCAGACTCTGTGGGGCTGAGAGGGTCAGTGCCATGACTGCTGTAGACCTGCTGCATGATATGTCATCACTGTAATCTGGCAAGAAAGATTTTGGAGATGACTGTCTGATTAAATGACTTGTTGTTTTTGTTCTTAAATCTGACAGCATTGTAGTTAAATCTGAACTAACAAGTGTCCAAAATGAAAGAAAATGGTTCAAACTAGGGATGCATGATATCCATCAGACCAATGTTGGGAAATGTACATTATCAGCTAATAATTGGTGTGGATAGAGTTGATAATATGACGCCAAACTGCTTTCATCAACTCATCAAACACAGCACTGACCAACTCAAATACGAAAAGTGGTTGTTAACACATTGAAAGTTGGGTTGCAATCCACCAATAAAGACAGAGAAGAAGAATTTGTAAAAATGAAATCTCCCATCTTTGTTCTTCACACGTGATCATTTCCTATTCCTGATATTTGAATATTTGAAATCATTGAGTCTCTTCTCTGTGTCAGCCACGCTAAAAAGAAAATTAACAGTTTTCGGTAAAAATGTATCATGCATCCTTTGTTTAGATATTGATTCAGATGTTACGTTTCGTAGTGTGTCTAGTTTTTAATAGTAACAGATATTTGTTAATGAATTATATTTTTCTCTTGTAGTTTTACTGATATTTCTATTAGACACTTCGTTTTCTAATACAAGATGATGAGCTTCATAACATGCTTCTAAAAATAAAAATTTGGCTTGTTACTAATTAGTTTGTCACTTTTCCTGTTGTCACTGACATTTTGTCTTTTCTCCCAATGTGTGCGCGGGATGCAGGAACATTCGAAGAGGAAGGTATAACCCTGCAGGACTGTGTGATGTGCTGTCAGTGCAGAAGCATCACAAAACATCCCATCACTAAACCCCACAGCATGGCCCTTTTTATCCACAATATAAAGTCCATTTCCTCAGAGCAACATTATCCAATTAAGTTCTTGTTAAAAACTACAAATCACTTCCCTTAAAATTCCCTCCATAGTTCCATCCATCTCTCTTCATATGCAAGAGTCTCTGCTAACTCTCTTCTTCCTTCTCTTTCAGATCTGGTGGAGGATAAGATGCCTGTCTGTCTTTCTGTCTCTGTGTCCCGTCTACTCCTGTCTTCCTCCTCGCACTGTGTCGTTTCCACATCGGAGAAGAGGGGAACTTAAAAAAAAAAAAAAGAAGAAAAAAAAAGTCTTCCACTCCAGTCCTAGAATCTCTCCAAACCTCTTCCGATTATCATTTCCTCCACGGTCCCGTCTACCCCTCCTGTCTGTCCTCACGCCTGGCTCCCTCCTCCTCTGGGCCTGTGGAGCTCGTCTCACCATACCAGCCAAATCATACTCACGTGGCTGCTGCCAGCGGGCTGCTGAGGATTGTGTCCGGGCCACGCCTAGAGCGAGCAGGTGGCTCTCCCTGTGGGAGACACCGGGGTCTTCCTTCAGTCCCTTGGCTCCAAGAATGTGCTTCGGTATCTGTGTACGTCTTTTCTCACATCCCGGACAGTCTGATGAAGAACATATCAACGGTGGACCAATTTAATAAGAGACATGTCTTTCCAATGCCTGCCTGCCTGCCTGCCTGCACAGAAAACTAATTGGCCACCAACAGGTAAATGTTGGACTAGCACACAGACTCGCTAACAGACTGGAAATAGAGTCAAAGGAGCTGAAGCGTCTCCTTTTTTCTTAAAAGAGATGGACCTGAGGCAGTTCCTCCAAGGCCAGGCCTCAACTAGGTGCATTTCAAAGTGGACAATTACGTGTTTTTAATCTACAAAGTTTGGCAAGACGGATAAAAATGAAAAGAGACCACACAGTAGACTGTCGTTAGCACGTTTTCCAAAGAGAGGCTGCAGAAGGACTAATGATCGTATGAAACGATGGCTCAAAAGCCAGAGCCCAGACAGATTACTGACTTTTTGTCCGTTGTCATTTGTCCCCACCCCCACACGCCCCCTTCCACAAGTTTTCAGGTAACAAAAAGGGAAGCTAGTTGTAATGGTTTTGGGATCATTTTAAACCACTGAACTTTGAAGCAGCAGAGACCGTAACTTAGTGTTTTCAACCACAGACTGACCAACATACATTCCACTATATCGTCTGTGTGTGTGTGTGTGTGTGTGTGCTCACTTCTTTCAGGCCCAAAGTTTGTACGCTTAGGAGGTTCAACCTGTATGTCTGTTCACGGGTGAATGTACAAGATTTTTAAAGGTAAGAAAGAATGTATGCGTGTTTACATTAGTGTTAGGGGCAGTTGTGTCCGTGTACACATTAACACTCCTCCTATCACAGGTAGATAGGCAGGTTTTTACCTCTAGAATATCGTCTCTTTCTACAAACTGTTGTGCGCTGCAGCCATGGTACCATAAAGGCAGCACTTTAACAGTTTTTATGTCAATGTATCTACAGAAAAATGAGCACTAGCCAACTGTATGCACACCTATTTGTAAATACGTGCAAGATATGCTGAATGTTAAATGCACTGTATGAAGATTTATTTAAAAAAAAAAAAAAAAGCTATGTTAAAATAATGAGTTGTATCTGTTCCAGCAAAACACACAGCTGTCAGTCTCTCGACACAAACCGCATCTGCAAATCTCTCCTACATCTTTAAATGTGGCGCAGCAGCTGAGCCAGCTGTCTCGCGATTCTCTTATCATTCCAGCTATCACCTAAAATGTCATGAGTGTTTTGTACATTTGTTGATAGCCCTCAGCCCCGGGTGAGCGCCTCAGCCCGGAGGCTTCCCTAACAATCCCCGCTGTAAATGAGATTAAAGAGATGTAGTGTGGGGTCCAGGAGGCAGCTTGGATGGAACTGTACGCGTGTGTGAGGTCAGTTGGAGGTTTGCACTATGGTGGACGTGCTATTGTTGTTATTATTACAATATGTACAGAGTTGGTATCAAGTACAATCTGTTCTGTAAGTTTACGGGGAGGGGGGGAGAAAATAAGATGCATCCTTTCCCATATTTTTAGACACGAACTTTTTGAATTGAGACAAAAAGAAAGAAATGAACTGAGGCTTGTAGTTGAATTGAAATGGAAAGAATAAAAGTACTAAAACATTAAATCACACGTCATACACTCACATGTCATTGTCTTCCTCTCGTTTAGTTTTTTTGATAGATGGTCAGACCTCAGAGTTCCAGGCTTTCTGATTTACCTGATTCCCAACCAGGGGTGCTTGTAAGCTGGGGTGTAAGTAACCAATTACAGCCTCTCAAATTACTGCCATTGAATAATTTTTTGGGGGGTTACTTGTGCTTGAGCATATTATTAAGGATGTAATTCTACTCCTTTATTGTAATTTAGACTTAAGATTTGGAGAAATACAAACCCCTGATTGAATTCCTGCAATAAAACATCAGTGGTTGAAATGTAACTAATACTCTGAGCAGTGTTTGAGGAGAATAATTTAATACTACTTTAGTTTTGTCTGAGTAATATTTCAGTAATGTAACTGTATTCGTACTTGAATACAGATTTTCTGCAGTCTTTCCACCACTGCTTGTGCACCGGGGGTACTTCTGCAAGGGTACTTGCATGCAGCCTGGCATCATATATCCACTTCTTTAGCCGGCTGCAACACCTGAACACAACCTAGCTCACAAGCAGAGAAGTGTGTATTAAGTGACAAAAACAAAACAAAGTATATTAAAATATTACTTTAATCAAGAGCACATTATTATAACAACAACCCAAATGGCGGTGGACAAATCATTTAGCAGAAGAAATGCTACATGTCACCTTTCCTGATACCACGGCACCGCTGCATTCAGCTTTCATTAAATTAAAACTGAAAAAAAGTCATTAACAGGTATTTGGCTTTCAGGCTAATGACTGATTATTAAAAAAAAGAACAGTTTTAAAAGGCTGATGACAGCCAAGACGGAATATGTCAATCTCTGATGTTGATCAACATGACGGATAAGTTTGTTCGTTTTAATCTTCAGCTGCTTGGTGCTAAATACTGTTGGTCTGTCGTCATGAGAGGTGACGCAGAGCTGGAACGACAAGCGCTCTGCGCAGGAGACGAGGACGGGTGTCAGTCTGCGACCTCTCCGGTGTCCCACTTGGTTTTGGGTTCCTGCCACCACTCAGCCAGGAAGGACTCCTCGTAGTCTCCGATGCCCTCAAACTCGGCGTCGGGATGCTCTGATTGTGCGGTGGCCACTTCTTCTGGACTCACTTCGTCCTTAAAAAGTAAACACAAAAACACTCGGTCAAAAGCAAGCAAACATTTTGCTATCTTACTTCCACTCTTTTTCCATCGTGTGACTATAAATCTGTCGCTTGTGCACCCTGTAATTCAGCCTGAGCTCCCTCTCAGTCCTCCCCACCGCCCAGGTCCAGGCACCGAGTAGAGCTGGGAGGGGCTGACCTGAGTTAAATAGATGTGGCACAGCCTCAGTGGCCGACACCTCCCAGCCACATACCACACGCTGCTGGCGGAAAACACGGCCACCCCCCTCCTGCTCTCCCTTCCGCAGCCTTCATCCCCTCTTTCTCTCCCTTTCATCCTCTCTGACTTTTCCTCTTGTGCCCCACTTTCATATAACCTCGACAGCAGCTCGCACTCAGGCTGCTAAAGTAAAAGTTTATGTCCCTTTTTTTTTTTTTTTTTGAAACATTTTGATTTGCCGTTGGGCCAAGTCGAAGTGTCACTTCACATACACATGTTTTCATAATTGCGTCTCCCTCGGGTCGTCTAGTCATGCAGATGGTTTGGGTTTTATCTTCTGTCTGTCTCTGAATCCTCCAGGCACAATGGAGGTTGATGGAATTTTGTTTGTGCAGTGTAAAAACAGATCTTGATAAGAGTGAACAAACTCATGAGATAAGATCAGAAAAGCTACATACCGCAACATGGAGTAAAAAATGTCTGTAATTTGGGTGAATTGGCCCTTTAATGTCTTCTACTGAGCAGTTTATACCAAAAACAGTACGATAATCTTTGTTTCTTTAAGGAAATGTCTTAGTGCACAGACAGTCATAGTTCAGGGTTATATATATATGTGTTCTTTAAGAGAGATGATGTGACTTTTGATTTAAGAAATTAAGTTCCTCCTTACAAATGAAAAGCTGAAATCATAAGACACAAAACACACTTTTGATGATATTTAACAATGTTGATGCTGATTTAATGTATGACCGGTAGCTAATGGTGGCTAACGTTAGCAGTCTTTAGGTATCAATCCCACAAGTTTCCCGTGGAGGTTATTAGGAAAATGACTGTGTGATACTGTACTGTGTTGTAGCGTAAGTAACAAAACATTCAAGGCCTTAATAGTGTTGGCTAATTGGGCAAAGCAATTAAAATAGTGTTTGTAGTAATCACCCGATAAAACTGCCAGCCTAGAATGACTGTTTCAGGATACAGGATGCACGGGACATCACAGGTTCCTGATTATAAGATGTTTCTCAACTTGTGCTGCTACTACATTATGTATGTGTGTTCAATATTATTACATAAGTAAGACACAGTTGTCCAGACAGAGGGTGAACAGAGGTGCTGCAGGAATGGACAGTCCACAGCTAAAATAAAGCTATGAACCTAAAACTGTCCATAATATGGGACCTGTGTCAGCTGCAGCAGGTTTATCTGATCTGTATATTCTTGCCCACGAGTTCTCATTTGAGAAAAAGATTCAGAGGCCAAACTGAAGAAGTCTGTCGTTATGCAATTTGCACTCTGCCCCATATTTTGGCATGAGTTTGTCGTTATACAATTACACAGCCAATCCCATCAGATTCAATCCGAGCCTTTTTTGTCTTCCTTTGAACACATGAACCACATGTGACTTCAGTTGGACACTGTTGCTGACCTCACAGTCCGTCTCTGCTTCCCGCAACAGTAGCAACGTACCTCATCGTCTGTTTGTAGGTAGTTCAGTGCAAACTCCAGCATCTCCTTCTGCTTCGTTGTCGTGTTAAAATACCTCAGAGCCTCCTGAAAGACAAAAGTGGCATCAGCTCTTGTGTGGACCCGCGCAGCAGGCAAGAACAGACCAAACTTCTGTTTTTTACGGCTCTGCCCTGAGCAACACATTTGGCCTGTTGTCCTTTTTTTTTGTTTACTGCTTCTTTTTTTTTTTTTGCCTCTCAGTTCGGGACCCTTAAAGTATTTACAGCAGCAACCTCCTTGACGGCAAAGATGTTTACGAGGCGGCCCAGCTCGACACTGAGCTGCTGCAGGGCGAAAAAAAAAAGATAGGAAAACGAGTCCGTCTTAACGAGGTTTCTAATTACAACCCTGAGATTGTGTCCGTGTTCGCGCCAAGAACGCTTCATGCTATAGCTTTACTGCTTTGGTTAAGCGCGACCAGTGTGAACTTTCTGCTCCCTCGGAGCCACCAAAAAGGAGAACAGTTTGTTTCACTCACAGGCCGAGGCTCAAAGTCCTTTTCCTCGAGTCCCCACTGCTCGCGGTAGAAGCGATAATACTGCACATTCTGCAGCATCACCTGGTCTTTCGGGTCGAACAGCAGGTAGCTGGCTGCGCACGGAGCAGCGTTCTTTACGTCGTTCACTGCGAAAAGATCACAAAATACAACGTGTTAGCAATTCACTGCATACGCTTCCGTGTCCGGAGTGGCTGTTTTGTCGTGCTCCTTACATTTATAGTAGGAAAACTGGAGGTAGTGATACATGGTGGCTGCAAACTTCTCCACGAAGAATCCACCGACGCTGGGTGTCAGCTGCTGCTCGCATTTCACCTGACACTTCAGCACGTCAGTGTAGAGATCTGAGGGAGACACCGGAGAAGAAAGTGAGCACGGAAACCGTTATTCTCTCGTCCGACGCGCGGTAAACCGATCTCTTACCTGCCAGGGTGGGATAGAAGTCTTTGAACTCTAAGATCTCATATGCGCCCTCACAGCCGGCTAAGCAGCTGGCGTATATTTCAAAGTACTGCGTGACGGCCTGCTCCATGTTTCGGGCGCTGTTGCTGAAGTCTCCGCTGTTGTAGAGCGTCACGCTCTTCAGGAAGACGCTCTGGACGACAAAGAGATCGGGTTAGAGCTCAGCACACATTTCATTCGCACGCCACGATCAGCGGTTTGTCTACGAACTTCGTACGGCTGCTCCTCGTGGTCGACGAGATATTCTTCCACGTCGAACAGCGTCTTGTAGTAGTTCATGTTCTTGGTCAGGTAGGGGTCGGTCGGGTTCTTCTTCAGGAAGGTGTGAGCCGCCGCCACAGCCTTCTCCAGGTTGTTCATCTGGAGAGAGAACAGACAGCGTTACAGGTGAGCTGCATGGAGCCATTTTGTGTCTCTTTCTGTTGTTTTTCTCTACATTTGAAACAAGTCCCCATCTACATCTACTTCAGCTGTTTAACGAGAACACCGTTTTGGAAGTGAAGCTCCAGGAACGTTTCGCGGACGACAAAACTTCACCTGACTCTCCATCAGCTCGAAGGTGAGCTGATAACGACTGAGCGTTCACTCATGGGTGAACTTCTCCTTTAAGGCTTTTCAGACGCAGCCCTGTGATGAGCTGAGTGCCAACAACACCTTCAGCTTCTGGAGGATCACAGCAGCTCTGATGTGGCTGCTAGTTACATTTAGCAGAATGAATGTTGTCTACACTCACACGAGGACCACCTGGAGAGTTCACACATTATCACACACTACAGGAAACTCTTTATTACACAACAATGAGACGAGTCAGCAGTCCTCATCAGCCGCTCTGACGGAGGAGAATAAGGGGATTTGTTTCTCGGGAGCACAGAAGAGACGTGGCACATGCTCAACTCCTGCTCGGTCGGCAGGGGGGCGCAACAAAGCAGCAGGGAAACCCGCACTGCACATCTCCTCCTCTAGAAAGTTCCTCTCAGTGAGCCAATCTGCGCCTAGAGACCGACAGCAGACACTTTTGTGAGGTGACTGTGCCCGTTACGCACAGTTACGGCAGCGCTAAATCTGCCCCTGTGTTATGATTCATATTCCAGCGGGGCTGCAAACGCCCAGCCGGCACTTTAATGTCCTTCACACAACATCCACTTTTGAGTTTACTCGCATTTTCTCGCGTCAGTATTTGGCACAACTTTTAAGGACTTGGTGCCGAAGGCCCACATTTTGTTCAGTCTCACCTGGTAGTGCGCGTACTGTATGTAACGGTACGGCACCCTCTGCTCGAAAGTCTCCAGCACATCCCTCCGCGGGTACGAGACGCTAAACACGGGAAAATCCGCTTTGCACTTTTTCAGACACGCAGCCCTCAGCAGGATGTGGCGCATGACGCGCAGGCTGCTGTCGGCGAACAGGGTGTCGTTGTCCCGGCTCACCGAGCTGCAGTTGCGGCCGCAGAACGCCTCGCTGTCCCGCAGGAGCCGGTGGAGCCGCAGGCTGAGCTCCAGGTACTTGATGCACTCTGCCCAGTTCTGCGCCCCGTACTGCTCCAGCGCGTGTCCGTACGCGGAGTCCAGCGGCATGATGTCCTTCTGAGGGAAACTTTTAAAGCTGTACGTCTCATACTGAGCGTCCACCAGGGCCAGGGCCGGGAGGAGAAGGGCCACGCACAGGCTGCTCAGGAGCATCGTCACCCCCACCGGCTCCGGCAGGAGACTGGTCGTGTTTTGAATGGATCTGGAAACTTCCTCTTTCTTTACCAGGGAATGCTCATGTCTGCCTGCACGTAGGCTGCGGAAACCCTGTGAGAGTGGATGCTGGAAGTACGGACTTCCGGTCAAAACTTTCAAAATAAAAGGATACTTCAATGTCGAACCCATTTACTCGTTGCATACAGCACTTCCATCCATTATTTGACACATATTTTGCTTTGTTTATCAATTAAATAAAAAACTTACTTGAGATAGGCATAAACTACAGAGTCAGGGAACATCATGTGTGCATTTATTCATCTCAAAGTCATTATTTGTAGCTATATTACAGACTTCTTGAAGCACTGTGCGCTTATCTAACACAAAAGATCCCACATTTTATATTGTCTGTGCTGAATTACCTCCAGAGAATGACATACATACAAATAACAAAAAAAAAAAACGTGCAAAAAAACGAATAAACGAGCAAAGTCTGTCATGTATGAATACAATTAAACTACTGGAACTGCCGGAAATGTAACAATATCTGCAATAAATCAATAAGGTTAACTGGTATCTGCAGTTAAATGTGACAAATGCAGCTCTTGACATTTAAGCTTGAAGGGAGAAATCGATACTTCCGGTATAAATAGTAGTAACTCTTGCGTGCTTGACACAGACGTCACAGCCGTGAGTTTGGACCTGAAGACAGAAGAAGAGTCCAGCAGCCTTCATCACTGTTTTCCAGACGAATAACACCCAACACACACGTTAGTCTAAAACACATGAAGGAACTATTTTTGTTTGTTTTCGTTTTTATTTCTATTCATTGTGCTCACACCTCTTAAACTGTGTGCAGATAATATTCATCAAATATACACTGTCTGAGTAAGATAAGACGTCTGAAGGGTGTTTTATTTTGTGCATGGTGATGATTTCTATCGCGGCTGCATTCCTCGGAAACTGACAAGCTGAGACATGGGTTGATGAGCTTTAAATGTCCAACTGTTTACTCATCACATCAGAGCAAATCCCACCTCAGACTGCGGTGTCTCAAACCTTTTACATGCAGTCTCTCCAGGTGTAGATGTGTGGTGGTTATTAGGACATGGAGCCTGTTTAATGACTCAGACAGCAAAAAGCAATAAAGGTTTAGACTCAGAACA
>CAEMYA010000126.1:3405377-3419187 GCA_903131615.1 Diplodus sargus
TGGGGGGAAAAAAAAAAACCCAGCCTGTCATACTGTGACAGGAGGGGAGAGACTGGCTCCACATTACTTTATAGTTTCCTGCTCATCTCATTCGTGAGTGAAATCATGAAATCACGGGGCCGGGCCTCCGAGCCAGCCAGGCCGTACACGTTTGCAGAATTCCATTAAAAAGTGGGTGGGGGCCCGGGGGCCACTCCTCCTCCTCCCCCTCTGCTGCTGCTGCTGCTGCTGCTGCTCCGAGGAGAACACGACCCGAAACACGCGTCAAGACACACAGAGACACGACCGGAAGTGTGGTCTAATTACCTGTTAGAATAAAAGCACAAAGGAAATGCAGATTCTTGTGACTTTTTCATTCTTAAGATTTTTCCGACTTTTCCCAAGCTGCAATTTGCTAATCTGTCCTTCTGACGGACAATATAGAGTTCTACTTGATTTAAATATGCACGCCGGATCCCTCGAGATTACCAAGATTAACCAATTAATCGATTGCCATTTTATTCCTTACTCTAATTCAAGATGCTATAATCTTAGACCAGGGGGCACAAAAGTGGGGCCCAAGAGCCAAAGCTGCCCCATCAAATGGCTAAATTTCACCTGCTAGATGTTTCCAGACAATAAACTTCAAGAAGCTGATTTAAAATATGTAATATAAATCGCTGTTTATTCTGCTTTGTGAGGTAAAATGCACTTTAAATATGTAGTACTGCCAATAATTATTGGTTATTTTTCATAATCTGGGCATGAAGGGTGGATACATAGCACACAGTCTTGAATGGACAGTGTAGTTTGCATCACACGTTAAAATTCTTACTGACAACGTCACTGTTTATAAGACACTCAGAGATACCTTCAGAAAGGGAGATTTCACAAAACACTATCCAGATGGCCAGGTGACCTTAGATGTACCCGAAACAGCCAGCCTGAGTGCTATAGAACACTAGCAGCTGCTCACAAATCAGCAAAGGTTACTGCTCAAGTTAAAAACCAGTTCACACTCAGGCCAGGTCAGAGTTCAGACCAGGTCATATCTCACAGTGCTAGGAGGTGCAATAAAACGTGAGGTTGTAGGACAATGTGTTAAATAAATCAGTCCATGGTAATGCAAGGTAACAACAATATGTGTGGTTAAATGCAAGTGATAGATTTTGCTACTACAACTGTTACTAATCTCCATATTACGTTATTTGATGGGGCTTTTATTTTGTCACCGGAAGTGGTCGGTCTCGTTCCGGCTGCCTTGACGCAGCTCCACTGTCTCAAACTTCTTGCGGTGACTCTCCGTCCTTCCACTTCACCCGCATCCCCCCGCCGGCAGACGGACTTTCTGCTCAGCATTCTTTTCGCAGCTCTCGTTTCAGCTTCTCCAGATGGATCTGTTAGTATGTTTAGTTTTATTCGTCCTCCATGTCGTGGCGGTGACCTGCACTCCGGGGCCGTTAGTGGACATCGTCGTCGATCGGTACGACATTCCGAAAGTTTGTCCCCGAGAGGTGCAAACTGAAGACTTCGTCCGCTATCACTTCAACGGCACCTTCCACGAAGACGGGAAAAAGTTCGACTCCAGGTAAAGTTACTGCCACATACACTGTTTCTGCTTCTCCGCAGAATATTAGCTTTAATGCTTAAAGTTTAAAACAAACAAGCTACGTTAACAAATCACTGCATGCGCAAACCGCTAAAACGCAACGTTAGCATACAGCTTTAAGATTAAGCTAGCTCACTGAAATGGATAAACACACAAACTGCAGGAAAACCCCCCATCAGTGGATCCGGACTGACGGATCATTTACTGCAGCCGAAACCACATCTGTAGACGTGTCAGTGCAGGGATGTGAGGATGTGAGGGGGGGATGCAGCTCTCTGCGCCCCGTGCTATGAGGGAGTGCAGGGACCGAGGGGCTGCTGAGTCCAACATGTTGGTCTGCTCCGCCTCATTCAATCTGATCCTTCAGCTGGGGAAGAAAACTTAGCCTGGATTGTAAAGTTTGAATTAAGGGGGAGGGGGCATGATTATTATGAGACCAAAAGCTAGTTAACTCAGAAGTTATGAGATAAGAACTAAAAATCCAAAGTAAAGTAAAATAAAATAAAAAACATTTGACTTTTCATTTTGCACTTTTTACTTAAAACTTTACATTTTTTTATTTCACACTTTTCACTTTTTTTTCACACTTTTTACTTCTTATCTCTCAACTTTTGATTTTTGAAAAGTCAAACTTTTAATTTTTTATTTCACACCTTTGATTTTTTTTTCACTTTTCATCTCACACTTTTCATTTTTTATTTCACACTTTTCAATTTTTTTACACCTTTGAATTTTTTCTTACTTTTCACTTTTTATTTTAAACTTTTCATTTTTTATTTCACGCTTTTCACTTTTTATTTTTATCTTTTCACTCTTTATTTCAAACTTTTCACTTTTTTCACACCTTTGATTGATGTCACACTTTTGAATTTTCATTTCACACTTCTGACTTTTCATTTCACACATTTTTGTCACACATTTGATTTTTGAAAAGTCAAACTTTCAACTTTTTATTTCACACTTTTGACTTATTTTGCATTTTTTCTTTTTCCATTTCACACTTTTCACTTTTTATTTCACACCTTTGATTTTTTTTCACTTTTCACTTTTTATTTCACACTTTTCATTTTTTATTTCACACTTGACTTTTCATCTCACACTTTTGACTTGTTATTTTTAACTTTTCACTTTTTTTTACACCTTTGATTTTTTTCTCACTTTTCACTTTTTATTTCACACCTTTGATTTTTTTCTTACTTTTCACTCTTTATTTCAAACTTTTCACTTTTTTTCACACCTTTGATTGATGTCACACTTTTCACTTTTTATTTCACACACTTTTGTCACACATTTGATTTTTAAAAAATCACACTTTTGACTTTGACACCTTTGACTTTTCAGTTCACATTTTTTGACTTTTTATGGCAAACTTTTGACTTTTTTCACAGAAAAAACTTTTGTGAGGAAAAAAAGACTTTTCGACTTTTCAAAAATCAAATGTGTGACAAAAATGTGTTAAAAAATTGTGAAACAAAAATTAAAAGCTTACAATAAAAAGTCAAAAGTGTGAAATAGAAGGTCAAAAGTTTTAAAGAAAAGGTCAAAACCGTGAAAAATAAAAAGTGAAATAAAAAGTGAAAAGTTTGAAATAAAAAGAGAACGAGCATGTTGTATTTTTCTATGGTTTCTATGTTTTATCAAACAACCACCGTAGGATTTAAAAATCAGATATTAAACACTGTCTTATCACAATACAGCCAGGATGAAGTGACCAGAGCATTGGAAGCTGAATTTATAGCACTATAAAATATTATGGCGCAGTGACACGAACGTCTCAACACATTTAAAAAAGTCGTTCTCTTGCCTTTTATTTGAACTTTTCTACATAATTCATTAGCTTTTGTGGATTCCATCAATTATACGTCCTCACCTACTCCTCCTTTACTGTCTACAGTCATGACCGAGGCAAAGCCTTCATCAGCCAGGTCGGCCTGGGCCGACTAATCACAGGGATGGACCGCGGTCTTCTGGGCATGTGTGTCAATGAACGCAGGAGGATCACAGTCCCTCCTCACCTGGCCTATGGAAGTGTTGGAACAGGTGCAGACAGACACAGGAAACAGCAGCTTGTTGGATAAGTTATCTTTGCTGCTTTTTTGCCAACCAGTGTTGTTTATCCCACAGGTGGTGTAATTCCTCCTGACGCTGTGTTGGTGTTTGATGTCCACCTGCTGGACGTATGGAGCGCTGAGGACAAGGTCCAGATCCGCACACTCAGCAAACCTGCGAGCTGCAACCGCACCTCCGTGGCATCAGACTACATCCGTTACCACTATAACGGCACCCTGCTGTCTGGTGAGGCCTTCGACTCCAGGTGAGGCTGCAGAGTGGTGTAGTTTTAACCCAAGCGTTCTCTCTTGTCTGTTTTCTGTGATTTTCAACAACTTTTAATTGTGCTTTGTTTAGTTACTCGAGGAATGCAACCTATGACACGTACCTGGGGCAGGGCTACCTCATCAAAGGCATGGACGAGGGCCTTTTGGGCATGTGTGTCGGGGAGAAGAGGATCATCATCGTCCCACCCTTCCTGGCATACGGAGAGAATGGCTCGGGTACTAACTAATGATGTTCACGATGACTGAAGCTAGCATCAAATAGTTTAAGTTACCAAAGTATAACCTGTTAAAGATGTGAATTGCACCGATGTGACTGGTGATCCTTATGGTTTTATCCTCTGACAGTATTTTTTTGCGTAGTATTTTTTACTTTTGGTAGATCTTAAACCTGCAGTATGGAAACTGCCACTGTGGGCTTCCTCAAAACAAAAGATGTGATCTCTGTAGTTGTTGTCTTTGGCGTTAAACAACCACCATTGCCTATGAAAATCTATCCGGATGGCTCAGATTATATCTTTAATCATGAACTCTTGAGCACTTTGAAGTTTGGCAAATGTAGAAAGAAAAACTACAAATCAAATATCAGGCGCATGTGTTGATTAAGATTCTCCCTCTCAGAGTGTTCAGGAGTCCACATCATGCATTGCGTTATTATGCAATAATGATGTATAGATATTGATACTTTTTAAATGTCATACAGGATTATCTCTGCAAGCCGCAGCGTGTTACATACCACACTATCATGAACAAAGTTAGACAAAAAAAAAGGTCAAGGCTGAAGTATGTGGCTGGTATGCACCTGAATATACAAAGCCTACTCTTCATCCTGACAGGAACTCGGATCCCTCCTCAGGCGACTCTGGTGTTCGACGTGCTGTTGGTTGATTTGTTCAACCCCAAGGATGATCTGATGGTGCAGATGCAGGAGGTGCCTGAAGGCTGCACCCGCAGGACGAAGACCGGAGACTACATCCGTTACCACTACAACGGAACCTTCCAGGATGGTTCGCCCTTCGACTCGAGGTAAAGCTGAGAGATATCTGTGGTTGATTTCGCTTACATTATAATGTTTTTTTCTGAGTTTGATGCCTCTTTCGTCAGCTACCAGAGAAACAGCACCTACAACACTTACATCGGCATGGGGTACGTGATCAGAGGGATTGACAAAGCCCTGCAGGGGCTGTGCATAGGAGAGAAGAGAAGGGTTATCGTCCCTCCTCACATGGCCTACGGCGAGGAAGGAGTAGGTGAGTATCACACATTTAATCAAAAAATCACTTGGAAAATAAATACAGACTACTAATCCTTGTTGTTTGTCTGTGCCTTGTTCCCGCTGCTGCAGGAGACCTCATCCCCGGCTCTGCCGTGTTGATCTTTGACATCCACGTCATTGATTTCCACAACCCCAACGACCCCGTCCATATCAAAGTCACCCACAAGCCGAAGGGATGCAGCATGAAGAGTGAAACTGACGACTTGATTCAGTACCGTTACAATTGCTCCCTGATGGACGGGACCCTGCTGTACTCCTCGTGAGCGCCCTCTGCTGTAGTTCTACTGCACTGCATCCTCGTGATTCATGCATGTAATCATTGCCTGCCTCTTGTCTGATAGATTTTAGCGCCCTTGAAACAGAATGTATTTATCCACGACCAAAGCATGTAAGCCTGCATGGTTCAAGGTTTAACTGGAAAAGTTTTATGACGCTTTGTTTTTTTCAACTTTATTTAGCGTTAACAGGTTTACGTGTTGATTTTCAGGGACAAGCTGGATTCGCCTTCCTTCACGACTCTCGGCACAAACAATGTGATCTCAGGTCTGGAGAAAGGTTTGAGCGGCATGTGTGAGGGAGAGAGGAGGGAGGTGGTCGTTCCGCCGCACTGGGGACACGGTGAAAACGGAGGTCAGTCATTGGCGTATCTCAGATCACACGCTGAGCTCTCTCTCTTTTCAGTCATGTTTAATCGCCTCTGTGTTGGTGTATCTCCAGCTGGCGGAGTCCCCGGGAGTGCAGTGCTGTTCTTTGAGCTGGAGTTAGTGGAGCTGCAGAAGGGTGTGCCTGAAGGCTACATGTTTGTTTGGCTGGGAGACAGCCCCAACCCCCTCTTTCCTGCTATGGACCTCAACGGTGACAATGAAGTTCCTCTAGAAGAGGTAAATAGACAAGCAGGGGTCGATTTTACTAAAGCCCTGTTTGCTCAACATCATATCCAAGGGCTGAGTGTCAGTGAATTTGTGTAAAATACACACAGAACCAAAATGTGCGTGATGTAATTTCCAAATCACAAGGTCACCTGATAATACTAGTCCCATGCGAATATGGCTAAAGTAATCCGCCCTTCTAAAAGTATCTTTTAATACAAGACAGACACCCAGGGTAAAGGCAGCAAAGATTCTTTAAACATCGCAACTCTCTCGTGTTTTCTCCAGTTTTCAGAATTCCTCATGCTCCAAATCAAAGAGGGCAAAGGTCGTCTTCGCCCAGGGACCGATGCAGATGCCGTCATCAAAGACATGTTCAATAACCAGGACCGCAATGAAGATGGGAAGATAGTAGAAGATGAACTGAAACTTAAGACGGATGAGGAGGCCGAACGAATGAAACGAGACGAGCTGTAAAGAGAAGTCGTGCAGTATTTCAGTGGTGGTGAGGAGCTGGTATTTGTGGCTGGGGTCAGGCTGTCGTCTTAGCAACTGTTGTGCAGCTATTGTGAAAATGTTTCCGTGATACAGTTTGCTATGTTACGTTGAAATACGTAAATGCAATCTCAGTACAACCACTGTAATGCAGCTGAATAACAACGAGAAACCATCTGTATGTTTGTGCCCAGGGAGCGTGTGTGTGTGAAAATGTGAAAGGAAAAGAAATGTAGTGAAGCAAATTTGACTCAAACGTGTACATTGAGCTGCCATAGAAATGTTTTTGGGCTTGGCCATTCTTCAAGAATGACATTTTATGTAAATGACCTGTAAATTTAGTGCCTCATGAAAATGATGATAAACCACTGGTTGTACAGTAGATTTGGGACTGAAAATCTATTATTGAAAAATATATATATGTATAAATTGTGTTGTGGAGCATAAAATAAACTGTTTTATAATACAATAAAATAAACAACCAACGGTCTTTCTATTACACTGTCCATGTACAGACCTGCACCTCCAGACTTTAATTCACCGGCATGGAAACTAATGAAATGAGATGATCAGAAACAGATGAAACCTAATTTTATTTCTGACAAGTTGGAACATATGAAGAGGTAATGAGTTCAGATAGAGGAAGATGAAAAAAAAAAAAATCAGACTGACGGTTTTTGGCACATTGTCCACACACGACAGAAAAATAAAGTCATTCTTTCTCAAATATTGTTTTAAACATCAGTTATAAAGTTTTTGGAAACTTTTGTTTGTTGCGGTGCAGAATTTTTTCCAAACTCCGCAGTTCAAATGGCCAAAGGTTAAATCATGTAAAATACTTAAGTTGTGATTTACTTTCTGGTACTGCAACACTTCTGAGGTAGTACTTCTTACAAATCCTCTGCCCAAAACAGCTAAAAACACATTTGTTTTCATTATCTTAAATTATTTTTTTTTACTGTAAAAAAGTGCTCTTCTCACAGTTCACACTTCAGAAGCACTGTGGTGCTGGATAAGAAAAACAACAGTTTCCATAAAAAATACAACCGGTACTGAACGCTTAGACAATATGACCAGGAAGTGAAAGACTTGACATTGTTAAAAAATGTTAAACGTTTTGAAAAAACTTCAAGGTTCAGGTAAAAATTCTCTAAAATTAGCTTTATTGTATGAGGTTGGAAATGAGTTTCAAACAAAATGGAGGATCAAGTGCTGCCATTCATGTTGTGCGCTTTTCTTTCCCTTTATCATTACATCCTTTACGAGGACCGAAACTGTCTGACAACAACAATCTTCGCCGAAGCAAACTGAGACTTAACATGCTGCACAGTAGGTAGACGGTGCTGATCTGTCTTCCATCACATACAGTGTGGTCCAAGAGCAGTTTAACCAGATCATGAGGAGAAGACCAATGGACAAAGATAAAAGGATGACATGTGCGTGAGGTGCGACTTAGCTCGACTTGTAAATAACGTGGTGAAATAAATGATGATGACACATTCTTGGTTGGTTGTGAAATAGCCTTTGACTGGCATTTTCGGAGTGGACGCCTCCTCAGCTGGCGCACTGGAGTGTTCAACACCAAATGGCCAGTGGTATTCTCAATTCTCAGTTCACTTATTGCCAGTGAGGTAGAGCAGGACTGCGTTGGGGACTTCCAAGGTCTCATCTTTTATCAACACAATGTCATATGAGTCCAAGTACGACTGCTTCCTCTCATCCACCTGAGGAAAACAAGAGAAGTGAATTAAAATGACAGAATTTAACTATTTAACATGGTTTACTGGCAGCATTCTATTTTCTTAAGTCATCTAATACTTTTAATGATCATGACTGTGTGTTTTTTATTTACCTTGTCATTGAGAAAGCCGATCTTAAGGATGTTTTCCATGTCCTGCACCCCGTCAGCCATGGTCAGGTCTCCCAGAGAGTCTCCCAGCAGTACCACATTAGGTCGTGTCCGCAGCTCCTTGAAATGGCCGGTGTTGAGCAGTGCACCTTCCCTTTTATTGTAGATGTGGATCAGCTCTCCCTTGAAAGCCCTCAACACTCCCTGTACCAGCAGATGAAGAGAGTGAAATACTGTTTCAAACCCTAGTATGGGGATGAAACTGTAGTTTTTTCAGTGTGACTACTTACAGATTCATCGAAGTCCATGTAGTTGGAGAAGACTTTGACGTTGGAGTGGAAGACCCCGGCCTGGCGAACCACCTCTTCGAGGATGTCTCCTATCCCAGCAGAGAAGATGAGCAGAGGGATGCTGTGCTCATGCAGGTGGTCGAAGAAGAGCTGGTAGCCCTCCCTGTTAAAACATCAACTCATTGTTGTTAGGGTTAAAGGATAACTTCCATATTTTTCAACATACACCCTGTTTTCCCATGTTTGTGTTTAAAACAAACCATA
The DNA here is from genome assembly GCA_903131615.1 of Diplodus sargus. Lineage (NCBI taxonomy): Eukaryota > Metazoa > Chordata > Actinopteri > Spariformes > Sparidae > Diplodus > Diplodus sargus. The sequence continues at coordinate 3,414,342 of CAEMYA010000126.1, forward strand.
AACTCCCAATGTTAGATGTAAAATTATTAGGAAGAGAGCAAGAGGGAGGGGATAGAGTAGAGAAGCAGGAAAACTTCAAATACAATTCATTGTATTTTTCTAGTTTAACCGAGCCAGGTTTGGTGATTGTTGGAACAGCAGAAAACACAAACCAAGCTGATGCTGGTTAGTTTTATTTTGTTTCTGTCAAATGTGAATGAAGTGTTTTGTGACAATAATAATTACTGACTCTGTAAATTGAGTCTGGTGGCTTTTGCAAGAGCAATTTGGCAGCTTCATATTCTTTAACAAAGAGGTCTAAATCAGTTGGGATTTTTTTTCTTCCATAATGTGGTCAAGTATGTACTCTGAGGTGCGAATGATTACTGCCGGCTGCAGCTTCCTCACTTAAAACTAAACAAACCTCAATCAGATATAAAGACATGATGTTCAAGTTGAAAAATACATAACTAACCCTTTAAATTATCCATATATATCCACATTTAAAACTATTCAATAGATTTTCTGGTGTCAGAGAGATAAAGTTTTCTGACCTCAGCATGGCCTCGGACTCCCGCACCGCCATGGCCAGCTTGTCTTTCTTAATCTCCTGCTGGACGAGCAGTTCATGGGCTTTAGTCCACCTTGTGAGACAGATGCACAGCGCGGATTTAAGAACACATTCAAATGCAGGATATCTTAAATGTCGATACAAACTCTATAAGACACTCACCACTCCACCATCAGGGGCAGCTTTTCCTCTACTGACCGCGACGAGTCGATCTCTATTGGGTAGTATGTGTTGAGCAGCTCCTTCAGCTGTCAGAGACAGACAACACTCAAAACTGTAACTGGCAAGTCAAGATCAAGAAAACTACTGTATATTACCCAGTTAGAGTCAGAGATCTTCATCTTTCACCTTTATATAAGATTATATCTGAGGGAAGGGTGCATATTGTGGATGATGCATTTCTTTCTATCGTTAGAACAAATTCCAGAACCTTTTGCAAATCATCTTGTCGTGGGCATGAGCAAGACTATAGCCGACCCTATGTATGCAGCTCACTAGGTTAAGTGCATTATGTATATATGGTGTCTCTTAATGCTGGGTAAAAATAAATGCTCTACTCCTGCCAACCAGATCTGCATGTGCACCAAAGCCTCGTTCATACCTGTTCTTTGCAGTCATCGTCGATGAGTTTGCTGTTGTCAAGAATATCTGCAAAGAAAATAAACAGATAAAATGACACTGCCATGTATCAACATTCAGTCAAAACATTTATTTCATGCATCCATACAAACTGAAGTTACAGCTGTGCTGTCAGCGAACTTACTGTGGCAGGTAGGACACCTTTTTCCATTGTAGGCAAACCTCGTTAGGGTCATGTCAAAATCTGAGATCACCTGGATGAAACACAGGAATTGATAAAATCAAACTGTGTTCATTATGTTCATGAAGGGCACCTTAAATGATGTTGTGGATGTTGTGTACCTGCACGGTGTTGGAGCCAGCCTTCACCATGGACTGGAGGATCTCCTGTACCCTCTGAGGGTCCTTAATACACACTGACGTGTTGGACAGCTCAGGAATCTAAGCAATGGAAACAAGTCTGAGTGTCATTTACACTTTTCAATGAGAAAGACGTGAGTTGCACAATGCATCACGTTACATGCATTGAGTGTTTAAGCACCAAACACGAGCACCGCTGGGCGGATAGTTAACTGCGAGTCAGGTGCTAGCAATTTGCATAACGCCCTTTATAAAACTAGCTTAAATACTCCCGAACTACACATTACCAGGTCCAAAACACTGGTGCAACCGCCATGAAAATAATCGTTTCATTGTACAGTAACGGCAAACAACGACAAATCAACGTCGCAGTTACGTGACTCACTTTAACGTCTACGTTAGCTAGTGTTAGCAACACTACCCTGGACGTTTTGGCTAGCTAGTACACGCATTCGTTGGTGTAGGGTGCATTAATTTAGGTGCTTGGTAATCCCCTTCATATCGTGCTGAATAACATTACCATTTTCTTTAAGTCTGCAGCCATTCTGTTGAGGTTATCTTCACAAAAGACGTGTCATCAGTTATCAGTCTCCGTGGATGTGCAGCTAACGTCAATGTTGCTATGTGCTCGACTGAAGCATCTGTGCTAGAGCGCTGCCTTCGGGTACTATCGAAAGTGTCGGGAATTCTTTAGTGGTCGCACTTTAATGACAAAATAAAGTTTTACACACTATATTTGTACGGTTTCCCAGTGATGTTTAACTGAAACCGCGTATCAAAACTGTCGAGACAAATTAAGAGCAAAGTCAGAAAGGACGTCATGTAGGTTATTCTATGGTCTAAAGCGAACAAATATTTATTTTCGTGTGACATTCACAGGTGTGAGCCTGTGAGAAGCACGTGAAGGCAGCATCGCTACTTGCTTGCATAAGTTGAGGAGGGACGGTTTGTACTCCTCCCAAGGTAAAGAGAGGCACTGATCAAAGGTTCCACCCGGCCCCCTTTTTATTGTTTTATCATTCTTATTTGTATCAATATCATATCATGTTCAAGTCATACAGTTCTCTTCAACAAAAAATATAAGCTGGAAGATTCAAGCTTAACAAATCTTGATTGAAAACAAAGACAACACCAAACACAAAGAAAACACCAACAAAAACTCAATGATAGATATCACAAAAAAATGGGAATCACAGTAATTACATCAAAGTAAAATACCAACAGCTCTCAGTGCTTTACAATTCTTTAAAGATTGCAATTTTAAATTGCTCTATGTGTTGTTGTTTTTTAAGTTCATTTTCATTTGTGAATATAGTGATTTCCATACAAAACAAAGAGGTTTAACATAAACTTATAATAATGACCTTTGTCCAAATCAAAAACATTATCAACAAAATGCTAATTCAAATGGCCACTGAGGCATTTATAGAGTGAGTCTTACGCAGGGTTGTGACAAAACAATTTTCCAGTCATTTTGGGACGGTTTTGCGATTTATTTTCCTTTCGAGTGACAAACAATTGACAATGGCGTCTGTGTGTCTCTTGCCCTGTCACCCTGGTAAAAAAAAAAACCCCATAAACCCTTCCCAGTGCTTGCCTGTGCCAGTCAAAACAAAAGCCTAATGAAATATTCAAAATCACACAAACAATGCTACTGATATTGTAATCAAACTAATTTAACTAACTTGTACTCATCAAAACATTAACAAAATATATAAATGTGGAAAATATATGACAAAACGATGAATAGCTCCAACAAACAGCTTCCTTCCACCAGCTGTTAGGTTGCCAAACTGCTGATCTGGAGCATGCGTGCTGCTGCCCTTCATGAGCATCAGTCATATTTTTAAATTGTTACATTTATATATTGTGTGTTGATTGTGTGTGTGTGTGCAATTGATCCCGGAGAAACGTAATCTCACTTTTGTTGTACTACTTTTGTTGGTACAGCTAAATGACGATAAAGCTTTGATTGACTGATTGAATATAATGTCTGACTTCAATTTTAAATTGCTCTGTAGTTTCTTTTAAGTCCACTTTCATTTGTGAATATTGTGTTTTACATACAAAATAAAGAGGTTTCAACACAAACTTTTTTTCAAATGTCTTTCTTATCACAAAATTATAATAATACACAATGTTAAGTAAAGTTGTTCTCACTGTTGAGTGTTACCATGATGCATCATTATTTCATGATTACCATTGCTGAGAATGTTACTCCTCCCTTCTCCATTTGCAAGATATCAGTAAATCTATGTGTGTAGAAATAAGAGACCAAATGTTTGACTGGTTGAGGTTATAGTAATGACTATTGTTATTAGTTCTGCGAGTTTGGATTCAATGACTAAAAATAACCACCAGAGGGAGACACAGTACACAAAAACAGACCAGTCCATCACATTCAAACTCATCTTGGTCTCTCTTTGTCCTGCTGCTCATCCCTGTACTTTCCACAGAAACTTAAGAATCTGTGCTGCTTAATGATATCTATCAGTAATCAGTAATCTGTTACTGAATTTTAAAATCCTTTTTGTTCTTATTGTACAGAAATTCCTGCTCCAAGTCCAGGCAGAACCAGATAAAAAGAGCACTAGCTGCACAACTAGCCTGGTTAACTAGCTAATCGCAGCAGTCAACAAAAGTTACTAGTTACTCTAGATATATGCAGTTTTTTTTATGAGTGAACACACAATATGAACAACCTTTTGTTTGTGTGACTAAGTAAACTGAATAAACAAACTGACCTTAAAGGATAACAGAAGTTCATACTGTTGGACTTTGTATTTGGCGGACCCTGCCACCTTTCTAGCCTCAAACAGTGATCTGGGGAACTTATGTTCCTCTGAGCACAGCTTGTTTATTCAGTTATGGACCACATAGTGCCCTTTAAGACTGGGCGATTACTCCAACAATTTGTAAAGGCCAACACAGGCAATAATATGGCAATAATAAACTAAGTGTACAACCATCTGTCTTACAAAACATCTTTAATTGCAAGTGATGACATTAGCATTTCTTACATCCAAGATAAGGACACAATGTCAGGCTATCACATGCAAAGCAAATTACATAGCTTATTCCACTTAATATTTGCAGGGCTAATTACGTGTACTGGTCATAAAGTGGAAATGAATATCATTTCTATGCTCTGTAACCTCTAAGCTGTTATGGACAGTGGGACTTTCTGAATGTCAGTCACAATAATCCCTTTTGTTTTTAGTCTGATTCCTTTTCATCTCATTTCTTAAGTCTCTTTGGAGGGCGACAGGAGACGACAGGACAACGTAACAGATCTCAAATATACACCCAGCTGGAAGTCAAGTACAATAAAGACAAGATTTACAAGACATTTAATGT
>CAEMYA010000126.1:3419280-3437026 GCA_903131615.1 Diplodus sargus
CTTATTGGCTGGACGCTGGATAAAACAAAAGCATTTCCAAAATACAATCACCTTGTCTGATATGAAACAAACAAAACAGGAAAGTCAAAGTGCAGTTGCAAATTAAATCCCTACGCTTATTATGTAAGACTTCGCAAATAATTAGATGTTAAAAAGTGCAGTTTAAGAGAAGCTCTGCTCTGCAAACTCAAATCATACACACCCCCTCACATACACACGTACACATTTCTATGTATTTTACTAGAATGAATGAAAACACACTGAGCAACAGACTGCAAAAGTGCAAAAAAAAGGAATGATTGGGCCACTGCTGCTGATTGGTGCTTGATGCAGCGGCCGAAAGTAATGCCTTACTGTTAAGAGAACTCAAGAGGAACGTTTTCATCACATCTAACAACATCTTTTCAACGTGACACTCCCCTCATCATTTCACCTGTTCAAAAACCATTAGAGATTATCAGTTTCAGGTGTTTGATGAGCAACGAAAACTACAGAAATATACTCAGCACAGCTGTTGAAGGGGAAGTGCGATCTAGAAGCAAACTACTAGTACAAGATTTTAAAGATTAACAGCCTTTCTGAATTAATTCACATTTACGTGTTGAGGCTACACATTAACAAGGAGAGCCACTCTAACAGAGAGATTATGATACAGGTCTTTTGTGAGTGAGTTAGACTTCTAAACAGGTGTTTCATGAGGCGATTGTCACAGTGTTACTATGGAATGAGGCTTCATTAAGTTAAATTGAAAGTAGGAATGCAGTAAATATTAATATCACCTCGCCTTCTCGGTACGAGCATACAATAAAGGAATGTAAAATATCCATATATGTGTTTACATATACAGCTTTATACTATTTATGTACAAACAGATAAACAGCATCATACCAACATACTTGACAAAAGGATATTCAGTCGTTGGCTGCTATATAACACTCTTATTCACATGTTTACATTCGCCACATCCCTCCCGACGTATCACCAGCTGGTCAGCGCGCACCTGCTTACACATTTCATGGCTTTCCACAAATCAGCCATTAACACAAGACAGCATGAGAGCCGATGGCACAGGGTTCAGGTTTAATGGAATCCAGTATGAGAGCAACACAAGACCCACTGCATCATGTAATGTGTGAGTGTGGGTAGATGAATGGTGGCTGTGTAGTTCTGGGATTGAGCCGGCTTGCTCAGCACTCTATCTGCGACTGGAGCTGCCGGCGCAGGGTGAGTGTGCGTCGGTGAAGCTGCTGCATCTGCTGCATGCGATCTCGCTGGCGGGCCAGGTTCTGGGGCATGGGGTAGCGCTGGCAGCCGTACAGGAAACGGTAGGGGATGCGGACGTGGCATGCAGTGGCTCTGCAGCGAGGCTGAGGCATGGGCGGCAGCAGCATCCAGCGCTTTCTCTCAGCGCAGTAGCGGTACGCCTCCTTGCGGTACTGCTTGTCCACATCATCACTGTTCTTCCAGCCTCCGATGATGAAGACGTCCTCGTCGAAGTGGCAGATAGCTGCGCCCTCAATGCTGGTCACCTCCGGCGGCAGGCTCTCAAGGATCTCATCGGAGATGCGCACGCTGATCTTCTGCTTAGCAACCTCATCCCTCACCGTGTAGCTCTTGGGGCAGCAGGAAGCCGTGTGGTAGAAGTTAGTCGAGGCCACCGCCATCTGGAAGATGCAGTAGTTGTCGATAAGGGGCAGGGAGTCGACATCTTGCCACTGGCGGCTCTCTGTGTCGTAGCGAGTGGTCACCGTCTTCAGTCCATCCTCGTTATCCGTGTCGACGGGTGTGCGCGCTGTGACGTACACATAGCGGTCCTCCACGCTTACCGCCTTCACATCCCGCAGGATTTTAGGAGCGGACTCCAGATTGTGCCACTTGTCCTGCTCAGGCTCGTACACACTGACATCTTTAAAACCTGGACTGAAGTTCCCGTGGCCACCGATGCTGTACAGTATATCCTTAATGCAGGTGAGGCCAAAGGAATGCTTTCGCGTGGTCAAGTTGCTCACCTGCTCCCAGGTGTTGCGATTGGGATTGTAACGTTCGACTGTCTTAGCAAAGCCCGGTTCCATAGAACCAGCCACGTAGACGTGGGACTCCGTGGCTGCGATGGCGTGGCCGTCGAGGTGGTTGTGGATGTGCGGCAGGTTGACCCAGCGGTCCTCGTAGATGAAGTAGCCCACACACTCGCTCAGGTAGTCCCCTCCCTCTGAAACGCCGCCTACAACCATGATAACATCCATGTTCTGGCCAAAGCGAGGCTGAAAGGAGGCCATGTGGGAAGACCAGAACTCCATATCGGCCGACTTGAGGTTCTCAAAGCGGATAGCGTGGCCCTCAACTGCCTCCGACACCAGCCGGAGACAGGCCTCGTTGGCGGCCACCAGCCTCTCATTTTTTACCACCCTGGTCAGGTAGGTGGGTTTGATCTGGGGCAGCCTCAGGAGACGGAACAGCTCCTCAAAGTAGCGGCTCCGCTCCTCAGAGTTCTTCTGCACCCACTTCACCACAGCCTCAAATAGAACCTCCTCAGAATCAACTGTGATCTCCGCGTCAGACAGCCAGTCGCGGACCAGGTGAAAGGGCAGCGTGTAGAACTCGTCGTCCTGGATCACTTTGTGGAAGTTGCGGCGGATCATGTCGGCAGCCCGCAGAGCCAGCTGGTCCAAGGTGTACATGTGGGCTAGACTGTGCACCGCCACGCAGTTGGTCAGGCTCAGCTTCTTCTTGAGGAACTCACCGCAGAAATCCTTCAGCTGCAGCAGGAGGAACCTAACAGAGAAAAACACAACACAGGATGTCAGGAGAGGATGAGCAGGGAAGAGTACGCCGATTTTGGACAGATCAGAGCACAAAAACAGCACTTTAACCTCTTGGTGAATGCCCCCATTTTAAGGTTCATTTACCTCTTAGTGAAAGGTGTTCCTATGTTAGAACGGTGATACTTGACAGGTTAAGACAACAGAGGAGCAACTGAAGGCCTCATGCTTTGACTATCAAAATCACTGTCTCTCCCTCACTCACACACACACACACACACACACACACACACACACTCACACAGAGAGAGATGTGACTGTAAATAGATCTTACCTGTCAGCTAGCTCCAGCACTTCATGCACATTGCAGGTGCTAACGCGTATTTCTCCAGTGTACATATACTGGATGACACTCTCCACCGTGTCTGGGTCCGGCCCAAGCTCTGAGCTCCATTCCTTCATCTCTACCCGTCCGGACAGGGACTCGGAGAACTGTCCTCCCAGCAGAGGGGTAAAATAATCGGTGGCCGCGGCGAGGACAGACCTGTGGGCTGAAAACTCACAGCTCTGGACGCTCCCGGTGGCCACCCCGCTGCTGAAGGCCAGCGTCACGTCGCAGAACAAGCCCTGCTTCCTCTGCTCGTTCTGCCGCCGAGACAGCTCCGAGCAGTGGGAGGAGGACGTGAAGTCCTCGGTCTCTTCCGCGTCCCCGTCTCCGGCGAGGGCGCTGGGCGTGCTGGTGCCGCTGCTACCACTGCTCCTGGCGGAGTCCTCCGGGTTGGGGGCAGCTGCTGCCATTCTGCTGCCGGCGCTGGAGGTTAGCAGTGGTGGGAAATGAAGTAAACTAGTGAAGGAGAGGAGGCGACATACGCAGCCACACATACATGGAGTCAAAACAGAGCACGGCGGCGAAGTGCGTTTCGTGTTCGACGGTGATATCCGGGACTTAACGGAGAACGTGTCAACGTTAGCATAAAAAATAAATAAATAAAAAATAATATTTTGTATTTGTTTCTTTTAAATTGAGTATTTTAGTCTGAACGCAAACAAAATGTTTTAATGTCGTACTAATTTTACAAAAGTTATGTCAGGTATAGCATATAACAATTAGCGTACAGCAGATAAACAGGTAGCTTATGTGTTAAAGTTAATATTTTATATCGACTACAATTCACTGAAAAGCTAAAAACGTAGTATTTAGCATTTCCTCTTTCGTCAAAGTGGATGAAGCGTCAGGAAACCACCAATGAGAAACCGACTTCAGTTTGGTAAACAGTTAGACCTTCTGACATGCGCAGTGGGAAAAAGGCGTAACCGCGTCGTTGACGTGACGTCGTTGGGAGTGAGTGCCCGCTGCTGAGCTGTGCACATGAGGAGAAACCTGACATGCCTGTATTTTACCCTGCAGAAGGTCGAAGCACTCAAGCCTGTAATACAGGTATATAGGGGTGGATTAGGACTTGGTACATTTACTTAACTACTGTAGCCTACTTAAAGGTTCATTATGTAGTTTTGGGAAATACATTTTAACCAGAATAGAAAGATCTTCATTAATTGATGTCAAGACAAACTCAATAAACAAATTCTCTTGTTTATATTTGGCAGATTCTGCCACCTTTCTAGCGTCAATTCTTATATTGCTCTGAGAACAGCTTTTTTGTTCAATAATGGGAGAGAAAAAAAATATATGTATCTGAGTTTGTATCATTACCTCATTAATATTGCGAATATTAATATTCTGGGTCTACATTTCTTCTCCAAAACTACACAGTGCCCCTTTAAGTACAATTTTGAGGAACTGAAACTTTGAGTGTTTTCATTTCCACTTTTTTGAGGCACTAATATTGCTTTTCTCCACTAATGTCAAATTCAATAATAGGCCATGCTAATAATGGCCTAATAATACAACTTTAACACTTTTACTTAAGTACTATTCATGTATGGAGGACAGAAACTGCCAAAATCATAAATATGTCAATGCATTTAGAAACTGATAATTAAAACAAAAAGGGAAACTGAATAAATAAATGTCAAGGGAGGCAAATTAAGCAGAAATTGTTGCACTTACTGGCATATTAATTAATTGAGCTATTTATTCCTCTCTCCATATTCATACGGGTGACTTTCACTTTCAGCACAGTTAAAGTGTGTCTGAAGCATGTTTGCATTCATCTGAACAGCTGGAGTCAATCTGAAGAGTCGAAGATGATGAGTGTGCAAAGATTGCAAAAATATCAAAGTCCCTTAATGTAAGAAGTGACCCAACCCTAACTCATGTACTCTGGTCAAAGGTCAATTATATATTGAGAGATAACATATCTCACACACGCGCTGTATTGTTACATTACATTTTATTTTGCTCAATTACACAGTTGTCCACATACAACAAATCCATAGAGGCACGTTGATTTCACATCGAAACAGTTAAAAACATAAACTTTGCGACAACACTGGTGAAGTTTCTGGTTGTCCAGAGAATCTTTTTTCTAGTTTTGTAACATTCACATGAAAGAAGACACCGACGACGGCTGCCGTACATTTTCATCTGGACCTTGTGAACTGTGGGAAAATGTACGACTTTGTTTAACTTCAACAAGAATCAGAGAGTCTAGACAGCAGATCGGTCTTAATTATGAGAAGAATTGGATACACAAGATCTGAAATGTGTCAACTCCAACAGACAAATGAAACAACAACATGGAACAATCTGCAGTAATTCAAAAACTATGAAGACCCAACACATTAATTATGTAAAAATATATGAAAATATAAAAAAGAAATTGTGGCATTTAACTGCGTAAATTATTTGCCGTCTCATAGTTCTGAAGCAGAAATAGTACAACAACAATTCATTTTACGGTTATCAGATTAGTGCAGACCTGAAGAAACAGTGAATAATTCATTGTTTCACAGCTCATCTCTCATAGAAGATGTTACAATAACTGCATCCTGGGGTTTATGGCAAAAAGAAAAATGCTCCCACATGTTCCACAAGCTGAGGAAGAATATTTCCCGGTGACAACTTTACCAGGAATGACTTAATAATGGTCCCCTTCGCCACAGTAAGCAGACTGATGCTTCAATTCTACCACTGTGTCAAAAACTGAAAAAAAATCGAAAATAAAACATTCTCGTACCATTAAATGTTCACTTTTAAAAACACACCTATACATAAATAAAGCTCTGATCTACAGTATGTTCTCAGGTTTTAGGCATTATTGCACTACATGTTTTGCCCCGCGTAGCAAGCTCATGATTCTCAAGTGGCACGATGAAGAGAGCTGCACAGAGACACGACAGTCTTCGACACACATGCTTGGTTAATACAACGTGGATGTAATATCTGGGGGGTAAACAACAGTGTTTTCACGAGCCACGAGAGTTGCGATGAGCGAGAGTTGAATAATCCACCTTTAATCCCTCATCCGTATACATGATTCACTTCAGTCTGCCTCGAGCTTCACAGTTTAGCAGGTTTTTACTAATATTCACAGAGCTGCAGCACTAAAAGGTTTCCAAAACTAAAAACATACTTTATTCTTTCTTTTAAATATTTGTAATTTACAGCTATATTATTAGTAACATCTTCCCTATATTATGCCACATCTCTGGGGTGACATATCACAGTACGGGCGGGGACAGTTGAAGAGAGGCTCCGTTTCAGTCCCTCTGGTTACATGGACATGTGTTCTGGGAGCACGTAGGAGATGTCATCCCAGGGGTGGCGATAGAGACCCTGCTTCAGCCTCTTCTGGTCCAGGTAGTGTCCTGAGGAGATGTGAAAAGGAGGGACTGGTTGTAAATGCGAGATGAACGCGTGTCATCATAGCAATCATGTGCCTGTGCAGGGAAGTGACTCACCGATGAATCCCATGCTGCGGCCCAGGACGAAGATGCCGTTCAGGGCTCCGATTTCCACAAACTCATCGGCTTCATCCCTGTGGTGTGCAGAGTGGACAACGACAATAAAAACGGGTGCGCTCACTGTCGGCAAACACTACTTATTTTGCACATTAAGTTAAAAGATGACCAGTGTTTGTAGGCTCACCGAGTAAAACCACCGCAAGTCCTGAGCAAGTCCACGAAGGCCACACCAATGAAGCCGTCCACATTCAGGATCAAGTTTGGTTTCTAACAGGGAAAAAGAGGATCATGTTATTTAAAAAATGGAGTGGGTCACTATTTGGCAAAAGGTGCTGAATGATAGGATGAAGTGATTAATCTTACTTTGGATGTTGTGATTTTCTCCACATCCAGAGCGTAGTCCAGCAGCTGGGTGGAGGGGAAGTGCTGCTTCACAAAGTCCTTCAGGATCTGGACTCTCATGTCTGGGTTGTTGATCTGGGACAACAAAGATATTATATATTCAGGATTTAGGATATTTCCCACCCCAAAGAAACACTGGCAGCGTGGCAGAGCTCTTTTCCCCTGTGTTATTTTATTGTATGTTTTTACAAAAACATCCGAACTTTGATTTGAAAGCTCATTCCGTTGTCCACTATCTCTACATGTTAAAGAGCCACTGCACTCACCGATTTCACTCTGTGTCCAATGCCCATGATCAGCTTCCCATCCTTCTTCATCTTGTTGACAAACTCCATGGGCAGCATGCCGCTGTCAAACGCCTTGCTGAACTGCTTTGCTGCAGCATCCAGAGCACCTCCAAAGCGATCGCCCTGTGAAGTGACAGCAAGGAAAATAAGATATGCTCATAGCGGACTGTTCAGTACATCGAGCATGTGAATCAGACGTTTAAGGGTCTTACGATGGTGAGGAGGCCGGAGGTGAGGCTGGAGATGAGATCTTTGCCCGCTCGGGCACAGACGATGGTGTTGTGGGCACCGGAAACGGCAGGGCCGTGATCAGCAGTCACCATCAGGCACATCTCGATGAACTGGCAGGCATATCTCGGCAACCTGCACACCAAGAAGAAAACAGTGGTAATGTGACGAACTCTTGAGAAATCATTCAACTACAACTACCGGGTTAAGAGGCTGACCTCCTCTGGAACCACAGAAGCCCCAGAGTTCCTCCCAGGCCTATTTCCGACTTGAAGACCTCAGTGATGGGCATGCCTGCGTAGATGAGCTCCTGACCCCTCTCGTCACAGATACTGGTCATGAAGGAAGCGGGCTTACGGATCAGACCCAGCTCCTGCAAGGCAAGAAGTTGCAAGAAGAAGAAAGGTTTTTTAGTCCATGTACTTTGTTTCCCCATCAGATACCTTAAAGCTTGATTTATATTGAGGCATACTCACTCGTGCCCAGGAGTAATCCATTGGTACAGTAGGGGGAGGCATCTCTTCGGCTGGCTGGATAACTCCTTTGGCGACGAGGTCATCATAAACGGAGCTGCAGGGATAAGAGAAACAAAGAATACCAACAAACTCATTTAAAAATGCTGTCATAAAGGAATCTAAGCCGGCATAATTAAGTGAAGGAATGGATACGCCACTCTGCACTGACCTAATGATGTCTCCCAGCTCATCAAAGCTCTTGGGGACGAAGGCACCGGCCTCCTTCAGAGCCGAGTTCTTAGCTACCGCCGTCTCAGACGCCTGGTTGGCACAAGCTCCTGCATGGCCGAACTGAACCTGAGGAGGGAAAAGGTGCAACATGGGTCGGAAAAGTCATTAATCTCTTGAATGTCTCATTGTGCAGCTGCCTAACAGTGCCTGAAATGCAGTAATATACACTCTTACCTCTGAGGAGAACATGGTGGCACAGGTGCCAATACACCAGCACACCACCGGCTTTGTAATCCTGCCCTTTTTAATACCCTCGCAGATCTTGTACTCCTCTGTGCCTCCAATCTGTAGAAAGCAGAGGCAGATTCAGGATGAAGCAAATTAATAGCTGCCTTTTAATTACGATTGTACTGATTTTAGGGAAATTAAGATTTTTAAATGAATCAAAATAATGACATTGACATTCCAATTAAAGAGAAATTAGCAATACACCTTCGCACTCTGTTCGTAAAAATGAGCATATCTCAAATATTAAAGTATGTACATAGTTTAAACAACTTATGGAGCGTTAGAAATATTTTGTGTATATTTCTACATACAGAAAAGCTTCGGATCAATGTTTTGTGTTTTTCTGTCGTAAAAAGTGATGATGACACATCCAGTTCAGTATTTTTTAAAATTCATATTAAAAAAAGGTTCAATATGTAGATTTAAAAAAACAGATCCTGCTAAGAAATGCATCACAATAGGCAAAACAATAAGTGTCATTAAAGTGAAAAGCTGCAGGCACCAGCGTGGGTAGATTTATTGCTCACCTCTCCCAGGACGACTATCATCTTCACTCCAGGAGTGTCTTGGTAGCGCAGCACATGGTCAGTAAACACAGAGCCCGGGTATCTGCAGAAGAGTGTAAAATGACACACCAATCCACACCCGCATGTTTACGTACTGCTGATAAGAGACGTACGAACCTGTCTCCGCCGATGGCCACGCCTTCAAAAACACCATCGGTGGTGCGGGAGATGATGTTGTTGAGCTCGTTGGACATGCCGCCTGAGCGAGACACGTAGGCCACGCTGCCCGGGCGGTAGAGCTTTGAGGCGAGGATGTTGTCCAGCATGCCTCCAGTGTTCCCGATCTTGAAGCAGCCCGGCTTGATTCCTCCAACCTGGACATTAACACACACACACAGATTTTCTCAGGTAACAGAACAGGAAGGGACACCGTGATAAATCAAATGAGAAGTGAAGCAAGACTAACGGTTGCTGGTCCGATGATCGTCACACCCTTCTTATCCGCGGCCTTGATGATCTTCCTGGTGTGGGCTTCAGGGATTCCTTCAGCAATGATGGCAATGGTGCGAATCTGAAAGCATTTGAGAGGCTTAACTTTTTATTTTTCCAGCCCATACGTAACCTGCCGATTGGTACAAGATGAGGGAGTGTTCACCTGTGGGTACTGCATGGTCTCCATGGTGCTATCAAAGGCCGAACGCAGAGATGCAAAGCTGATGAGCACGTCCACATCCGGGTGCTTCTTCATGGCGTCACTCATGTTCTTATACACAGGGAGGAGGATCTCTTTATGGCCCCAGTAGAACTTCTGTTTGTGGTCTCCACTGCAAGGCATTCATTCATTACACAGTGAAACGACTCCATTTACTTAGGAGGTTTATATTGCATTAAATGCACAATGAAGATCCATTACACTGACAGCAGGACGGAGCAGATTCAGGAGGGCAGACAGCACTTACGTGAACGGGTAGACCATGGCTGCCACAGATGGCTCATCTCTGGAGCAGACGTAGTCAAAGTCCATCATGCCCTGTACTGCCCGAGTCTGCATACCCCACACTATGGACTTGGTGTGCTTGCTGAAGAGGGTCGTTCCTTTGGCTACAGGGAAAGAGTTACGGATAGAAGCGTAATACCAGATTACTAAAAATGCATTTCCTCCTCGGTTTTCCCTTTGCATGCATTTACCAAAAAAAAAACAACATAATTTTTTTATGAATTTACACAAATCGTGAAGAAAACACATTTTTATTTAATGATATTTCACACATCTTAAAACTGACACGATGAACACTGACATGAAAACAAACAGGTCAACGAGGCCTTTATAGCCTTTGATAAGATTTCTAAAGTAGACTGATAAAGCGCCATAAAAACCCTACTGCCAACTAGTTCAATCATAAATCACAAGAACGAAAATGAATAAAGACATTGTTGATCTTTAAGATATATTAGATTAGGTTTGTGTGCGTCTGATCATAAATCACCACACTGAGCTTCCATTTTAGCGAGTTTGGATTGCAGGGTCCTCCTGCTGTCCGAGGGGGGAGCTATAGTACCTAAGCTCGACCATGCATGATCACAAGGCTTCTATCCATCTGCCCATCCCGCTGTCCAGCAGTGGAGCCGTGCATGAAAACACGTCCAACCCCTTAGCAGTCACAGTGCAAAGATTGAAGTGAGTGTGTGATCTCACCGATAGGAGCTCCAGTTTTGGCCTTCTTGGCTGGTGAGCTATCAACTTTGGCTTTGTTTTCAGAGAAAGAGGCAGTTCTGCTGGATGCTGGGGTCTGTGAAAAGACAAAAATAGACTCATCTTTATTTTATTCTGCTTTGCATATTTGAAAAGGATAATGTAATAATGAGGACGGCTCTATTGAGATTTAATCTGCTTTTACTGGCAAAAAACTGTGATCCTTTATATTTTAGAGGCTTGATAAACAGGCGGGGTAGCCTCATTATTTTGTAAAACACTTTTTTTTCGTCAATCTTCTGGAGAAGCTTTGTAAAGGTCTAAAAAAAATGGATTTTAGTGCATTATGCTAAGCATTTAGAGTGAGTCTCATTTGATTCTAAAAAAAAAAAAATCTAACAAAAACTGTCATATTGTATAATTTCATAGAAGTGCATGTTTGTTGTTTATGACCTTTATTTTGTATTTCTAGTTTTACTGTTATTTGTACAGTGTGTGTCTGTATACTTAAATATTCAATTTCTCTTATATATATCGTATATCTACCTGTACTCTTCAAGCAAGTACATGCATGTCTACGCTCACACAGACTTTCCTGAAAGCCCATGCACTGCACCGTCTTAATGGACGCCTCGGGGCAGTCGCAGTGCGTTACCGACTGTGGTCTCACAACTGTCTGAGTGAGAGCAGTGCACAATGCCCCTCTTACACAAAAGAGCCGCTGGGCTTCTGGCAATCTCGTCCCCTAAAAGGATAAGACAGTAAATGAAACGGGGCCTGTGGCGTGCAGGTCTGCTGCTCACTAAACCACTCCACAGCACTGGTGGAAGCTGATGACGTAAAAGCACCGCACAGCGAGCCGGCACAACATCACGACAGCCTATCTGTCTCCGTGGACTCCGGGCGTGTCATACCGATGTGCTGCCGCTGGAGTTGAGGAGGAAGTTGGCAGTGTGAGCAGCAACAGGAGGCAGGTTGGGGATTGGCCGGTGGCCCAGTGCCATGCCAACAATGGCTGTCATGTGAGTTTCTGTGCCAAAGACGTGGATGGGGATCCCAGTGGTCTTGCCTGAGAAAAGCCAGCGGAACCACATTATGACTCAACAGGTTCCTGGAGTTAAAATATGCACTCAAAACATGCTTTCAGAATTAGGAGATACGGATAGAAGAAAGTACAACATACCGACTTCTCCCATCACCCTGAGGCCTTCCTGGTAGTTGGGGCCTCCACGACGGACAAAAATGGTGACCTCATGCTCCTTCAGTGGCACCTGATAGTCTCTGATAGCTCGAACGATCCCCTAGCAGAGAAGAGGATACACTCAGTGAAAAAACAAGACATTGTGCAAGCAATATTACAGCGATGTGATGTGACGCTCTACCTTAAATGTTGCCGCAACGTTTGTGAAGTTTGCGATGCTTCCCCCGATGATCAAAACCTTTCCTGGAAAACGTGACGGAAAGGTAATTTCAGAAAAAAACACATGATTTTGAGAGCACACAAAGATTTGACGGAGCGGTTTTCCTACCATCTCTGTGTTTCTCCCTGGTCATCAGAGACAGGATGGTCTTGGCGTAGTCGTAGGTCTGCTGTTCACTTGGAGCTCCCGAATACTCCCCGTAATTGGCCAGCTCGTCGACGCCACCCAGGTCACAGATTGTGTCACTGGAAGAGTTTTAGATGAGTCACCAACACAGGAGAAAAAGGGATCGTATCTGGTGGTAGATTAGATTTACAGCTATAATATTTAACACAATGTTAAGAAAAACTAGATGAACTTTACAGTGCAGTATTTAATCAGAACAGACGTGGGAAGATGTGCTTTTATTATGCAAACAGTCACAACTTAACAGCGCACACAGGGAATAATTAGTCATGGCTGATGTGTCTGCATGTCACGCTGTTGCACCCCTGACAGACGCTCATTCCTCCAGACGCTCACTAAAGTGGCAACATCTGAGAATCAAATTTAGCAGGCA
This sequence comes from Diplodus sargus, assembly GCA_903131615.1. NCBI lineage: Eukaryota > Metazoa > Chordata > Actinopteri > Spariformes > Sparidae > Diplodus > Diplodus sargus. Next base: position 3,431,974 of record CAEMYA010000126.1, read on the forward strand.
GCTGAGCGGGCAGAGTGTGAGCTGCTGCACCGTCAGTCTACTACATCACATGCGTGCACAGTCAATATAGTGAGGAAATAAAATAAATGTATTCAGGCTTTTGTTTCAGGGAGTTTGATGGTACCTGTATACTACTGAGGCACCTCCTCCTGCCACCATGGTCCAGATCCTGCCTCGGGGGTTAAGCAGGGTCAGTTTCAGGCTGGCACCACTCTTGGCATCAAGGTCGGCAATGTAGGCCTCCTGAAAGAAAAGGTCAACAAAGAGATGAGAGGTTTTATAAATGCTCCAGAGGTATGAAGAGGTGTGTGCGTGTTTTTTTGCGTTAATCAGTGCAGGACTTTTCACAAGCACCTCTCCATAAGTCCACAAGTGATCGCCTGCGCTTGCATTGATTTTTGAAGAGCCATTAACTGGAAATATTGTATAAATACGACGAGTGACAGTGGATGCGATGTGCTTCAGTGGTTGTTGGTGACAGTTGGGGCCACAGCTGGTGGCTGAGAGTAAAAAAGCTCCCAATCAAAAGGCGCCCGCTGTCCCTCGTCTCCACTGCAGGCTCACAGCAGTCCAATTAGAGCTCGCCTGGTACACAGACAGTCTGTCTCAGACAAGCATCTCTAGGCAGCAGCCAAAAATAGAAGTCCACTTTACAAACTAGTTTCTTTAATTTTACCAACGTCAGGGTCATTACTGAGCTCTGTCATGCAGGTGATTTAGGATTCTGACATTAAAATCCCTCCATACTACAGACGTTTAATGTTATTTAAGCTTTAGTTTCTATAAAAAAAACCAAACAACAGATGAGATATTTTCTAACAAAGCGTCTCCTACATCTCACTCTCTGAGACTTTATCCACAGGTTTCTGCCCAGACGACCTTTACTTGAGGATGTCTCCCGAGGAAGTCTCCATAACCCTCCACGATGAGTCATAAAGGCTGATTAACAGCTGTGTGTTGGCTGCCCTGCCTCATTAATTCAACTGGGCCAGCTGTGACATGAGCTGCTCCGGCGCAGAAATTGCCGGTAATCCCAGGAGCCGCGGTAACATAGAACATGTTTCTTCAGGCCAATTATAATCATTCTGATTAGAGATTCCAACTTCGTTATTATCATGGACGCTAAATAAAGTGATCTGATATGTGTGTTTACAAGCCCAGAAGCATTAAATCAGAATGTAAAAAGTGATTTCTTATTTGCTGAAGCTGGAGGAGGAAGGAGAGCGAGGATGAGGAGGAGGAAGAGAAAGAATAAAGAAGAAGAAGAAACAATGTTTATGTTCATATAATTTTCAAGAATGCTATTTTTGTTCTTCTCCTACTTTTTGGAGAAATTATCAAATTAAGTGTTAAATGCTTATTAGGGGTGCTAAAATGTTCACTGAGGTGGTTACATGAGGCATTTAAATTCTCATTGGTTCATTATTACTGGACTGTTACGGTCCATGTAAACACAGATACTAAGAGTTTATCTTCTTCAGGCAGACATATCTTAACTTAAAACAGTTTATGTCTCATGGAAGGGTGCTCCATGAAGTCTGGATCCATTCATTTAACGGTAAATTGTGTGTGATCAAATCTAATTTGTTGTTCTAACACTGACATTTTCCACTCTACACTTAATGACAATCTAATTTAAAATGATTTATCGCAGAGCCAGTTCGCTCAATTTGCATCCCACTCAACTCAAGCTTTTTTCCCCTCTTTGGAGAACAACAGCAGCTCTGATGCTGACAGAATGAAATCTGATTCATTTTTCCCCCCTCGGTCCTCCCTCACCTCGGGGTAAGCCTCCCTGCCGAAGGGTGGAGGGAACTCCACGTCGCCCCACTTGGCCTTGCAGATGTAGTCGGCTGTGGCATCGATCTTGGCTGCCATGTCCAGCACGTAAACGCCATCTTTTGTGACCACTGAGAGAGGACGGGAAACAACGAGAGTTAAGATCTATACACCCACATACTGAGATTCACTACTAAGCTTTAAATAAGTCGTGTTCGGGCACAGGTGACCGCGGCCTTCCTGCTGTCCCTGCAGGAGGTGGAAGGAGAGCGAAGACGGGGAGGAAGTGGTGGGACATCAAAGAAGGGGGAGCTAGTCTCAGCAGCCATGCTCCATCCACAGGAACAGCTGCCACAGGGCATGTACTGCTGCCCAATTACTCCATTATAAACACACGCTGCCTTCATCAAACGGCAAGTGCATGAATTATTTACTGCTTTCCTCCCTCGGTGGTGAAAATGTGGCAGAATCAACTTGGATTCAAGATGATGTTTCATTATGCATCGGTGTTTTCATTTCTAATTTCCTTTTGATGTCCAATTTCATAATCTGATGACATATTCATGAACCCGTGTTGGATTAAAGTGTAAGCGCCTTCATGATCGCTTGTTCAGATATATGTACGTACATGGGATGTTAGAGAAACAGACAACATACCCAGTGGATTGATCTCCAGGTATGTGAAGAACAGGTCCTCGTACAGGTTGAAGAGCCCGACGATGAAGCTGGCCAGGACCCTGCGGAGAGATTCAGCATGTGACACTCTAGTCTTTGGGGACTGTAGGAGTCTGGTTAATCGTACTGGGACGCTCTGGGGCACAGGTGGTAGTTTGGACCCCAGGAGGGTCTTCCATCAAAGCAGATCATGACATCTACTTCATTCAAGGCTCTAGATCAATATCTACAATTTATAAATGTTAGGCTTTTAAATACTTTACTTATGTTAACACTTCTTATAAAAAAAGGTTCAAACCAAACCAAAGGTCACCATAAATAAAACAGGAATTAACTTTCATTGGCGTTTTATCTTAGTCATAGTTGGTTGTAACTAGTCTTAGATGCACTTAATACAGCCTAACATGGAGCTCCCGGCCTGAGGAACTTAACGTCAGTTCATTCTTCAAGTCTCTCCTCAAAAATGACTCTTTTAGGGAGTAATTCTGTTGTTGGTCTGGCTTTTATCCCTCTTGTCTTACACTGAACTAGTTTTATCATTTTTATTTTTGGCATTTTGTTTTTATCTTGATTGGTCATATCATTTTGTGACCGTGTGAACCGTTTTCATTTTGACCTGTAAAGCATGTATTTTGAATCAATACAGTCTTTGTAACTAAAAACTTGCAGACTCATGCTCGGTCACATTGTGAGAAAAAGGTCTGAGCGCAGTTCCTTCAAGTGCCTTCATCACTTACGTCAAAGTCTGTCTTTTGGGAGTCCATTTCTGCCCGCAAGGTAATTCTTCGATACGCAGCTAAATTAAGCTTGCCAGTTACCATGGTTACTGAGCAGGGAATCAAATAAGCCACAGTAACGGAATGAAGCCCTCACTTAAATTATCGAGATTAATCCAAATACAGCGGGATTTCCCTTTATCTGCCTTGATGGAATAACTCACAGAGTTCCCTTACAATCAAAAACAAGGCAGCTGAAGTCAAAGGTCATTCATTTATAATTTGTTAGGGTTCCAACACCTTTTCTATTGTCAGATTTAAGCGCCTTTCAAGCATTTCCAGTTGCATTTTCAAGATTCTCCTGCACCTTAGCACAAGACAAAGTATTATGGTATGAGAACCCACATATTTGATTTAACTAAGATGTAACTTCTGTTAAAAAAAAATATGCTTCTAATTCAGAATTCTGCTGATTAAGACTTAAACAAGTTGAAACATCTTCTAGCTGTAGTCGACTGCTGTATACGCTCTGCTGCTTTCCTTTGTTTCTTGTTTTTTTTCCAGGTGCATTTGTAACCACACACACACACACGCACACAGAAAAACAACTACCACATGAATGAATCCTGAATTTCGCTATGCAATTTGTGCCTGGCTGGCAGCTCCAAACAAAAACAAGAACAACACGGCCATTATAATTCTATTTAATTGAAAGCGTGACAAACTACAGGCGATATTATTGACGGATTGTTACGGCTGAGCTGGACAGGAAACATTCCACCTGTAAATTAGCCGTGCTGTATAGAAGGAAAAATCTAATTTACTTCCTCCTTCACATGTCAAAACAGAGCAGTGAGGAGTGGGGGGCGGTTGGAGGAGGTGGAGTATTTTTCTCTCCTCTCTCCTGTCTGTCAGCTGTGCAGGCAGCTCGGAGCCTTTGTAACCACGTCAGCGGGCTGTCAGGACTCCGACTGGCCCGTAGGGGGAAAACTGCGACCGAAGAAGCCCTTGGGTGACTCAGCTTCCCATGCCTGCCTCTGACGGCAGGGCAGGAAAACTGGCCAAGTGTCGTTCTTGTTTTTGATCCAGGACTGAGGAGAAGAGCGTACGGGGGCGAGGGAGGCCAGCTCGGGTTGGCAGAGTGATTTCTGGGGCAGCTTCTTCAATGTCAGCCAAGACAGTGAGCCCGACCAGAATCTGCCGTCACAAAAACAATACTACAGTGATGGATAGGAGAGGTTCGGAGGGGGTGAGCCGCCGTGTCGTAGCCATCAAAATAGATGGACGTGCTCTGAATGTGGCTGTGGAGTAAAACAGGGCGGGGGTGGAGGCTGATGGAAGAAAGGCGAAGGAGAGGAGGGAGTTTGTCATTTGTCTAATGGAAACCCCTCCACCCGTCTCGTCCTGCTCCTCCTGCATTTACTGCCAATATCAAAGTGCTTTCTCTTACTTCATTTGTGTAATGCTTTTGTTTTCCTCTGTTGGGCAGTGGTTCAATTGTGTATGGAAAGTGCACACTTTCTGTCTTTTTTGCTTCATTTTTAGTAGTTTATTGCTGCAATAACTGTCCCAAATCATGACCGACTGAGCGCGACAGCAAGTCATTGTTACACTACGAATACTCATCCCATCTACTTACGGTTTCTTGTCGTTGGGGACGTGGGTCAGCAGCTCTTTCTTCACAGACTCTTCACTGATCTTTTCATCCACCCCAATTAGCAGCTTCTTCGCCTTGGCATCCACGTCTCCCACATCCACCCCTCCCTCATGGTGAAACAGCACGTAGTCTCCCTCTCGGGTGGCGTAGATGCACACGTAGAACTCCTCCTCCTGAACAATGGACCATTAAAATGTTGTCCATAAATGTTTATTTCACATCTGGG
>CAEMYA010000126.1:3437588-3472607 GCA_903131615.1 Diplodus sargus
ATACTCTTCCCATCTACTTACGGTTTCTTGTCGTTGGGGACGTGGGTCAGCAGCTCTTTCTTCACAGACTCCTCACTGATCTTTTCATCCACCCTAATTAGCAGCTTCTTCGCCTTGGCATCCACGTCTCCCACATCCACCCCTCCCTCATGGTGAAACAGCACGTAGTCTCCCTCTCGGGTGGCGTAGATGCAGACGTAGAACTCCTCCTCCTGAACAATGGACCGTTAAAATGTTGTCCATAAATGTTTATTTCACATCTGGGTTTTATCACTGCCAAATAAGGAATCTAAAAAACTGGTGGGATGATCACAGAATAGCTGTGGAATGAGTGCTTTACCTGCTTGTGGGCGACGAATGGCTCGATGAGGAAGTTCTTGAGAACGCCTTTAGCTTTTCCCACCTGAGGAAAATCAAGAAAACCAAATGCTTAACACATAAAAGAAACACAGGGCCACAAGTGACGAGACATTTTGTAGGAAAAAAAAGGAGACCGGTTGAGAAGAAGGAAAAAGAAAAAAAAAAAGTGGTGATGAATGACTCCAGGCAAACCCCCGCTAACACAGCCACAGCTCATCTGACGAGGCTGTCATCGTTCCTCCGTTAAAGGCCAGCGGGCACAGAGTAACCAGGGACCGGCTGAGAGCAGCCAGCCGGAGAGCACAGAACGAAATAATAGAGAGGTCGGGAGGGAGTTGCCATTTTGAGGAGTGAAAACAAAAAACGAGGTTGATGACGGGCGGAGAAAAAAAAAAAGAAAGCCCTGTCTGACTGTAAAAACCCACAAGGGGCTCAGATAAATGAAGACGAATGAAAGCCTTTCATGTCTTGAATGCAATTTTCATGCAAATTATTTCAATTTGACCAATTGTGGTAATGCGATCATACAAAACATGAAAAAGTCATTTACTTTAGTGAGACACTGTGGGACACTGCAGCAGCAAAGAATAGCAGCGAGCAACGTGTGAATAACATGAGGAAAGAAAAAAACCAGAGACAGGATATGTGAAGTATAAAGTGTCGCTGATAATGAACTCATCACAGCCACAGTTCTCTACACTTGTTCCTCTAACAGCTTCACCCTCATGATTTCTCTCAGATAAGCTCACAGCTCACAAACCAAACCAAACAAGTAGACCGGCAGTAACAAGCAGTAAGTCAAGACACTTAAGAGCAGGTGGCAACACGCTAGAAATTCATGATGCAACAGCTCTCTTACCTATTACAATACCAGCGTGGTGCATTAGGTAACAGATTTCTTCTACTTCCATGGAGCTTATCCGGTTTTAGGAAATTACACTAAACAAGACAGAGTCTGCAGCCATGCTAGCAGCTCAGAACACAAAGTGCTGCACAAATATCTTTGTTATTATTTTGACTAACTAATTTCCTCCAATCTTTAGAGGACAATAAAGACAAACACTGTCCTTCCTGACTGTCCACAATACAGATGTGGCTCTATTCATTCTTATTTACTGCCGCTGGCTGCTGGTGACAGTTTCATCTCATCTGTGAAGAGACACATCCACGCAACCTCACTGCTGCCACACACACACCCACACACACTCTTCTTCACTGCTTTACGAGCCATCCTAGTGTCTCCATAACTTGCGTCTTGGTTTATGAGGCACAGCAGCGTCTCAGCGGCACTGTGATGGATGTTTCGCGCTGTGCTTATGCTGACTGGATAGATGGACTGACTGTTTATTCAGTAGCAGAACCCGCTTCAGCTGACTGGACTGATTTACTACCAGCAGACTGATACTGAACCCCTCAGCAATGAGGCGGCTGTTTAAGCAAACATACATCAGGCGACATCAACCAAATGCCTCCGTGCTAAACTCGCGCGAGGGTGAAGGAGAGGGCAGCAGGAGAAGGATCCGAATAAAGCACTGGGGGAATATTGATCGAAGGAGTGTCCGACAGTGCACACTCTCCAAGAGAAGGGTGGGGTGGAGGTAATTGGCCCAAGAGGGCGGATGACATACTGTCGTTTCTTTCATGAGGCGGGGCTTCAGCCATTCTCTGACGCCATTCAGGTCCAGGTTGACGCCCACCAGGCCCAGCTTCCCTCGCCTCTTGATCAGCTGGTCGGGCTTCACCACCAGCCTCTAGAAGAGAAAGATAAACACGGTCGGCTTAAGCAGGATGCACACGGGACTGCGCTTAACTGGAGATTTCTCCATGTCTACGGAGCATTTTGTGTCACATTTCACCTGGATTCTCACTGAAATACATGTTTCAAGGGTATGAAACAGAAGAAATAAAGTTGGACATGTCTCTAGTAGGGCTGCAACTTACAATTATTTTCATTTAGTCTATAAAATGTTTGAAAAAGGCTCATCACAATTTCCCATAACCCAAAATGACATCTTCTAATTACTTCTTTTATTCAACCAACAGTATAAAAACGCCCAAATTCTTTATTTTCCCTCATAAATGACAAAGAAAATCAGCAAATCCTTACATTTAAATGCCAGAACTGGCAAATGTAAAACAGTAATCGATTATCAAAGTAGCTGGAAACTAATTTTCGATTGACCACTACTTGATCTACTTATCGTCTACTATTTGACTATGGCCAAAACGTCAAATGCTATTAATGACTTTAACAGGAAGCGTTTACTGCCGATTGATTTGTTTTTGTTCTTGTCTTGAAGACATTAATGGAGACATTGGAGTGGAAGTGCTTCTGGGTGTGCTGCTTTTATGATGTTCGTTCATTGTGTTCATCTTCGTTTCCAACATATGACGGCAGATATTTACTTTTCAGTGGCTTTACATTCATCACCTGAGAGCTGAGGTGAACATTATTGAAGAAAGAAATCTCTCGGGCTTGTCATTCCCCTTCTGACGCAAAACCACATCCCACCCCCACCGACTGAGCTCGCTTCCTCTCACTTGCGAGTCAGATAAAGAGAATGACTTATGACAGCGGACCCATTAGTATCTGGGTGCTCGCCAGTGAGCAAAGGAGGAGGGCGGAGGGTCAAAGTTAATGCAATTTCCTAATCAATTCGGCCGCAGCAGCAGATATCTCCACGTATCTGCCCTCCACTTCCTCCTCGTACCTTGCAGATAAAAACCTCCAGGGTAGACACACGGGTGCAATGATATTTTATTCTGCGAGATGAGTCACAGAGTAATTCAATTAGCTGCTATTATAGCCCGTCTATCTGCTGCTGCTTCGCTATGAAGAGCAGGGTGGGACGGTGAGACATGTACCTGGAGAACTATCTGTGGAAGAAATCCCACCTTAGCTGAACTCTGAACTCCCTGTTACACGTAAACAATCAAAGAACGAGACAAGTTTTCTCTTCTGTTTTCTTCTGAATTCACACTTCACTTCCACTGAGAGCTGCCGGAGCGCTCTGCTGCCTGCGCTGTCTGCTAACAGGCGCCGAGAGACCACTCTGCTGCCAGCCTAAGTAATTGTCTCCATAAAGAGGAGATCATTTTCCGCAAGCTTAAAGGAGGCTCTGCTTTAGGCACTTTATGGGCCATAAATCCGAGCTACAACAACGACCTGTTCGCTCGTCTTAAGAAAATCTTACTTCATTTTCACAACCCGTTTCTCCCGCCTCACCTCTGTGAGCAGCCACGGGTTCTCTCGCGCCAGCCGCTCCAAGTCCGTCTCGGCCGTCACGTTGGCGTAGCGGAATCTGTTCTGGACAGCAGCCGATGTGCAGATGTACTTGTACAGGAACTCCTTCCCCGTCTGCTCCGAGATGGCTTTGGCCGACATGACTGCTTCGGCTGGACTGGCCTAATGAGATGGAGAGAGATGAGTGGGGAGATATACAGACGGGCAGTGAGATGGAGGAATACAGAGCAGATATTGAGATGTTGGGAGCAGGAAAAGCAGACGAAAAGTGTGGACAGAGGCGAGCGTGAGCACAAGATTTTTAAAAGGGCAACATGTTTTTCTTCTTTGGCGTCCGCGCTGTCAGAACAGTCAAGGAACGGTCTAGTGACCAGGTGATGGAATGACGGCTTTGCGGTTTGTTTTTTTCCATGAATCTCATCGGAAACGGAGGACAAAAAACTGCCTGTAATTCTACTGAACTGTGCAGAATTAAGAGACACTGCTAGAAAATTTGATTACAGACCAACTGCAGATTCAGGCCTCACATCGTTCTGCACTGTCGGATTTCTTTAGAGTGTTTCATGCTGAAAGCAGCAAGACACGGACGGTGAAGCCAGCGAAGCTAAATCCAACGCGATTAGTTGGACTCGGGTCTGTTTGACCTGCGCACTAATGAGATAAATGGGCACTTATTGCCTCTCAAACAATCAGGTTCCTACTGGAGCTGCAGCAGAGAGCGTACAGAGGGTAACCTCACAAACCAACGTATCTCGAGGAAGTGATATCACGTAGACTTTTCTTCCTTTCTGGCAGAATGTGACGGAAGTAAAAGAAGAAATTCAACAACTTTTGATAGCATCTATAAATTTAACTGCTGAAGGGAGGTGTGGTGAACTTTACACTCTAGTAATTAGCTTCACTCAGTGAGGTCAAATCCATCACAACCAGTTCACACAGATCACACAACAGGACATCAGGGATATTCAATGATTTGCCCCGACAGCGACTTCCCTCTGAGGATACACTATCACAGACCGACTGCTGACAAACCAACCAACAGACGCAGGTGAAAACATAACTTGGCAGAGGTAAAAAATTAATCCGGCCTTTACTTGGACAACATGCTTGTTTCTTTGGGCCTGCTTCCACCGCCCAAGTCCGTCCCATATACGACATGACTGTCAGATCAAATATACATGAGCCTGACGTGGCCCATTGTGTTCGCCATAATAGAAAACAGGCTGCGCTCCAGTTTTGGGTCTTTCATCATTTGGCCCAAACACTATAGACTGATATCAAATTTAAAATGGGATTCCTGGCCCATGCACTGCATGTAGGGTCGCCCTGTTGCCATGGAGATCCCAAAAGTCCCATCCCATTACAGGACTTTCTCCTGTTTCGCAGTGCATATTTGCATTTCTATGATACTATCTGAGTTGTGAGCATGCCAACAGTAGGACTAAACACAAAGTACGACGGACGTCATAAACCAAAGTACTGCACCTATTTTATGACACTGACCATCTGAGCTGATCGGACTTTAAAGCTGCTGTAAGCGTGGGCGTCATTTTTTTTAAACTCCCTGTCTGTTTTGCAGATAGCTGTTCCCGAACTCCTTCTACGTCACCACATGATCGTGCAGCGGTAATCAACAGACGCAGCAGCAGACAGGAGGATCCTGTACAGGACCTCTTTCTGGAGTCCTCTTTCCTGATGGGGGCAGGGATACCAGAGAAAAGTATTCTCTTTTACTGCATGACGCATCAGTTATTGACCAAAGACTATATAGTGAATACTGTTGGATTATAGAGCTCTTAAAGATGCATTTAAATAATAATTTAAAGAAAAATCTCTTACAGCATAACCTCACGTCAAATATAATCTGCTTTTTTTGCAATTGATGCTCCTTCTCTGTTTCTTTTCTGCATAATTTTTTATGCAACACCAGCTGCACAAACCAAAAGTTAGTCTGGGAGAAGGCAAACTTTACCACTTCTTCTTCTTTAACTCAAATCTACATCAGCATTGAAAAATTCGAGTTATTATGGCCATAGAGTACCAAAGCTTTCACCGATCACCGTCCCTAAAATGTCGACGCTTAACATCTACAGTGTAACACGTAACCTTGCGGGGACGGCGTACGTGCTTCATTAGGCTGAAAGCCCCGATGTCGGCTCAAACAGGACTCCCTGCTCCTCCACTGCGGCTCTGGCAGCCATTTCTTAAATGGATTAATGGGACTGTCATGGACCTTTCTCAGTATTGATCATGGATGTCCCTGAGTCAACACAGTGCTGCTTCCAGGCCAGGAGAAAACATGTTTTATCCAAAGATCATCCAGGTTCCATCTATCATCCACTTTCTCCGTTCAACTGACCTGACAGGAGATTAAATATCACTGCTTTACATCAGCAGTAACTCTGGTGCAGAAGACGTACAATAACATTTTAAAACGGGGGATGATGGATGGCTCGGGGGAAGCAAAAATCAGGCACGGATCTAAATCAGCACCAGTGCAGACAAGGCATAAATCAAACCAAACAGACAGTACAGACACAAGTACCCAAAATGCCTCTGATACTGTCAAAACGTAGGAATCTGTATCTGCGAGTCTGTGCACCAATATAATACCACGTAATTCATCTACTGATTAGAAATGGGCCTGAATGGAGGAGCCTGACTGAAACTCAATCTTTGGGGCTGATGCCGATACCGATAGTAGGGAGTCAATTATTGATAAATATTGATTTATCGACTGATATACACACATTTTTTCCAGTGATACTAATAACATGTGGTTGTCAAAGACTTTTCACTAATATAAATACACTTTAGAATCCAGGCTGACATCAGTGCAGTGAAACTGGAAAATTAATATTTATAAATTAGCCCAAGAATCTTTTTCTGCATTTTACTGTCTAAGAATATAAAGGTTTTATATCGGCACACATTGGATAACATATAAGCAGATTAGATATATTTGTGATAAGCAAATATCGTCAAATAAAACTGATATATAGGTCGGGCTCTAAAAAAACACGATGGTGTGTCACCTGTTGGAATCTGTACCAAACAAATATGGTTTCTTACACGTGAAGGACAAGATCTGTCGGTCTGCAAAGACTCATATCGATGCATATCGGACAACATATATGCTGATACTAAATATTTGTCAGTATGAATGTAGTTTTGTAGCAATATACATAAATGTCAGTGACTTTTATGGAAGTAAAGCACATCCATAACATAACACCCAAACAGGGTTGGTGGTGTGCACCTGCTAAATGATATTGTTAATACTGTTTCAGTACACACTGGTGCTCGGTGTTGGCCGATACACAAGGTTCAGGTATTTGAAACGGTATCGGGAAGGATCAAAATAGTATGTGAACATCTCTGGGTGAAAAAAACGTCATAAAGGATTAAATTCGCAGCTTCATATTCACTTTTTACTGTCTCTGCTTTGACCTACTGACCTAAACAACTGAGCCTGCCTGATGTTGAAGATCTCAACATGACTCATTCATTCTCAAACCGGTCAGACAGTAACTCATTCTTAACAAATGTCCTCTGTGCATGTACAGGTTTAGTGTTGGCAGAGCAGTTCAACTTGTTTTATATCTTTGACACAGGAACAGATACAGATATATGGAGAGATAAGGAGTTAGAGGGAGTAGTAAAAAAAAAAAAAACCTTAAGGCTAACATTAATAAATAAGAAAAAACTATAAACAATTTACCTCGTTTTCTATATTTCTCTTCCTGTAACGACTCTGGAGGTTCGCAGTGGTCGGAGGTGATTTTTTATCGGCGGTGGTGCTTCTTCTCCTGCCGGGAGCCAGAGGTGCCGAAGAGCGAGGCTTCCTGGGAGTTTTGTTTCAATCACCGATCTGCCGATAGGCTTGGCTGATGTCTGCTGGCCTCTGATTGGCTCATTCCACACCATGCTCTATTGCTGCCTTCAGGGACAGTTGGAATAATCGCAACCGGGCGAGGAGAGGGACTAAATCATTCAAAATATATATAGGCTATTTTTTACTTCTGCGAGCTGTGAAGATCCGTCATCAAGTGCAAAATTGAAATATAATGTGAGTGTCTGGAATTGTATATGACAGTATGTACAATAATTACAATGAGCTCAACTACAACAGACAACCACAGTAAAACGCTACGTACACAATGATGCATCAGTAGGAATAATTATAATAACCTTAATATCTATACTGCCTTCAAATCTAGAGTTACAAGGTGCTTTCACAAAATAAAATGCCATACTATATAGGTGCAAATCTAGCAAAGCATGGGTAAATAAATCAAAATGAAATGCTGTAAAAAAGAATAGGGGATTCATAACGAATTTTAAAAAATCGAGAGATTACACAAAAAAGAAAGGAAAATAGAAATTAATCGCCTTTAGTACTTTTACTAACTTCTGATGTTACTAACTTTTAAATTGAGTACTTTTACAGCGTGCTGTTACGGGATAGGAATACTTCTTCCACCACTGTCTTACATTTTTATAAATATTTTTGATCGAAAGCCCTCGACATTTTCCTCAAAGTAACGTCTAAGATTTCAGGTCAAAAATAAAACAGGAAATTCCGAGGAGAACCTTAAGGCACCATTACTTTCTTCACTGAGCTCACACACACACCACTCCGGAGAGAAGAGGGCAATCACCCACCGCTGGTGTTGATTGGCTGACATTGTTTTTTATCTGGACCGCGACCAATGAGGAAATCCGGACCAACACATCGAGTTTTACATCGAGTCATCCTGCACTTTGACAACAGAGCTGCATGTAGACCTCCAGTTCAGGGTCTTCAACCTGTCCTTGGCCTAAATCAGCTGTTTTTAGTTTGGAGGATGTGGTGGAGGGTTAATGAACTCGCCACTTATTGTATTATGTTTAAATAATCTGAATTATGACAATTAGTCATATTCCAAATTATTCAAATTAATTTGACATCCTGTAATGTTTTTTTATGCCTCTTATACTGTTATTAGTCTCATCTTATTCTTGTTTTTTAAAATGTATAGCACCCTCAGCTGCATTTTGTATGTAACATAGTATAAAAATAAATGTTTTATTGTTTGATGATGATATTAGAATACTTTTTGCAATTATTTGCATTTAGTAAAGTAAAGTAGATAAGTAGATAATTTATACTTCCACTTCACTATATTTTGAATGCAAACATTGTTCTTTTAACTCACTACATTAAATTGCAAATCTTTTTACCTTTCTACTTACATTACAAGTTGCGAAGCCAAAGCAGCATCAGGTGACAGAAGCTTCTCTCAGATGTTTGTCTGATAATGAGAAAAATCTAAAAATCCTTTAAAATGCTTAAGTACATTTATTGCTAAAAAATGACCTTTGATATACAAATAACTTTAATATCAGATGCCTGACTTTCACTACTGAAGTAACATTCCAATAATTATCTTGACTTTAACTTAAATATGACGTTTAGGTTGTTTTTACAAGACTGAAAATAAATACAGGGATTTTAAAACCCATCAAATAAAGCACAAAGGCATTTAGAATAGAGGTGTGACGCACCTTGAAGCATCAGGTAGATGCATCAGAAATGCAGTGCACATATTACAGGCTGTGGTCTAGACAGTGGCTTCTTTTTGGCGGATAGACTGTCTATTATAAAGTTGCAGCATTTTTACTGTGCCAGATTCTTACGCAATGGCAAACTGAAGAGGGCCGACAAATGGAGCAATCCGGTCTGTCATACGATGTTTAAAAACACGATATTTGAATAGTTCTGAGTGGAAGCCCATTCTGAAGATAAGCATAAAGCACACTGGGGTTTAATGTACTGTACAAAAAGCATTAAAAAGGCTTCACTACATGTCTTTACCAGCACTGCATGGAGATGAGTGCCCTCTGCTGGTTTACACCTTCCCCTGTAAGAGCATGCTGTGAGAAAATGACCATGTGCAGATAAACTGTCCCACTTATCAGCCTGCACGTTACGAGCACTGAACAGACAGCAAACTGCATTACTGGAGCAAAGCATGTTCTTTTTTATTAAGTGTACAAAACAAGTGCAAAAATAGTGATTCATAAGAGCTACACAAAGTAGGACTTGCCCTTCAAAAATTACAGTCACAGAGGATACAAATCGAAATGCATTATGAAGTGCTGTTCAAAGAGGATAAAAGGGATCAATGGTGCAGTCTTGCGCTGTAGAAAAAGATTGCAAAACATGGACTTGGATTCACAGCATTTGATAATTACTAAGTGCAAGCTGCTGAAACAAATACCAAATTCATCAGCATTCTCCCTTTCAAACTATGCAGAGTGCAAAGATTTTTTTATTTTTTTTTACAAGGAAGGACCTCTATAAATGACATTCATTCTAATACACTTAATCAAATAGATAACTTTGGCCCATATGCTATTGTAACATTTAACTTCCTAGGCTGCGCGCACACACACACACATACACACGCACGCACACACACATTCACAGAAATGACAGCTAATCTTTTTAACTTACAGCTAAGACAAAGGAAACACGAGACGAACTGTGTTGAAGCGGCAGTGGTACTTAAAGCAGGTCAGAAATGTGTTAATATGTTGATACCGTTAACCTGGGGTGCATGCAATGAAAGTACCTAGTTTTTGTATATCTGAATACTGAGAGACACTGACAGGTATAGAAGAGGGAATCTAAGTGGAGTTGTGGGAGGAGGCTATGCTACCTTAGTCTAAAACTGCAGCTAATTCCACCTCAGCAAATAGCCAGGCACTGCAACTCTGGCACTGATATGTGAAACGAGATATTCAACAACGTTAACAAGCCTAACTGGACTGAAGGCATCTTGGGTTGTGGTGCAAATCAACAGTAAAAAAAGGCACACAGCTTGTGGATTTAGGGTGGTGATAACTGAAACCCTAAACACTGCACAAACACACAAACCTTGCACAGAGTAAGCCTAAGTTTTTGAATCACCAGTCATCCCGGCCACACACCCCCATGTTTGCCATTTACAGTATGGCGCACTTTTGCTTCTTCTTCTTCTCCGGTCCTTTTGCGGTCAGCCCGAGCTCCTTGCACTCATAGAAGCTGGAGAAGCAGGCAGGTGTGCAGATCGGCTCTCTGAGACTCAGCAGCCACCTTCCTTCGCCGTAATAGGTCAGCGATCCGAGCTCCATCTCCTCCACAAGCTCCCCCTGTTGGCCGCCCTGCTGCAGTGCCAGGATATCGAGCAGATCCAGACCTGTTTGAACCGGATCGACACCCTCTGCGCAACCCAGAGTAACATGGGCTCGGCTTCCCGGAGGCAGGGAGGCGGCGGACTCAACCTCCTTTTCGGCATCGGCTGGCCACAGCACGAGCTGCTCCTCGGTGAGGGACACTCTGGCCCCAACGGTGCGAGGAGTGACAAAGAGAGCGCTCAGTGACAGCTCGAACACAGAACCATAGAGATTGTTGACTGCCTGGAGATAAGAAAAAAAGGAAGCGATTAGGAAACATCACTAAACTTTTTTTTGATAAAAATCAAACATTACACTGCTGGTGGGGCTACACGATGTGTTAGAGAAAAAAAGCACATTGACAGAATTTTCTATACATTTGTAAATATTGCATTGGGCAATATTGTGATTTTCCATCATATTTCAATAAATGTGCAAATGCTAGCATGTCACTCTTTGGAATGTTCACCCAATGCATTAAATCCAAAATGTCAAGTAAAAAATTAGCATGCCTAACAAACCAACAGGCTTAAAATGTATCTGATCACTTACTGGAAGCTGTGCATACTCTTTGGCACCCTCTGCTTTTCCATAGTTGCAGAACTTTGTAGTGCAGTGGAGGGTCCCTTTGGCTTGAAAGTACTGTTCCAAATCCACCTCCTTCTCAGCTTTCCCAGTGACTGACAATGAAAGGTCAGCTGCATGTTAGTCATTACAAATACTTTAAATTATAATGCCCTTAAAGGCTTAATTTCTGACTGGGGCTGGGCAAGATCACCTTAAAATAATTCTGTATATATTGATCTTGATGTTCGTAAACACATAGACAACCAAATATTGCGCTGATTTGAAACAGGCAAAATTGCCCAGCCCTTTTTCTCATCTGTCCATTCACCTTTGTAATAGACAAAAAAACAAATCTAAACCCACTCACAGTCAATCAGGTGTTTCTTGAAGGCCTCCAGGGTGTCCAGCGTTTTCAGGAAGTCCATCGATGTGCACCTGACCTTGTCCTGGACGGAGGAGAGAAGAAACCAGCCAAAGTAAAGAGGAAGGGACAATTCCTCAATTGGACCTCTCATGGCTTCCAGCTTGGCCTCGTCCAGTCCACGCTTGGTCTTCTTGATCAGCTGTGCTACATCTCTTCTCCACTCGGTACGGGGCTCCAAAAAGACAGCGACTAGATTGTGTTGCTCTGCGATCTCCCCCAGGCGGGCCAGCCGATCCTGGGTGTGGTTGGTGTCGTCCACCACCAGCAGCAGAGGGGAAGATGTTCCTGCACTGCAGCGGGCCACCACAGCCTCATCCAGAGCCTTGTATCCTTCCACGGATGATTCTGGACTCTCTGGCTTCACACCGTGGTCGTCAGCACTGATTACTGAGCAGAGATCTTTGTAGGTGTCAGCGATGGCACGAGCCAAGAAGCTCTTGCCACTTCCTGGAAGGCCTCTGAGGACAACAAGGGTACGAGAGATTCGAAGGGCGTCTTTGGTCTGCTCTCGCTCCAGGAGGGCAAAGGACAGGGAGCCCGGTGCAGGGACTGGATCCTCTTCCTGTTGAGGCTCAGCATCTTTCTCAGATTTAACACCTTCGCCTTCTGGTGCCTCAGCTCCCTTCACAGCATCAGATTCAGCTGTTTTTTCCGGTTCCTTCTTGTCCTCAGCAGGTTTAACATTTTCACTTTCAGCCTCCTTTACTGGTGCAGCTTCTTTTGGCTTTTCTGGAGAAGCTTCTGTCACTGGCATAGTTGCTGCTGGTTTTTCTGGGGAAGCTTCTGTCACTGACACGGTGACTGCCGCTTTATCAGGGGACGCTACCGTCACGGTTTCTGCTGGTTTTTCTGTATCCGTCACAGACATTTTGGCAACTTCTTCTGCCACAGCATCCATTGTAGTCTTCAGTTCCGTCTCTGTTTCCATTTGTTCTGACTCTTTCTCCTCTTGGCTGGGTGGTTGTATATCCACTGGCTGCTGCAGCATGACTGGTTCAGGTAATGTTTGCTTTTCTAGTTCGGCTTCTGGAACCGTTTCTGCCAATTTCTCTGGCTCTGGTTCAGGGGCACTCTCTGCCAGAGGCGTTTGCACAGGCAAAGGCTCTGGGTCATTCTCTGGCACAGGCGGCTGTTCAGGCTGGATGTTTTCAGGTTCTGCGTCTAAAGCTCCAACTGGGCCAGAGATTGTTTCAGATGACTCAACTGGTTCTGGTGGTGCGACCTCAACAGGCACAGACACAGTTTCAGATGTTACTGTGGCCAAGTTATCCTCAATCTCCATTTTTGGTTCTTCTGCAGGCACTGCAACAGTTGCTGGTACAATTATGTCCTCTGTTTGTGAAGTTACGACTTCAGTATCATGACCATTCACTGCCATCTGCTCAATGTCTTCGTCAGCAGCTGGTGGCTTCTCAGTCTCCTCGGCTGTCTCCAGTTTGGACACAACCTCTTTTTCCATTACAGTCTCCTCTGGCTGTGGAGTCTCTGACGCATGTAAAACTTCATCGCTCTTTTCAGTATCCATGTCTGGCTCAAAGTCTGACTTTACACACCACAAATTACCTTATGCAAATGAAAAAGAAAGGGAGAAATTGATTATTAAAATGAGAGATGAGAATATGTAAAACCTCTGAACACATATGAGCTCTCCTCAAACAGCAATGCATTTTAATTTTCAGTTA
Organism: Diplodus sargus; assembly: GCA_903131615.1. Lineage (NCBI taxonomy): Eukaryota > Metazoa > Chordata > Actinopteri > Spariformes > Sparidae > Diplodus > Diplodus sargus. The sequence continues at coordinate 3,451,066 of CAEMYA010000126.1, forward strand.
TTCAAGGATTCATCAAGTTAAGTCAGAAAAACTTTGGACTGGACAAGTTTATCATTGATATATACATGTATTTAAGATTCTGTGCCACAACATATCAAACTTCAGTGCATTTAGAAGAAGTAAGTTTTACGTGGGTTTGGCAGAGAGCACCATTAACCATAAATAATTACAGTCGACAAACTGTGTTCTTTTACTGGCACTATATAAATAGTTCAAACAGCCAGCGAGAAAAGTGAAGTCAATGGTTGACAGTGTTATCTTTTCTCATGAAGAACCTCGTGACTTTCCTCGGACATATAGTCACATCTGTCAGCTTTTTAATCAGACCACAAGCTCTTTCAGGGGAAAAAGTTTAACAGTTTTTTTATGAGGACTGTGGTCATCATGTCTCAAAAACAGGAAGTTAGTCAATATTCCAGGCTTGAGAAAGAGAAAGGGGCTGGATCATTTTATTTTGAAACACAACTTCACATACAATGCAATAAGGATTGGATGATCGCAGATCACAATAAAAAACTGATTGATGAGTGGGTGATTTTTTAAAATTTTGATATGCCTGACCTGTCACACATTGTATCCCACGCAAAACAAGGTATATCAGATGTGTGTAAATGCATAAAGAGATAAAGTTACTGCCATTTATTAATCACGGGTTTGTGCAGGCAGACCTCACGATCTACGATTACTTGACTATAGTAAACTCCTTTTTTCATGGGGCTCCGCTGCGTCTGAGTAAGGCCCGACTGATACATGATCAATGGGACCAATTGTGAAAAATACTAATGTGATCCCTCAAATGTAGTTATTTAACACTTTGGATAAAGATACGTAATGGAGGCAGGAGTTTTTAAATTTCAACAATAAACAAAAAGTGACATCACTGCACTGAAATAGTAAACCTACCTGGTGATATATATCTGTTACAGGCCAATACTGACTGATAATTTCAGGCTATAGTATCATCATATCTAAGATTCTCATTCTTTGATCGATTCTCACAAGAAAACCCCACAATTTAAGTTCTGTTCTTCTGTACAATTTTGAGGCACTTTACTTGAGCATTTCACTTTTCTACCCCACTATATTCATGATCCTTTTAGGTACTTTGCAAATTACGCTTATTCAGTGTTTATAGGCTATTAATGTGACGTGTTACCAATCCGGTAGTGTGTGAGAGGATGCTGCTTCAGAGCCAATTTTAGCACATTTTAAATCAGCTTATTTCAACAGCAGTCTGAGGGAATGATGATCGGGAAATGCTGATTATCGGCCCCGATATTTAGTCTAGCCACAGTGTGCATCATCATCATTAAGATTAAATAAAAGTCATCTTATTGATATTACTTTTTCCAAGTCTTGTAATGAGGTGATAAAGAAGGAAAACAAAAGTTACATTACTTTAATATTTTGATGCTTGGATTATGTTAATGGTGACACTATTTTAATCAGGTAACCCTGATTATTGGGATAATATTGCGATGATAATGCCCTCCATGGCATTTAGTGGAGAGACACTGCATCGACCTCAAGCCATGATGTCCATTTTCTCTCAGTGGGGGTGTTGCATCATTGGGCATATGGTAGGAGTGGTGGCAAAATCTGCCCTCTACAGTTTCATGCAAATCCAAATTTTGCATTTGTTAACAACACAAAGACAGAAGTGTAGTGAAACTGACACTCGACGTGACTGCAACATACTGTAATCCAACCTTGTATCTGCGCCAAAGCTTTGCCAGCAAACACAGACAAAGGGCAGTTAAGAAAATGGGGGGCATCGTGGAAAAGTGTCGTTGCCTCCTCCACCGTGAGGCAGCTCGTTTTACATGTCACTAAGATTCGTTTCTAAACACAGGATTTAACAGATGTGTGAAACCACACCGTGTCATGAGACTGAAGGGGAAGCTCTCACAACACTCTCAACACATGAAGCAACAAACACAAACCGACGCACATTAAACAACAAATCATTTCAGACAGGAATACACAGAATATGAAAGCAAACACGGCGCAAAATTGTGGGATTTGAACACTTTGAGATGCGTTCAACTTAATCTCATTCTCTAAACAAGCAGAGTACGGTGGCAGTGAATGGCGCAGTGACAGAGAATGTGTTTTTTGTTTAATCAAGTTTGGATTAAATGCATTAATTACACATTCGCTTGACTGTAAATATGATTTTTTACAATATTTTTTTAAATAAGCGTCGAACGCTTTAGCTTTAAACAGGGAAAATAGACATTTTGTTAAAGTGCACATTGTGTCGAGGCGGGGAGTGGCGTGCACCTCAACGTTAGCACGCCAGACAAAAACAATTTAGCCTGGCAGTCAGTTAATGTGCTGCAACATCAGCAGCCACAGCGCCACGTCTTAACGCGTCTAACCATCTCCTGGCGTATGCACGTCCAGGAATACCGTAATTTAAGGATGTTCGTGCTTTTAGATAAAACCAAAGGACGAGATGTGGAAATACTGTACGAGGAGCTTTTGTTCGCTAAGATGCCAGCTTACCAGTTAGGCTGCAGTGAGGCTGTCTGTCTGTCGGCGCTGCCGCTGACCACGCGTTTCTCTCTGGATACAATGACAAGGCAATCCTCGGCACAGACGCGCTCCCGCTTCAAAAGGAAATTGACGGGGACGCGCAAACTGGGGCGTGGCCACGAACACGCCCCTGCAGACCGGAAGGACGCGACCGGATGGAGATATATTTTAAACAAAGAAAAGTTACAAAAGTAACAAAACCGACAAGCTGTTCAAAAAGATCTGTTCAAAGACAAGTAAAGCAGATTCAATTCGCAGTCAGTATTTATTATTATGTCTTATGTTGAAATGTTCCATTATATGTAGTACATTTCTGATTTGTTTTTACCTGATTTTTTTGTTCATAAATAAAAGAACTTACATTTACTTTGTATTGTTTTTAAAAAACAATAAAATCAGAGAACTTCACTTTAAAATCTCTCACATACAAACCTTTAGTCTTCTTATATTATTTTGTCTACATCTAGACCTGTTTTGGAGAAAAGTTTGTTCATGACATCTCTGTAACAATTAGGACTTTAAAATCCCAATTTACTGCAAATCTAATAACAAACCTTTAAATTACATTAAAAAATCTAAAAAGTGAGCATACATCGTCGTATTACAAATAATTGTTGACTGTACCTGAATAAATAACATCAATAAACCCCTGCCTGGGTTCACATTTTATCTGACTTTATTTTCAATGCATCTCATTTCTCAGTTTTATGTTTTTATCTTGACCTACATCTGTGCTGACATCAATAAAAAGAAACCTATGTGTTCCCCTTTTACATTGGTTGCCATTTTTCTGTTCATTTAGCTGTACTATTTATTGAAATGAGCAAAATATTCAGTGTCAAGTCACAGACACCTTTAACTGGTGTCAACCACAATCACCTTGTATGTAATGCCACTCTTAACCAAAACAAGCAGGCCAATCAGTCAAAAAAATACAAGGAAGTACTTTGCTAGTCAATGAGACGATACGTATTAGTGACATTTTCTCAGGATCTATGAAGATGATGACCATACATTGTGATTACACTGTCTCTGATGGACACACAAACAATGCACTGACTTGTATAAGCAGCAGGAAGGAGTTCATAAAACCTGTGAACACATACAAGGAACCAGGAGGGCAGTCAGCCGTGTGTAAATCACACCGTGTATGCCTTGCTACAGATGTAATAGAGGTGTGACAGCGGAAGTTCCCTGCAGAAAGAATGGAGAAGTTTCAAGTAATCAGAAGATGAAAGACTACATGGTCGGCAGGTTGCAGTGTGGATATCCAAGTGTGTGCTTTTTAGATTAAGTGACACACTTGAGAGATAATAGATGGTTCAGTTTTCAGAAAATTACATCAAAAATGCAGCATCATAATTAGATTTGGATTATAATGCAACACTGTCAACAATAGCAATTGTTCTTTAGAGGTAATTCTGTCGGTCAGGCCTTAAATCACTTTTTATGTTGTGTGTTTTGAGTTGCTGTTTGTTCCTCTATGTGAAGCTTTTTATGCTGCTGCCAGGAGTCCCTTGTAAAAGACATTGTGAATCTCAGGGGAAATATTCCTGGTACAATAAAGGTTAAATACAAATTCAAAAAACTTTGGCTCCTCTGTGAACATTATACTTGTTCACACAATTAACAACTGTCTGTAACACTCCGAGACCAATGATTCCAATTACAATGTCACAGTATGACTTTCTAAGAAAACACACAGTGACGCAGTGTCTGGTTTATATCATCTGTTTCATACTGAACTGTTTGTATTTTGACTTTTGAGAAATTACGATTGAAATCCTGCCTTAATGCACCAAAACCTATAAAGAGAAACTGGGTCAGATTCATTAGCAAGTGTATTTATACATTAATACTGAAAAACTTGGACCTCAAACAATCTCAAATCAAATACATATATGTGCATGTACAGCTTTTCAGTATCCAACACTCTCTAAACAGACTTTGTGCACCTGATGTTTTTAAAGCTGTCATCGAATTCGATCTGAACATTTTAATAATTTGTTGCACTCATAAAAACTCCTAAGAATTCTTTTATATTGGTTTCCTTTGGTTCTAAAAGCTTTTATGTGATGATTACTGTCTTCTCTGCAGCACGACAAATCTCGAATGACGACATCCTCACTGTGGTAGATGTTGTTTTGCTTCATCGAGTGCCTAAAAGCAGAAGGATAAATGTCAAGCATGACAAACGTCTTTAAATGGAACAAAAAGAAGACGAGGAAGAGTGGGAACCTTCTGAATGGCATTCGTGGCAGACTCATCTTCTTGCAGTTTGGCTTTGGTTAAGGCTCTCTCAAAGTGCGAGACACAGGATTTAAAGTTTCTGAGTTTCACTGAAACAGAAGGGAATTGACTGTCAGAGTTAGTGATATTGTAAATATCAAAAATAAATGAATAATAATAATAATGATCATAAGGAAAAATAACAACCGGTAGATAATTACATTCTGATTGTGCCACCAAAACATTTGCATTTATCTGCCATTTCTCATCTGCAATTTCATCAGCTGCAGCAGCTGATCGGGTGCCGTAGTCTCGGGCTTCTTTGTAGCGACGAAGCTCCAGGTAACACCAACCGATCTCATGAAACAACCAGGTCCTCTCCAGACCACTACAGACCAGGGGAATCTTCCTCTCCCAGCTGAAGTGGAAACATCCAGCCAGAAAAAAATCAAATAACATGACCACTGATAAAATGATCTTCAATAGTCACACCTCAATGTTTAACAACGCTCGTTAGGAGAGTTGTTGTAGACATTTGGCAAAGAATGTTATTATCATACAAGTGTAGCTGTAACTTCATTATCTACTTACAACTCAATGGCCTGGGAGAACTGGCTAGTTCTGGCATAAACCTGCCCAATGTTGTCCAGAGCCCTCGACATTGCATCTTGGAGTTTACTGTTGATAAGAAAGATTACTGAACATTTGATCTATTCTTGTAAAATGCGCTCACTCCTACTGCATCATTCTTCAAATTCTCACCACTGTTCTGCCAATTCCAAATCTCTGTGATGATGCACTAGTGCTTTGTCCGTGTCTCCCAGGTCGAACAAGGCATTCCCAATGCAACTATGCAGGCTGCCCAAAACTTCTTTCTTATTAGGCACCTCTTTCTCTGTCCAGCCCTGCACGATCTTCATGACTTCCTCCGCCTTCTTGAGACTACCTTCTGCATTTCCTGATGACAACTCTACCGCAACAAACGTACAGTAAGCATTTTGTAGGCTTAAAAGTAACACACACAGCTACAAGATCAACCAAAAGCCTGCCTTTTGGGTCGCAACTGACCATTATTTTAATTGATGGTTATTCTGTTGATAATTGTCTCGATTAATTGATAAATCTTACAGAAAATGGTGGAAAACTACGACTGTTGACCGGAGTATATTCACATTTAAGAAGCTGGAATAAAAGAGTTTCTCTGAAAAATGAGTTACTTGTGGGTAATTACCAGTGAATCTATAAATAGTTGACAATCAGTTCATCATTGCAGCTCTACCTGCCTTACCTGCGGCAATGTCATCCAGGCTCTTCAGCAGGAATTGAGCAGGCTCAACGGGTGCAGTTTGGCGTGGCTTGCTACATTTCTGATGCATGCTCTTACGCTCCCTTTCGCCCGGACAGATCGGTTTCTCCTGGCTCCAGAACTCAGTGCAGCTGTCAATGTACGTGAGGCAGCCCTGGATGACATCCTGCAGTGGTTCACCACCCTTCGTCTTACCTTTAACCAGGGCTGCAGATCAATGTGTAACAGTTTTAAATGTTAGTCTCTTAAAAGTGGAAAACATCATTCTATGTTGATTTAACATAAGGACAGCTTGACAAAATAATAGTTAACATTTGAAAGATGCAGATAAAAAAGACACATTTAGAAAATATTGTATCTAAAATCTTACTTTCATCTTTCAGCAGATTTTCCAGACATTGCTTGTCACTGTAAAACATTCCCAGCAGTTGTTTGGTAGTCTTCTCAGTCTTAGGGGTCTTCTTCGTCTGCTGTTTTTTCTCTGTCGTCAGATTCTGAATTGCAGTAATTGGCTGTACTCTCTTTATCATTCAGAAACATAATATTGTGCATCAGAAGGGGGTTTATGGTTAAGCTTCACATAAAACAGCTGCAATATCAAGGGTAAGCCACTACTTAGAAACAGGGTCCTTCACTGTTACCTGTTGACCTGGACAAGATTGATGTTTGTATGTGTACAATTATTGTTAGAACAGCTCTATCTTCAAGTTTTCTGAGTAAAAAATAAGTTATTAAAGGGGAACACAACAAACACACACCTCCTCATCTTTTTCGAGAAATGACAGGTCACCCTTGATCTCGAGTTTTACGGAGGAAGCGCCTAGAGGATGCCAGAACAAATAGTTTAGAGATGCCGTGCAAGGAGAATTTTTTTGTATACTACAAAAAAGTATCCAACTACTTACAGCCGACAGAGTTTTCTATGGCCTCCTGTGCTTTCTGGATACCCAATCTGAACTCCTGTACTTGTGGACGTAGCTTTTGTCCTCTGTGGTAAAACATCAGCGCAAATTCAAATTCTCCCATGTAGTACAATGCCTCTGCTTTCTGGTACAAACCCTGAAATATCACAATAAAAAAACAAACAGTTAAGGGCTCCACTTTACACACATTCTCATGCATCAACATCGGGTACTGACTTGAGCGCTGTCATTTATGCTAAAAAGACAGCATTTCTGTTGTCGCTGTCCTGTTGTTTACCTCAAAAAAGGTCTTGTCCTCTTTGAGTGAGGCCTCTGCATCTTTCAGAGCGTTGTCACATTGACCAATCTTCAGGTAACATTTGGATCGGCCAACGAAGCAGGTCTTGTCATCGGGCTTTAAAGTCAGTGCCTAGAAACAAAATGTCATCTTATATGCTTAATTTTTTTAATTCATAAGTGTTGCAGCGTTGTCAGTTCCCGTCTATTTCATTGAAACTTGGTAACTTTGAATCTTGTGACTCACACTTTAGTATGTTTTAACGGTGACGAAGTAAGATTAACCATAGCAAGCAAGCTAACGCTAGCTAACTAACTTTACCTACCACTGTGTAGCTCTCTATAGCCTTCTTATACTCTCCTTTAAGGCACAGCCAGTCCCCATTGGCCATCATAGTGGAGAAAACGCCTTTCTGCTTTTGTCCGTCGTTCTCTCCGTTAAAGTCTGACATTTTGAGGCCAACTTCTTGGTCTAATAAAAAGAAAATTCAACTCAGTTTGGAAACGGTAACTCATCAAAACACATTAACATCTCCGGCCAACTGGTATCCTAGCAACCAAAATAACAAACGTAGAGCGGGAAGCGGCGCCATCTTGTGTTCACCTCGGTTAGTACAACTCCAACATCACTCTTAATGTGGCACAAAATAGTTTCTTCAAATTCTCACCATTGATCTGCCAATCCCAAACCTGTTTGATGATGCTCTACTGCTTTGTCCGTGTCTCCCAGGTCGAACATGCATTCTCGATGCAGCAATGCAGGCTGCCCAACACTTCTTTATTAGGCACTTCTCTCTCTGACCAGCCCTGCATGATCTTCATGACTTCCTCTGCCTTCTTGAGACTAACGTTACCTTCTGCATTTCCTGATGACAACTCTACGACAACAAACGCACAGTAAGCATTTTGTAGGCTTAACAGTAACACACAGAGCTATAAGCTCAACCAAAAGCCTGCCTTTTGGGTCGCAACTAACGATTATTTTAATTGGTGGTTAATCTGTTGATAATTGTCTCGATGAATCGATAAATTGTTCAGAAAATGGTGTAAAATGACGATGGTTGTTTTCAAAAGCCCAAGACGAGGAGTCAGACGATTGTGACTTTTTTTATTTTTAGAAAAAGTATTTAGAGCGACTAGTTGAATATCAAAATTGTGGGCAATTAATTTAACAGTCGGCATTTAGATAGATAGATAGATAGATAGATAGATAGATAGATAGAAATACTTTAATGATCCCAGACTGGGAAATTATTTAATTTAATTATTTATTTAATCAATCACTTAAGCTCTACGTTACTGCATCGTGCACGATGTTAGCTTGCAGCTGAGACAAATGTGCAATATCATGCCATGGTTCTGTGTCCCTAAAGAGGTTCATTATGTGCTGGCTTTTCAAGATTAATACGTCTGAAACTGATTTAAGTTCATTAACGTTGCATTCTACTGGTATCCTAGCAACCACCACACACCCAGAGCGGAAAGTGGCGCCATCTTCTGTTCACCTCGGTTACAACTCCAATATCCCTCTTAATGTGCCACAAAATATGAGTTTTCATTGTGTGTATATATATATATTTAGTATTTATATTATTCATATGAATTTACTAAGTGTTAATTATCAACACTAATACTATGCAGCCAAAACAAGAGTAAACAAACAAATTTAGGGGAAACCCAGAGGAGGCCAACTTTATTGACATGGCTGGTAAGTTTCAAGGGTGAAAGACTGGATGGTTTCGCCATATGGGCAAACATATTGACAGCAGAGATGAGGACGCTTTTCTTTTCATCATGACATGCACCAAGAAAACACCACACTTCATCAGGAAGTAACCAAACATTACCAGGTTTCCATTATTACACACTTTCTTGGACAATAGTGAACACATACCACGTGTCATACACATGTAGTCTTATGCTTATCTGTTGCATGGAGTAAAATTAGACAGCTTGCATCACATAGAACACAGAGCACAATCTATTTTTGCGCAATACTTTGTGCACACCAAGCAAAAAACAAGTATCTTCCTGAATGTTGTGTCAAAGGGATGCATCTGTTGCCCCTTTGAAACGTTGCAGACGACAGAAAAGTGTCCTCATCTCACATGGATGGTTCCATCAGACAGCAAATTTACAATAAATATACATATGAAAATAAAAAAAATGGAAAAAAACAATCAACTATCATCACAAATCAACACTTTACATTCCAGTAAAATGTACAATGCAGCAATCTGTGAATGGCAACATCAAACATAAAACGTGTGACAACAACAAGGAGAGGGGAACAAAGTCAGCACAGCTGTCTCCACTGCCATCTTTCTGTGTGTGCTTCAGCTGTAGTCTGTGTACGTCTACGCTCCAGCTGTTGTGAATTAAAAAAAAAAAAAAAGCTCAAGTACTTCTATTGGCTTATGACAAGGAGGCAGTTTTCAGTGCGAATTTGTAGCAGCCAACTGTCTGTCTGACAGATTCTTCAAAGGGGGGAGGCGCCGCTTGCTCAGGGATTTTCTTCCGAAATCGTTAAGCAAGTTATTTACTTTCATGCAGAGAACACCCGCTCAGCAGTAAGTTGAGCGGAGCCGGATAATAGCTTTCTCAATTCTCAGTTGCATCGTAGGAGTTTCCCCTGGATCCCTAAAAGCTCTGATAATATAGCTGCACAGTCTCTCCTATCTCAAAAACAGAGAGAATATTTGGACCGGGGTTGCTAGCCATTACTGACTTCAAAGTTTGTTTCATTCTGTGAGGAAGAAAACCAAATCCAAAACCAGTAACACTATCAACTCAGTTTGAGTCGTCTTGGTGTCCTTGCTAAACGGGCTTTAAATCATTTGTTGCATGTGGTCATTGGGTTGCATTCATTCAGTCAATGGCATAGACAAGAATCTGACTTGCAATCAGTCAGTCAGTTAAATATGGATGGTGAGTTGGGGGGTTGACATTGTTGAAAAGTCCTGACGTTGTAACGGTTTAGGTAGAAGAATCCTCCAATTAACCAAATTGGAAGAAGAAATTTCCTGGTCCAGATGCTGAAACAAACAACAAATGGTTCAATAAGTGATGTATTCTCAAAATATACAAAAGCATAATTTCTCAAATACTTTTCGCGTAGATACACAGCTGGAATTACCTTCAAAACTAAAACCCCCTGGGCCTCCAAAGAACGCCTTGAAAATGTTGTTGGCATCAAAATCTGGGGGAGACAAAAAGAATCAACATCAGCACAGAACTTTGAAGCTGCGACCTAACAATATCAGCCGTTTGATAATAGAGGTAGTTAATGAGCTCAGACGTGATTTGCTCTTTAATCTGATTTCACCCTTGACACTTTCCACCCCAAAGATTGCCCAGGTGCTGACCTCCCATGTTCATGCCGTCATCCTCCAGATCCTGACCGCTGTCGTAGCGAGCCTTCTTCTTTGCGTCTGAAAGAACGCTGAAAGCCTCGCCCACCTCCTTGAATTTCTTCTCCTCTTCCTTCTGCACCTCAGGACTAGCTCCACTGTGACGGTCTAAAAAAAAAAGAAGAAGCACAAATGTCATCTGGGCCGAGGGTCAACTTTCTACAGTTTCATGGCTGCCCCCGTAATAAGTGGCTTAACCGTTAGTGGATGAATAGAGTCTTTGACCAAGTTTTCATTCATCATTAGTCACAGAAAATGCAAAACAAACAAGTCAATTTGTTACTAAGCATGCATCATGTGAGGTTGAAAGTTATTTATTTCCATGTTTTGGACAATGAAATGTTCAATCTCCTCGCTGGCTGTTCGACTCATTCAGAATCACTACCTCTTTTGCCATTTGCAAAGGCAGTTTGCTTTGTCTGTACTCCCCAAAAACTATATTTAGATACTTAAATATCATAAACGTATGACAACTGGTTGAAAAGGAAAGTTTTTAGACGAGTTCAGCCCTTGGCCTTGTAGAATTGAACAGTTGTTTAGTTATTAGAGATCTTTTTCAGTTCAGTTAAGCACCTGGGTGATGTAAAAGCGCCCGTTTGCGGTAGGCTTTCTTGATCTCATCTTCTGTGGCATTCTTATCCACCCCGAGCACTTTGTAGTAATCTTTCCGCTTGCTTTTCTTCAACTCCAGCTGGGCATTTTTCAGGAAGTGCTTGTGTTCTGGAGAGTACAAAAGAGAAAATGGGTTTTAAAAAACAATCATCTTTGCTGGAAGCTATGACAGCCACAATGGAGGAATTGGCTTCTCGCCTTTTGTCTTCTCTGTCTGGTAAACCTTCTCGTAGTCTCGCACCGCCTCTTCGTACTGCTCTGTGTCCATATAGCTGCAGCAGAGTACACACAAGCCTGTTATTGCTTCTTCACCCACTTTGAACGAATCCAGGATATGAGTTTGGATAATGATACTGTGTTCTGTTTGACTGAAAACCAAATACATTATAACTTACTCTCTCTATTAACAACCAAGTTAGAGAACCTGGACATACCACTGTGCTCTCCGTAAATAGGCCTTGATGTAGGTCTCGTCCAGTTTAATGGCCTTCGTGCAGTCTTCAATGGCCTGTTCTAGTTTCTTCAGCTTTCAAAGAAAAAGAAAAGAGAGTCATCTGAGGCAGAGTCAGAGAGAGAAACGTAGTGGCCTAGTTCTCTTGATGTGATTGTGGAAAGTTCAAAATGGCAAAGATAACAAAAACTTCAACAGGATGAGCACTTCAGCTTGTACCTGTGCTATCCTATGAACAACTGCATGTGAGTGTGTGATGCATGGGTGATGATGCATATGTGATTATATCAATGTCGAATGGTATCTCTCTTGTGCGTGTTCCTCACTTTAGATCCAACAGTGGCCCTATTACAGTACAGCTTGGCATTCGTCTTGATGTTGTTGGGGTCTATTGTTAGTGCTTCAGAATACAGCTCATATGCTGCCTCGTAGTTTCCCTCCTTGAACGCCTTGTTCCCCTCCTCCTTCTTGGCTTTTAGTGCTTTGGCATTCTGGGAACACAACACACAGAACAACCTTAAAAGCATCTCTGGGTTAAACAATAAACTGATGGATGGATTTACAGGAATTAATACAAATCGAAAGTTTATTTGATTTATATCTTTAATCAAGTGAATTACTCACTCTGCAAGCGAGCCGAGCCTTGTCATGGTCAGGAGCCATACGCAGGGCCTGGACAAAAAACTGGACAGCCTTGTCAATGCAGTCCTCATAGTACAGACAGAGTCCACGCACGTACAGTGCATCTGCATTAGTAGAGTCCATCCGCAGAATATCACTGAACAGGGGATAAGAATTCATATCAATACTAAAAGAAAACATACAGGTAAAAGAGAAATAATAACAAAGTATGGCATTTAATATCATCATCTTTAAATGTTTAGCTCATATAGGAAAAACTACAGCAGTGTGCTTCATCAGACAGTGTAAAATGATGCCATGGTGTAGCAGCTGATCATTAACAAGGGAACAGACATATCTTTAATGGAAGGAGAAAGCCAGCCAAAGTTATTAACTCCCTGCTTAAATTGAGAGAGCGACTTTCACAAATTTCCTTCTCCTAAGGGCACTTCCAAGAGAATCTTCATTTTTAAGGCGGAGTGATCAATTTCAGGGATGTGTGATTTTTGAAGCACTGCGATTATGAAGGTAAGATCAAGTTTAAACTGCTTCAACTGGTGTGTCAAATCTATAACTACTTAAAAACATAAAAACACAGAGATGTGCTTTATAGTTTTTAAAAATGTCAGGTGTTGGATGGATTCTATTTATCCATCCAACCATGGAATATAAAATATTTATCATTACTACTTTCAAGTCATGTTTCATGGTTTACCGGTTTCTTCAGGGCTCTGGGATGAAGGACTGCTTTTTGGACTAATTGATAAGTATTATAGTAATATGTTATTGAGGTGGTATGGCACATGCATACCCTTGTGTTTTAATCTGCGTTCACCCTGCAGTCTTCGTTACAAATTCCAATTATTTCAAACAAATATGCTGATCAAAACATGTCCTCTTACCTGGCTACAGACTGAGCCTCTGGATAGCGTCCCAGCAGCGCTAAACACTCTGCCTTCAGTATCTTGAACCTGTGACATGCTGGGGCAGACTCCAAGGCACGGTCCATGCAAAATACAACCTAGAGACAACCACAGCACACGTGTCTGTAAGTGCTGATATATCACATAATTGACAGCATTACATATGATTGTGAGCACTGTGCAGCTTACCATCCTGAAGTCTCTCTTCTCAAATCCGATTTCTGCCATTCTCTCATATTCAAGGATGGATTCTGCATTCTTCAGCTGATAAAGGAATGTGTGATATTCAGTGAGAAGACCATTTAGTCAATAATCTCTTTTACAGCTACCACTGGCCTCTCTTCTCTGCTTTGGGTATCGACGGAAACTTAGCGGACCTCCTCTAAAACCACTCAGCACTAGACCTTTCCACTTTTATTTGCACAAGCTTGGCCAATGCTTATGTGATAATGGATAATCATGTCCAAGTTGTCAGATCATGTTCTGTCAAATGGAAGGCTGACTCACCTCCTGCTGGGCTTGGCTGTTGTCATTCTCTAATTCCAGAACCCTCTGGAAACAGCGGCTGGCAGCCATAGCATTGCCAAGGGACAGGTGGCACTTGCCCTCTCGCAGATGGCCCTGTGGGGAAAAGACTTTTCTTTAAGACTGAAGCAATAACTTCCCATTCTTGCTGAAATCAACTAGGCCTCTTTAACCAAAAACTAAACCGTGGTTCGCCCTAATTTACTGCTTTGTTACAGGACACACTTTTGTGTAATTCTGTCTATAAAATCATAACACTGGTAACCCTGCAGCAATGGATGATTATTCACTACTATAGGGATGAGTTATAGTTTATGTATTCAGGCGCTATGTACCATAACAACAGAAACCATAAAACTGATTCAACTGTTCACTCCTACAAAATGAAGCAGTACATAGTTCTGCAGTGTTGTAAACAGCTACACTCAAATTTTAAGGTCCAAAGGTGTGCCTAGTCAAAGCCGGTTCATCAACATAATACAACAGTTGAGATGAAGGTTTTGAGTAAAAACTTTTTACAATTGTTTTGTCTCTTTCAGCAATAATTAATCAATTAATGAGCATTTTAAACTAACTGAGGGTGGAAAGTAATTGTTATTTGCTATCTAAACCAAATTTTACAAGTCACAAAACAAAACATTTATCATGTTAAGGGTTGCTTGACATGAAAAAAAAAAGTTGTACTTTCATTATTATGACAAATATTACAATTTCAGTAAGATTAATGATTATTGAGAATGATTATTGTTGCATTCCAATCTTCATTTTCCCTGAGAAAACTATCAAAATCATGATGATGTCACATTTATTAGGGTCTGTACCAAATAAACATGTTGTCTTACACCCGGCGAACAAGATTTGTAGACCAGGGCATCTCTGCAGAACCACATTTATTAGGGTCTGTACCAAATAAACATGTTGTCTTACACCCGGCGAACAAGATTTGTAGACCAGGGCATCTCTGCAGAACTACAGTACTTCATTATAATACTGTTCTGTTGCATGTTTTCTGTTAATTAAAACATTGATATTGCCATATTATTATTTGAATGATATTTCATTGAATTGTGCTTGCCTAATCAGGGTATTGACACACGACTGCAAAATCAAACAATAGACTATCCCCTCTTTGGTCAATAATGGAAGAAGAAGAGGCCGGCATATGGAAAGTGTGTGCTGCAAAACAGCAGAACAGGATATACTTAACAGTGTACAGTTAAGTACAGCAGTACAAGAGTAGATTTCCCCTTTTAGAGAATGTAACAGTTTGTTTCCCACCACCTGCCTTCATGAAGGAGTTATCTAGTCGTACTGCTTGCTGGGAATCCTCTAAAGCCTCTCTGTACCGACCCAACATCATTAGTGTCGCTGCCCTGTTTCCGTAGTAGCTTGCATTCTTCGGACACATGTCTGTATAATAAAATAAAAAAAAGTTACTGAATATCCTTTCAAAGACAGACAGAACTTGTTTTCTCATACAAACACAAAATCAATATCACCCCATCAAGCCAAGTTATGTAGGCATAATTACCTATGGCCTTGGTGTAATAATTGAATGCTTCAGCGTAATCCTTCTTGATATAAAAGGCATTGCCTTGCTCTTTGAAGCCCTCTGCTTCCCTGTGTAAAAATGGGCAGTAAGACAGATGCAATAATGGCAAAATCTAAGATCAGTTCTGTTATGGACAGATCATGACTGTACAGCTGTGTGGCAGTCAACCGGCTGGGTTTGTCCGACACGACTTCTTCTTTGCAAAAATGATTCTATTAACTTAAGTCCTGTCTGAGTTCACATGCGTAATAACATGTAAACAGAGCATGTCCAGGACTGTCAGTGGACGTATGCATTTCAGAGAGCTTGCTGGCCTGAGTTGGCTAAACATAGAAATAGCCAAAGCAGCAGCAGGGGCAGACGTGCCAATCACACACGTAGTTATTTTGTGAAGCAAAGAGGGAGCAGAGCCAGGAACATATGACACCATGTTGTGGGCCACTGCCATGACTTTTTCTGGAAGCCTTTCATCTTTTACATCACGACCACACAGTGACTTCATGGTGTCATTAACTAGCTCGCCAGCTACTTCGAATATCGCAATGTTGTTCACGCAGTACTCTCGGCCAGATCAACTTTTACGCTCGACGGGCAGATTTGAATGTACCATGGTGTGTCTGACTGCAAGCCAGACAAATCCAGCACATCCAGCTGAGTGCAGGGCAACCGAGGCAGCTAGCTAAACACTGAGCGGTAGCGCGCTACTTCGCTTTCATAGTGCGACGAGAAATTGAACGTGTCACTGTCTTTAGATGAAACACGTCAGTATGATGCTCAATTACAGACGTGTTTCGGTCGCTGACAACAGAGGCATAACTTGTATTACCTTTCTAATTCTTCGTCACTTAGCAGTTCCATGTCAGGGTCCATATCGCAGTCGTCCGTCGCCATTTTGCCTTGAATGAGGAGGGGCGGGGCCACATCCACTGCAGAAGTTACGTACAGTGTAAACAGGAAGTAGCCCGTTAGGTAAGAAGAGCTGTTTGCTTACAGGTAAGAATATCCTCATAGTTCATACATATCTCTCCACGGGTAGACAATGTCGACGTATATGTTTTTTGAAAACTAAAGTTTTAGCCGTATTAATCACGTTAATTTGACATTCGCAACTTAGTACGTAATATCGTGGCTCTGTAGCTTAACGAAAGCTAATGCTAAGCTAATTCCTGACGTTAGCATATCCGTTACTCTAATATACTGTGTCAGAAAGACATTTCCTATGTATGCTGTCTCGATGTTTGTCTCTCTAACACAGCAGTTGTCAGTAACAAGGCGTAGGTCTATTTTAACTACGTTGCTACGAGAATGTGCAGCACACTGCGAAGCTGTGTATTTACACTGTAACGTGTCGTTTATAAAGCTTGATTCAACAGTTTACCATCTGTGTATCTTCTCTCCGAAAAACAGAATTTCTGACCTGAGAGGGAGTCATGGGCAAAAGCTGTAAAGTGGTTGTGTGTGGCCAGGCTGCTGTTGGCAAAACGGCAGTTTTGGAGCAACTACTGTATGCCAATCATGTTGCAGGTATATCTTATTTACAGTAATACCGTGTATGTCTTACTTAATGAAGCGTAATAAAAAACGATTAAATGTTATGAGCTAATGAGTTGATTTACAATGAGGACCTGCTAGCACAAATAACACAATGAGTGATATAGAGCTTTGAGATAGGAACTTAGAAGAACAAAAACCGTGACTGGGTCTTTTCATGATATGTTGATCGATATATATCTTAGTACATTCCAATTTATATAGTTAAATTCGGAATACATTTATATTGGGATATACTTACACCCTGTCATTCAAATTGTATTGCTGTTTGTTTTAAGTAAGGTAATAAAATAAAAGTAAAAACAATCAAGCAAATGTCCTATATGTGTGCAGTATATCACTATGTGTTTGACTTCCCCACTGTTAGGCTCAGAACCCATGGAGACCTTGGAGGACATCTACATTGGATCTATAGAAACTGACCGTGGCACAAGAGAGCAGGTCCGCTTCTATGACACCCGAGGACTCCGTGATGGGATGGAGTTTCCTCGACATTACTACACTTTTGCCGACGGCTTTGTACTTGTCTACAGCATTGACAGTAAAGAGTCCTTCAAGCGGATGGAGGCCCTCAAAAAGGACATCGACCGCCAGAGAGACAAGAAAGAGGTGAGGACTTAATACATTTACAATGTATATGTGTGAAGGCTCATTTGGGGCAATTTATACACAGCTTGTTGTTGTTTCCTTCTTACATTGATGTTGATCGTTGATCCTGATTCCGCAGGTGACCATTGTTGTGCTCGGTAACAAGCTGGACAAGCAGGATGAGAGAAGAGTTGATTCTAATCTTGCCCAGAACTGGGCAAAGAACGAAAAAGTGCGTCTGTGGGAGGTGTCGGTGGTGGACCGGCGCACGCTGATCGAGCCCTTTGTTCACCTGGCCAGTAAAATGACCCAGCCCCAGAGCAAGTCCACTTTCCCTCTCAGTCGTAATAAGAATAAGGGCAGTGGGTCTACAGATAGCTGAGTGAACAGACACTGTATTTATGTTCAAGAGGGAGGAAAAAGGGAGAAGAGGTGTGTTAAAGGGAGCTTAGTGTTGCTAATGATCAATTTTGATAAGAAGGATCGAAGAATGTTGAGGAGTGATGATGAAAGAAAAGGCAGAATGATTGTATGGATATTTATATACAGTGAGAACTGTGCCTATTGGCATCTACATTTGATGTTTTGGTGAAATACTACTTTTCTTATAAATGAGTAAAATGCTGATTTTTGCCACATTAGCTCAGAAACTAAAAAGCTAGGGATTTTTGTTCGTCATTCCCCATTTTATTAGGTTGGACCATGACCAAACTATTCACCCACATTCTTCACAGTTACCACTGTTGATATCAGCAGTAATATTTGGACCCTCATAACGTAGTTTTTTTAACTACTGACAATCAACATTTCGATCTCAGTTTTATAACATTTTGGACTCATGGCGCTCCCCGCATAGATGAATTAGGACCTAGCACTTATGTGCACTGGCTACTATTTTATTTACATGTACGCTGCATGTATATACACAGACTGAATCATGAATTGCAGCAAGCGCTCGTTTTAGCTAACTACTTGGTCACACAAATGCTGAATTCCAGATCCAGCAAAGGGTTTTTATTGATAGATTATGGATGATGTCAGTTACTTTTCTGTTTGTTGATCTGGAAATTCGTTACACTACATATCTTCTTTGCTTAGACTCAGTGTTGGATGTTGTAGAGTGAATGATTGACATTCCTTATCACATATTGCCGTTAGCAATTAAGATATGAGATAAAAGATGTTCAGATGAAAGGAAGTTTCTGCAGGCTCAGGTGCTACTTTTTTTCTGGTTTGCGTCGCATGACTGAAAGCACTCTACATTGTAAAATGCCGATCACGACTCATCATATGATCAGTTAGGTACTGCTGAAGTTGAAGCTGGTATATTTTTTACTGAGCTGTAAAATAAAACCCTAAATTATGACCATTGAACTGTTTTTTTCAGGGTGCAACATGAGTCAGACTATGAGCAGCTTTTGATGTTTCTTTAATTGAAAAGAGGGCTTGTGTTGATATTGTCTTGAATATTCATGTTTGTGCCTGTTCTATCAACACTATGTATCAAATGTGCAACTTTTTTTGTGATGTCAAGCTTTTATGTATTAATATCCATAAAATGCATTCACTTGATATTTGTTTGCATGTTTTGTAAACAAATTAAATGATTTTTTTCTGTGCCTAACCCAAATCTTTGGTTCTTTGAAAACATTAATGACCTTTTTTATTTCAGTGTACATATTATTTTGCATTTGATATTTTTTCAGACGTCACAAAAACACTTCCCTAATGGTTGTGACCTAATGTGGAGGAATTTGGTCGATTGTCTCCGTCACTTCTGACCTTCTCACATGGACAAAAAAAAATGGATGTTTTATTCACAGAATAGCTCAGATCCAGTTAAAAAGCTTCAAATACACTCAACCACAAGCACTTACACTGTAGTATGTTTCATGGCCAGTAGATGTCTCTGATCTCCTAGTAAAACCTATGTTCTCATGTTGTTTCATGGGAAGTATTCATGTGTATACCAGTCTTTTCCCCTGGGATCTCTGCTTTAGACTGCTACTAATCTGTGACGCCAACAATCTTTAAAGCGGTGCACTAATCGATCATTGATCATTTGTTACATCTAATGCCGGTAATAAATGTGTGTGCTGGTCTAAGAGGGCCTATAAGAGGGACAGAAAATCAAAATCAAAAATTAAATGTGCTCAAATCACGGAATAACCAATTTAAAAGCTGTCCAGACATTACTGGAATATTTACTGGTACCACTGCTGTCATCTGTAATAATCACCCTGATAATGAGCTTTTTGTCACATTAACACTGACGCGACACAGTCAGTTCAGACACTATACCACACAGTGAGTCTGTTAAAACCTTTCAAAATAAAAATAAAAGAGACAGCAGTGTTTCAGTATTCTGTCCTCTAGCGAGAAGCAAGTATGTAAATAGAGGTGGACTAAACATTCACAATGGTATTATTTATGGCAAAGGTGTGCATCGTAATGTAGACTGTAGTTCAAGATTCAGGGATTCATAGTATCTGATAAGTGTACACAACAACATAACATGTTGTTGAATATCCTTTCTGATGCATCTGGAGGGTGATAATAATCACTATTATTGCCACAATGTAATAACCTACGACACTGATGCCTCATGATACTGCCAGCTGAAAAAAAAAGTCAATGCATTTGTAATATACACTGAATGAACACACTCGTGTTCCTTTGAGAGGGTTCGATGATATCTAGCACTTGGGTTTTTTTGTAAGGTTGTAAATTCAGGCTTTTGTTGCAGCCAATAGCTCAGTTGGTGGAGCGTGTGCCCTCTTGGCAGCGGCCCAGGGTTCAGATCTGACCTGAGGCCCTTTACTGAATGTCGCCCCCCCTCTCTAAGTGGTACTATCCAATAAAGCCACAAGCAAATGGCAATTAATTATTTTAAATTCAGTCTTTTAAAGAAAACTACTGAAAGAAAATGATTAATTCGAGATTAAAACTCAAATTTTGAGGAATTTGTGATCAGGCAGCATTCAAAACTGTCGATTGTCAAGCAATAAACTGCCATCATGAATTTAAATATGGAACAAATGAGAGTGAAATATTCATGACAAACACTCTCAGGATAAATAACCCCCACTGTGTTGGTGCTACACTGATTGTTGGAAATGCTGGGGTACAATATACGCCGACGTCTGATTAAACGCTTTTTTCTACTCAAAAACTGACACCAAAACATCAGAGGAGCTCTGAAACACCGATGCAGTTTTGTGTTCAGGTTTAAAAAAAAGAAAAAAAGAAAAAAACGGAATAACTAGAACATCAATTAGTTCAGCATTCTGTGTCTATCAAAGAAGTAAAATTTGCACAATGGCCTCTTATAAACCAGTTTGGGAGTAAAAAGAGTGGCAGCCAGACAAGGTCAGAGATGTTTCTGCAGAGGAAATTATATGCTGGTTCCATACGGGCGTGTTGACTGGAGAGGTTAATGCAAGATAATGAGAAAACCTCAAGTGGAACATTTATGAAATGATATCACACTCACCTTAGTTTCCCCACGGGGTGCTATCATGTACCATCTCATTTCAATCTTGTTCTTTTTAATGACTAGAACTGAGCCACCGCGCCCGACGTTACCCAGTTATTGTATCACACATTTGGACTATATGCACACAGTGGACTTCATTTTATCCATCCTGACAGACAGAGGCTCCTGTAAGTTGTCCTAGTCTTTCTGTGTAATGGTCTCCGTTTCTGCAGTGACCCACATTAGATCCACAACACAAAATGTGAAATACACACCACGGGGCGCGCGAGGTTGAGGCATCGATTTGTCACTCGCCTGTGTGATTTATGAACCTTCCTCTTCCTTCAGACTACGCTGACCACAAAAGAGAAATTCACACTTGCTAGTCACAGTCACAGGCTAACAAGGTGATGCCCTTGTGTTGCTACCAGTAAGACTCTTTTACCGTCGCATGACAGCGTGTCTCACAACTGCAGCTGAGCATCCAGCTCTCCCAGAGGACTCGTAAAATAGATAACATTGTGTCCTCCTCTTGTTTTTTTTTTGGGGGGGGGCGATGTTT
>CAEMYA010000126.1:3477612-3537441 GCA_903131615.1 Diplodus sargus
CGAAGACAGATTTGCAAATTGAAACAAAGTCAAGTTGACAAGCTGACCTTTTCTGGACCTTAATGAGTGCCTAATCCTGGGGATACAGGGGAGGAAAAGAAATCTGGAGGGCTCTGACTGTGGCTCTGACTCAGAGAGAAAGAAATGTGTTGATTATATGAGTTTAGGGCTCGGGGGGAAAACTGTGTTTGGGACAGGGCTGGAGGTGCAAAATGGTGCTGTGTGGATCTAAACACATGGACAATCAGTATGTAGTTAGAGCTTCATATACCACCCACATGTATCTTTCAGATGTTTTAAATTCGTGCAGACAGACAGTTGTTTGATAATTGCCATATCCTGGATGGATCTGGCCTCAGATGATCCTCTAAGCTTGCTGACACCGGCTGGTCCAGTCATACAGGAGGATGACTCGGGTTCAGCTGCTTTAATGAACTGTGATCTTCCCACCTTTCATAAAACCCCCGAACCAATAAGTTAAAAACGTTTTTTTTTTTAAAAGAGCATCAAGTAAAGGGACCTTATTTTGTGGCAACCACACTAAACATACATCTAGACTTGTCTATATTTGTTCTCTAATAAATTACACAATAATATCAGAATCCAAACCACGTTGACCCATGAAATGGCTATAGAAGTGGCCTCTGTGCACCAGTCACTGTCTGGAGGCCTGTCCTCCTCCTTAGGTCATGATAAGAGGAGCAGAAAGAAGGCATGATGGGAGATCTTGGCCTTTATCGTATAGGAACAGCTCTCAGGCCTAACGGCCTACAGAGCGTCAGGACTTGTGCACTCTTTCCATCGTTAGTCAGGCGGGCTGCATAGTTTGCGTGTGGCCTTTGTTATGTGGGTCACACTGGAGGAGGGCCTGGGGTTTGGTAAAGGGACACGGGTGGAGCTCAAATAAGAAGTGGGTCAAGTCTTTAGTAGGGGGAGAAGATGATGGGTGTGTGTGTGGCCCGCAGCGGCCCCGGAGCAGGCCGAAACAGTGCAGGGCCCAGGAAGGGGGTCTGGATGAAGGTGGTGGTGCCCACTGGGTGGCGCAGAGCCAGCGGGTTAGTCGCCACTGTGCACAGGGTTGGCTGGGTGAGGGGGCTGGGCAGGAAGCCGGTCGTCAAGCTCTTGGTCAGCTGCTTCTGCAAGGCCAGCTTGGTCTGGAGAAGACAGGAGGGGGAACGATGAGAAGAGCACAGTGAAGGCAGAGAACCGGGAAACATGCTTCCCCAACCCATTCACCATCACTGTAGAGGAATTCACTCTCACTGCATACATCGCTCTGTGTTAAATACCATCCACAGCTCGGCTCACGAGAGCTTGTTGCACGAACACTCCTCACATAGTAGGTTGATTCAACAACCACAGTATGGACCCACCCCTTTATCATACAAGGCTTAAATGGCAGCCATTTACTTTAAAGCCCTGGGATGTTAAAAGGATGGCTGCGAACTTTTGTGAAACACTTAACTCAGTGACCATGAAATAAATGCACGGACACTGGATGTGATTTGCCATGATGAATGCATGAAATGAAACCAAAATGCTGTTTCTACGCCCTTCCTATCAAACACTCTCGCTTGTAGACTTGAACGTTGGATTTAAAACCATTTCTTTTGCTCTTTCACAGAGAACAGCAGAGGTCATAAACCTTTCAAGTGATGGTTGTACTAGCTTTTCAACATTGATGAATACAGCACTTGCAAATAAACACACTATTGCTCCCTTGTAGCATATTTTAGAAGCAAAGCAACCATTGTTTGAATCACACTGGTGAGAGGGTACTTTGTTGCAATAGTTTTTATGAATGTTTTAATATGTTCGTCTCGCTGAGGCTCAGGGCAGCCATTTTAATCCAATCTAACCGTTGAGAATCCAAACCGACTACAGCTGCTGTCTCCTGCAAATGAGCAAAGTTTTTCAAGCCTACAGGGGGTCAAGTGTTTGATACAGAAAAAAGGTGAGGACCTCTCTTTTAGGAAACTTTTAACAGACACAACAATCCCAAGATACACAGAGGTCTAAGAGGAGAATCATGCATCAGACATTTTCTTAAGATGCTACATATTCCTATAGACAATTCAGAATATATTAAATGACATTCCCCACAGATATCTACAAACTAAATCAGGATAACCAGACGAAATGTCTGTCCAGAGAGTTGTGAAGTGGAAGTGAAGTGTTTTCCCCTTTCTGTATTCCCATTTAAAACTTGCTCTTCAGTCTTCCTTTAAGATGCAGTGAGCTTTATTTTCTCACTCATGCAGTGAATGAGAAAACAAATGTTCTGCTATTTCCCCTGCCCACTTTATACAGTCAGGATCAGGCAGGAAACTCTAAAAAGAGGCGGTCCTGTCAGCTCGGGGAAGACACACGGAGCAGGATCGTTGAAAAATAAAAGAAAGGAGGGGATTGCTGACAGTCAACACAGACAGGAAGTTGGCTAAATCAACAGCTCTTACAGCAGCTTTAATATCGCTGAACAAAGAAAATGGGTTCCTTTAGATAATATATGGGTTTATGTTATGATTAATTAAATAATGTAATTTGCCTCCAACATGTCAGTGGCCCAAATTATGAAGTGCCAAAAAAAGGAAAAAAAAGACAAATTGAAACACTTCCGTAAAGTGAAAGTATTTCAAAATTCTACTTATTTTCAGTATTTTGTGTGTAATCTACAATGCTGATGAGCTCCAGCTGCAACTCACAGAGAAGAAGCCCGTTAGAGGAACAAATCAAAGCAATTAAAACAAAAAAATGTCACGTTCATGTGAATAAACCACAATGTTGTTAGTTGCCGCATTAATTATAAAGAAAGAAAGAAAAAAAAGATGTTTAATTTCCTTCATTGGCTAGTGAGAGGAAATGTGATAACAGAGGTGGAGGCGTGCAGCATGCGCTGTTCAGTACAGTTACGCTACAAAATTAATGAAAAATGGACAAAGAACCCGAGAGTGAATTTGTGCCGTAGATTGTTTTATTATTTTTTATATATAGCAGAATTTTAAGCTCTCTGATTGGATTTCTCCCTTGAAATCCTTTTATTCTCCAAACTCGCACCTTAGCCTGTTTATTTAAGAAGCAGTCAGCGTTTCATGCCAGTGAAAGCCGCAGAAATGCTTCGACTGTGAGTCACAAAACCTTTTCTAAGAGAATATTCATCAGATTTTTTTTTCTCCTCCAGAAAAACCAGAAGCACCTGAGACACCTCCTCCCACTTCACAACTCTCCTGGCATCACCACGTGCGTGTAGAAATGAGCAGCACCCTCATGTAAAACAACAAGGACAAATAAATAAATAAATAAATAGATAAATAACAAAAATCAATGCTTTCTTCATTATCTCTGCTCAGTCCCCTGCCCCGTTTCCACGCCTCAAGTTCAGCCATCTGAAGCTCTCGCCCTTCAATCCAACCCCAGACTCGGCCTCTCCTGTCACTGACCTGCGAGGAGAGGGAGGTGAGATTGTACTGGCTGAACGCTTTCTTCATGGCAGACACAGCCACGCCTGCATAGCCACTCCATCTCACGTTCTGTAGGATGGAGGAGGAGGAGGAGGAAGAGGAGGAGGTGGAGGAGGAGTGTGGGGAGAAGGAGAGACGGGGAGGTGTGCATATGACAGGAGCAGAGAAGTGATTAATCTGGAGTGCTGATTCAGGCTGCTGTTGTCAGAGCTGGTCAGTGGGGAGACAGCGGGACTATTTTAGCCCGGTCTCAGGGGGGGAAGGGGACTCACCGAGTACAACAGTGTGCTTAACCTTTATGACAGTGCAGGCACACGAGCATGCTGCCTCACCACGACACAGGAGCCCCTGAGCGCGGCGTAATGAGATCTGTGTGTTTGTCTGTCGGGGCTGGGGGGGTCAAATCAGTTAACTGAAACGTAGATAAATTAAATCTGGTGTTTAAAAATGCATTAGCTTACAAGCAAGGCTGAATTTACTCCTGTTTTTTTGGGGGGGCGCGTATGTGTGTGTGCATGGCATATCTGCTGCGTGGGAAAGGCAATTATGTGCTATTTGTCTTCCTCGAGTGTGCGTGCATGCGCGCATATTTGCGTGACAGTGTTTTGTTTGTACGCGTCTTTGCGCCGAGACTTACCGCTAAGCTGGAGCTTGGCTGGCTCTTGCTGTGGGGGGTAAATTTGGGTTTGGGTGGTTTTCCGGCCAGCCTATCCTTGTGCCGTCTGCTGTTCATGTGCTGCGGAAAAGACAGGCAGGGATACAGTCAGAGGGGCTAACAAGCATCTGTTGTACCACAGTGGGAAAAAAAAACAATAAAAAACAAAACTTCAAAATGTTATGTGCTGAATTAATAACGGATACATATTGAGTTTGACTGAAGTGCACAGAAATGACATCACATTACTTCCCGGCGCAGCCACACTCTGTCCTCCTCTGGCTGCAGTACTAACAGGCTTATGTTCTCCTGGGAGAGGGGATGTTTATATAAGCCTGGTGGAATGCATTTAAAGCTAAAGCAGCCCGGGCGCTCACTCATGCCAGCGTATCCCCCGTATCTTTTCCACATTCCGCTCCACCATAGGCCCCCGCCGTTCTCCAAGACAATCCCTTCGCTCAGATGCAGCACTTAATGAACATCAAAAGGGGAGAAATTACTTCCCCAAACTGGTTTGATGCCAACGTAGCCCGGCAAATTAAACACAGTAGCTTTGCAATTATGAGTGGTAAATAAACTGCCTGCTCGCTGAAGAGCACGGCAGTTAGTTACAGCGTCTGATGATATCTGTCTAATGTGGAGAAATAGCTGCCGCTTAAACGTACCCCTGCACTCACAGCCCTGCTTTCAATGGCTTCATTCATGTGGCTGTAAATGAAGCTGCTGCTTTGATTTAAGCCGCTCCTCCGTCAAGGTTATGTTAAAAATGGTCCCTTGAATAAGGTGTTCGAAAAACTCATCATTCACATTTAGCATTTTAATATACATCGTTTTATTAATGGCTTTTATAATAGTACCATCAGAGGTCAGTCCGGTCTCAGTTCAGGATCTAATATCAGCCTTTTGATGTGCACGGTAATTGCCGACTATGTGCAGGAAGTTCTGTTTTTAAATGAATTCTGTGGGCCACATCATCGGCGTATGGAGGTGAGGTAATTATATGCAACATTTTCTCCGCTAGCTGTGATGAGATTGGGCTCGAGTGCTTATTTCTGCGGAGTTGACAGAACTACTGTGGCCCTTTTGAAGAAGATTCTAGACTGTTAGAAGCACTCTCACTTAGGACCGTGTTGCTTCCCTCCTCATCTTTCATTTCAGAAAGCACGAGAATGACAGTAGAAGACCCAGAGTGAAAGCGCTTGTGATTTTATCCTCTTACTCTGATACCTCACAACCATAACATTCTGATGTGATTTTGTGAGGCTAAGAGTTTCCCGCCGCGTCTAGATAGATTTCCATCCAACCCGGCCTGCATCTGATACGGTCTGATTTACTGACTTTACTCACAGCCTGATACAATGTTCTGTGAGCCAGCGGGGTTCGAGCATGGTCAGCAGGGTTGCGTTGTGTGAAGTAGAAGCTGTGAGTACTACATACGTATAAATGCAGTACAACAGGAAAATCAGTGTGTTCTCACCTGGCTAAGCTGGGTCTCAGAGTTCACAAAGATCTCACACACTTCACACTGAAAGTTCTTGCTGGGCACCCCGACGCTGCCTTTGCTGCCCAGCCGCTTGCTCTTGCAGCCGGCGCGGGTTGCCACTACTTTCCCCCTGCGTCGAGGCAGAACGCTGTGACCCTCCAGCATCAGTTTGTGCTTTGTACCTGGTGGAGAGAGCAGCGAAGTGGCGGGTTTGTAGTGGTTCAAATCAAATACAGATAAAGATCAGTTTCAAATGCAAGTTCCTTTTCTAGAAAGTACCGCTGTTATGTGCTTCCAGTTGAGAGACGGAGTTGACTGTGACTTTACAGACAGGACAATGGAGGTGAGCCTTGCTCTTCTTGGGGTCCTTCTCATCGTCTGTACGCGGCTCCCCATTTGTGCTGGACTCGTCTGCATGGCTGCCCGTTTCGGCGGCAGGGCCTGTGGCCTCGGCGGCGTCGGCGGCCTCCGGGACCTCGGGGGCGCTCGTGTCTGAGGCGGTCTCTGAGAGCTGTGAGGAAGGTGAAATCTGGGGAGGGGAGAGGGTGACCATCTCCACCGAGGAAACCTCAGATACCGGTGTCAGCATCACTGAGCTCCTGGGACTGTCCTCCAGCTTCGCCTCCAGGTTGGTTTGTTCTAGATCAGACTGAAGAGCTGCATAAAGAGGTAGAAATAAACACAACATCAGCAAACTGGTCGCTACCAGCCCCTGTGGGAAAAAACTCCGGCTGTTTGGATGCTAAATACTCAAATATATTCACCTGCTACTTGTTAACTGTGGCTCTGGGTTTTCAAAGTTTGTTTTTCAAAGAGGCAAAAACAGCTGCTTGCTGCAGTCGTCCATACGTAATGCATTAGTTTGATGTATGATACTTGAAAAGTTATTTAATTTAGTCAAATAAACTCAATATTATCCACTTAGCATTAAATTCTATACTTTACATCTAACAGTCAACAGTTTTGGGGAAATCTTTTTTTGTGCTTAGCTTTTTGCTGAGTTTTAAAACACTAAGTGAGAAGTTGATCTCATTTTTAAAGCAGCTCCCAGATTATAAGCTTTTCCCATTGCAGTTAATACAATCCACGCTTGACTTCGGAAGAAAATCAAATCAACGAGCCTGAATAAATAGTGAGAATCTTGCACATTTAAACAACAAAACGCTCTTTTGATTAACTTTTTGAGTGCAATTAAAAAGCCGCTTGATTCGCTCTCCAAATAACCCTTTTTCTCCTTTAATGCAATATTTGAGCTGACATTAAGAGAGCTTTTCAACCGCTCGCTTTGTGGCGTTTTCTGATATAGTATCTGCGTTTGTTTAAAGCCATGTGGAACCGACTAGATTAGCATTGGTTTAGGCGACTAAATGCCATCAGCCTCCTTCCTCTGTTCCTTCTCCTTCGCTCTCCCTCACTATTCAAATATCAAGTGGACCTGGAGTCTCAGTCAATATAAACAAACCCATTGACTGCCGTCCCCCCAGCCGATAAGTCACTGGAGTTCCATTACACGTCTCCCCTTCACCCCTTTGTTCTCCCGGGGGAGTCGCACACTTCACCCCAGAGCGCTGTGCGCTACGCTCGCTGAATATCTCCATTTCATTTGGTGCACACGCACACACAACCCGGCCACAATGAAACTGTGCTCCATTGATTTTCCCTTTTTTTACGTCTCAGAGTAAATTCATCATTCGAGATAAGGGGTCTTCCTCTCCCATTCCCCCGCTAAAGAAATAGAACCTGTATAGGAGCAAGATTAGGCAGTCGCCTCGCTGTAATGAGAGTGACCCCCGAGGGATTTGAGCTCCTCCGTGGGGGGGGCCGGGGAAGGTACGATCCCGAGCTTATGTGAGAGACGGGGGCCACCTGAGAAGCCTCTGGAGGGGAGCGATACTGATCAATGGATTTAGCAGAAACCTTACAGAGGAAGACATGGAGCGCTGCTGGGAATCAAAGCCCTCTTAAATCCAAAGACTCACATCATGAGGGACCTCATCCAGCCAAGACTCATTTCGCTACTGACACATGGTATCTCTCATTTTTGAAAAAGGCTTGAAGGGGCTCCATGTAACGAGTTGGATCAATTTACATGTAATTATGACTTTTTTAGCCTAATGTGAAAAACTCCCCCGTCTCTTTTCGTTGCCTTTACGAGCCTGTGGACGATTTCTTTAAGGTGTCTAATTTTGCTGGACTGCGGATTTCTTTGTGAAGAACTTGTGTCCAATTATTCTGCAACTTCATGCAAAGTTTAACATGCAGCCAAAAAGAAAAAATAACCAGTCAATCTTTTGCTTTTATATTGAAATTAGCACCGAAAAGATTAATCGATTAATCAAGGAGTCAATGTTAATAACCATTTTAGTCATTTATCAAAGCTACAACTACAAACCAGTAATTGCTAACTACTGGTTATTATGGAAGTACAAGAAAAAGACATGATGAGTAGCTAGCCATGATAAACGAATATCTACTTCTGACTTAATGTCTGACTATAATTATACATTATAAACTCGTTATAATGTCTGATTTGACTATTCATTTTTATTTTTTATCATGACTCACTTTTCATGTAATTGTTTCTTTTCCTGGCACAAATGGGCTTCAGTAGGTTCTGGCTTCCAGGATGTGACGATGTGCTGCTTTTTTCCCTTCAATATTATTGTAAATTGGATCATTTGGTTTTCGATTGTTGTTTGAACAAAACAGTCAATTTGACGTTGACACCTCTGAGAAATTGGTGATGGTGGGTGGCAGTTTGGGCATTTTACAGACTGAAAAATATTCACTTGATAAAAAATAACCCACACATTGATTCAGTAAATAATCATAGTTGCAGCTCTGATGGGAAGTGGCGAAAAGAGCTGTTTTTTTTTGCTGCAGACAGGGATCAAAAATCCAGCAAAACTGATAAAAAAATGAATCTCAGATAAATGTCTGCTCTGTCCTCTTCACTACAAAAGTATCTCTCTGTCTCCTTGTCACCGACTTGCTCTCTGACCATCTACATAATGAGAGAAACTGCCATCAACATTGGCAAACTGTCACACCAAAGGCCAGCGTATTGGCAGCACCAGCAGGGCCTCTGTGGAGAAGAACAACACAGCAGCAGCAGATTATGGATATTTGGATCAATGTTGTGCTGGCAATCATCAGTTTTCTTTAATATGAAAAGAATTTAATCCACACTTAAATAGTCCAATCAAACGTGACAGGCTTCTGGAGTGTGAACACATCTGAACAGCTCTCAGTTCAACTTTAATCACAGCTTAACAGCAGATGAATATGAGTATTGGGCTCATTATGCACATGCTTGCATACACATGCAGACGCCGAGCACTCGGTGTAGCAGGTGAGCTCTGATCGGCGGCAGCTTCAGAACATAAACACATTCCCTGGGGGAAAAAGTCTTTGCTTTAAATCATCATTACCGTGGTGACAGACAGAGTCCCAGCAAAGACAGTTTCAAAATTGGAGTCAATCAAAGCCGAGGTTTGATTGATGCTTGTCACAACTGATGGAGACCCTCTGTCTCCGGGCGCCGGCCTGCTGCTCTCTAACTCACTCACTCACTCACTGTGTGCTCACTCCCTCCTTTGTAAGTCTGGGACATGGTTTATAAGCATCGATTAGTCCCTTTGTAAGATTGAAAATGTCGTCTCTGCTCTCCCACGACTCTTTCCTGTACTTGCAAATTGTTGCGGTACCTTGAATGAATACAAATACCTGCAGAAAGTAAAGTATGTTGGAAAAGTTTTACTGTAACGTGACAGAATTGACTTTGCTACGGTTAGGGGAACATGTTACCTGGATTCGCAACATTACGTGCTCATGTGATCTCGCAAATCCATCTTTCCATGCTTGAATATATCCACTCGTGGCCAAATCACAGTGGTTTGGACCAATCCTATGAGCATCCTATGAGGAACTGCGCTGAAGTTTTTTCTCAATGGAAAAACGTGTTTCCATTCTCTCAACTGGCATTGGCGAGAGTTTGATTTGCCAACTGGCTCCGCTTCTGGTCGCGCTCTCCTGTTGTTGATGCGATTGGTTGAATTTAGCCTGTGATGGACAGATGGTTTGTCCAATCCCCTGCCAAATGTTCTTTGAGAGTTTCTGCCCTTTTATAAACACTTTCCAAGGACGATTTCCCCAATGGTGCTGTGTAACAAAGCATCTTGCGAGTCACGTTAAGAAGCATCAGGGTTTGGGCTAAAATTACTGCCTCATTAACGTGAGGTGAACAATTGTGTTCAGTGCAGTCAGTGGGGAACGGGAAGAATATGACATTTTATGGGCCGATCTCCTCACCCCAACTTCCTCTCTCTCCGTGGACTCCTGAAGGACAAGGGTCATGAGGTTTCCAGAGGGCTTTTGCGGGATGAACACAAACATATGTTGTTTGTGGATATTTGCCGAAGTGACTGATCCTCATATGTCTCTGTGGAGAACAGTCTAAATATAGTTTAACTGACAATCTGTTCGACATTCCCATTGGTGCATTAGTTGTCTTGGTAGATTAAGGTCCCACATTTGGATTTGGCCCTGTCATATTTCTTTCACAGATATTGTTATTGCACTGCTGCTAACCTCTGCCACTAGGGGGCTCTCTATCGAAGTCATTTGAAGAGTGTTTTCCGAGAGCTGGGTAGAAAGTCAGGTGCAAAGCAAGACCTTCTGGAGGAATAAACAGCCAAGTCAAAATCAGATTCTGCTCTGATGTGGAGCCATTTATTGACAGGAGGAGAGCTCAGGGGTTACTTTTTACCTTATGGAATTAAAAAAAATGGATTTGTCTTCCATCCTATTAATCAACCTAACTGCAGAAGAGATCTGCAGAGGTGTTAAAGTTTTGTTCTGATGACTGCCGACTGGAGCTGGAGGGGGTAAACTGGGCTTTACTTCATGAACGCAACACTACAGAGAGAGAACAAGAGTCTCTTATGAGTGCTGGATTGGTTTGTGCTGCTGCTTGCTAATGTTAGCTTACGGCCAATGGACAGTGGGGCTATCAGGGTGTTTGTGGCACACAAAGGATTACTTCGCTTGTGGTGAATACAGCCACCACTGCTGATGAAATTATCTCTAATGATACTCAGGCACAAATGTTCAAAGGTGAAGTAATGTTATTGTATTTGTGTAAAGTCTCATTCACCAACCTCCCCATCCCAAAAGGAAGCGACTGGCTAACCAAATAAAATGCTTTTACACATACAAACATTAACACACCTAAACTAAATACACAACAGAGATCTGGTTGTTTTTTTTCCGGACATAATATATCTTTATCTATGTAGTGACAAAGCCTAAATTTAATTACCTGATCCGGTCCACTGTGGCACTTGCCCAAATACACTTGGAAAGCAATGCTGTGACTCATCGTTTGTTCTTGTTTACCTCGGAAAAAGTGCTCTTTGAACGCCATCCAGCCGCTGAAAGTCAAAAGGTGGTATATAAATGGCAGTGGCCTCCTGCGTCTAAACGTTGCTATTATTCTAACAGCGCTGAGGAGACTGACCTTGTGGGCCAGGAGTCTGTTTATTCCGAGCCAGACTGACTGCTTAGAGGAGCAGCCGACAGGTGTGTTATTGGTTCCTGATGGCAGACAATGTGGGCATTACCCTCAGACAGCTCCCCACCAGCCTCCAGTTTCATGGCAGACATAACTCATTTCATAGAGTGTTAATTTGGAGCGCTATTCCATTACAGGTCGGCATTGTGGTGCGCGCCACCACTGGCTCGCACTGCTGCATTTCAATTTCACATTAGGCCAATCACACAATTGGGCTTATTAAAAGAGTGTTCCTCCTCACAAAATTGCCCTGGAACTGTAAAATTATTCACGGCATAAAAACTAGCTATGACTTATCTACTTTCTCTCTCCAGTGACCCCCTTCCCTCCGTGCCGATACTCCCTCTCTCTCTCTTTCTCTCTCTCTCCCTCTCTCCGTCCCCTTCATTCATTTCATCT
Organism: Diplodus sargus; assembly: GCA_903131615.1. Taxonomy (NCBI): domain Eukaryota; kingdom Metazoa; phylum Chordata; class Actinopteri; order Spariformes; family Sparidae; genus Diplodus; species Diplodus sargus. Next base: position 3,489,180 of record CAEMYA010000126.1, read on the forward strand.
TATCTCTCATTTTCCAGTCATCATCCTGTTTCGTCCCCACTGCTGCTTCCCTCTTTCAGAGCTCTCCTTTGCAACGGCGGAATATTAAAATGAGATTTGATGAGAGCGTTATCAGGCTCCCAGTCTTTTGTCCACTTTCTCCTTTCTGAAGGAGACTCTTAGTGCTAACGGCAAAAAAAAAAAAGAAAAAAGAAATGCGGCTTGTCTGTGTGTATCCACGTGCACGGGAGCATATCTACGAGGAGTACAAACTGTCTCCCTCTGCTCTCAGTACCTTCGTATCTCTTCTCTAATATTCCATTGAGCATCCGAGCGCATTTTGAAATTCTGCTCAGATAGCGATCCTCTCTGGGGGGGGGTTCAGGGGAGAGGATGAAGTAGGAAGGTAGAGTGGCGAGAGAGGGGAAAACGGCTCTACCACTGCTCCACCACCATCACCTTGGATGGATAAATGAGAAGTGTGGACCCTGACAAGTGCAACATGAGAAGGTAATGGGCTCACTCTGCAGTCAAAGTGCCACTGGAACAATCTATGCTCTCTGAGCCAAAGCTGCAGCCATGTCATGTGGAACGTGACAAGTTCAACATCCATATTGTGCTGAAAGAAAAACCAACGCACTCTCATAAAGAGTTAAAATATATCTATATATAACCCACCAATGCAAAAACATTTTAACTCTTTGTAAAACAAGATCATTGCCTTTGACTGCCCTTCAAATGAAAACTCAGGGCCGTTATTTTGCTCCCTCTCAACTTTCCCAGCGCTGTGTGTTGTTCTTTCCATGCCGCACAAATACACCAATTCTGGCTCTACAACTACCCTCTCTATCTTAGATAAATCTGAGAGAGCAGGGGGAGTGAACGGGAGGTCAAACACTGGATATTAAGAGGCAAAAAAAAAAAAACGACCCCAGTGTGCCTACGATCTTTCACAGCTGGCCCCTTTATTCACACAACATCTCTTGCTCACAGACATCCCACAATCCCACTGCCTCAGAGCCCTCCATCTATCAGAAAGTACAGGGACAAAGAGCCAGGGCAAAGAGGTATGTTTGGGGGAAGAGGGGGGTGTAGAGTGGGTTTAAATTGCTGAGGTTTCAATGCACAGAAACACAGAGGGAACAGGAGGGCGAGATGGTGAAGGATAAGGTGTACAGGAGATGTAATCTCAGAGTGTAACACAGCAGAGCAGAGAGAAGGGGATAAGAGAGATGATATGGAGGAGGATGACGGCAGCGGTGAGAAGAGGACTGGTGGAGAGGGTTGACACGGATGAAATGGAGCAGAAGGGGGGAACCAAAGTATGATAGAGGTTTTTTTCCCTCTCTCTGTCTGTTAACGTACTTGTTCCCTCCACCATGTTTGTATCCATGAGCGCGGGGAGAGCTGCCTCGGACGTGGACGTCTTGCTCCGGTCCCGATCTCGTTCACGATCTCTGTCTCGGTCCCTCTCCCTCCCCGCGGACGAGGCCTCCCCGGCTCGTCGCTGCCTGTTCTTCTGGGCCTCCATGGCTTTGAGCTTGCGGGCGTGCTTGTGGCCCTTGTAGTGCGCCTCCGCTTGGTTCTGCAAGGAAAATGAGAGAAAACCGGGTTGGAAAGGGAGAGCGTTTGACTCGATGCCTTATCAGCTGGAGAGACGGGAGCCCACGTGCAATAAATGTTAAAATTCACGCCTGAATATTTTTGCTCTCTCGCGGGCATGCACAGGCTGCATGGAGGAGAGTCTGTTTTCACCTGATAACAGCGATGGCACATTGGGAGGCCAGAGGTATAATTGCATGTGTAATATGCAACAAGAGAGAGGATCCCATCTCCACAACTACCCTATTAATGTGCACTGTGAGAGTCAGCCTCTGCAAGTCCTGGACGCGCTGCAATACATACTAATGTCACACACATCTGCACACTCGCAACTCAGACGCACTCTTACTGATTGCGATGGGCCAGCAAACACGTTCACACAAAATTTCCTTCCGGGTGGATTTACCTCCACATTCTCATCATTCTCACGGCCCCTGTTCAATCCGAGAACAAAGCCTCTTTTGTCTGAGCAAGCGGGGGTACGTAAGAATATCAGAGAAATCAATAGAGAGATCACTCATTAACAGTGAAAACATCCTCTGGGGAACAGCTCTCATCAGCTCCTGGCCTGGATAGGAGTTAGTTATAGAGGGTAGGAGCAGAACTAGAGCTCTGATACATTACTGAAAAATCACCAAACATATACACCATTCAGTAGCACAAGGGCTAAATGAGGATGTTCCAAATTACAGGGGCGATACGTTGGGATTTTATTTTAAAACATTCAAAGTTTCACTAAAATGATCAGCAGAATGTGAAGAAATGACAGTTTTGACGTTACGATGTCTACAGAAGTTAGCACGCTAACCAGCTAGCCCCGGCTCACCGTGGTCCAAAGCTCCAACGCTAAACACCAACATTCCCCAGGCCCCCCAAGCTCCCACTAGCTGCATGGCTAACTGAGCTAACTTGCTAACAGCAGCGACAAATAGCAGCAGTTAGCGGTTCCTCTGGTGATTTGCTGCCCCCCAGAAATGTCCCCAGAAAACATAAATTAGTTGAAATATATGTTTGATCAACGAAATCTTGTGTTCAAGTCAAAATGGGAGAAAACCTTATTCATGTGGTCGCACAGGTTCCAACATTGTACAGTGAACAAACTAGTTGTCATCCGGAAAATATCACACGCAGATTTTCCGTATTAGTTTGCATCCCACTGGTGGGAAACGGCTTTAATAGGGATATTTTCATACCCACAGCGTTTAAAGAGATGGATGAAGGATTAAGTCTCTTTTTTCTGAACGGTGTATGTTTTGACAAGTGGTGCGAGGTAAGACGTTTCTCAAGGACTGCAGCGCTTCATTTCGCGCTCTTATCCAGTTTTAATTCCCTGTGAAATAAATCATGCAAATCCTCCGGCGCCAAACAAGTCGAGTAAATAGACGGTGGACTTGGCTTTGAAGACTCCTAAGTGAGGAATAAATACAAACGCAGACTCAAAAATGCTTTTTCATTAGGAACAAAATTGTGGATTTCTCTGATTACCTGAGCATCAATGATACATTGAGTCCAGTAAGTAATAAATAAGGTTACATGTGCTCACTCTACGCCAACACCGGCAGTGTAGGGATGGTATCAAACATACTCACTTCCCATTAGCGAGGCTAATGGTGCAATATAGAGGAGGCCTGTAACTAATGTGGTTGTCAAAGCTTCTGTGAAAAATCTCAAATACTTCGGCGCACCGTGTGACGGATCTACCGTGAAAAGGCTTCAGAGATTACCACCAACACCACCAACACCACCACCACCGGTCTCACCGTCCAACTGTGTCTCAGAGGAGGCAGAGGGACAAGGTGTGAAATGAGCTTTGGTTTTCACATCAGCACCACGGCCAGCAGGGTTCAGTTCTCTTCTAAGGGATACTTGATGTCCTGTGATTAAGCAACGTTACGGCTAAAAGTAAGCGTGAGGCTATAATCTGGTGCATGGGCTTATGTTCAGTGGGCGTGGATCACGGCTGTGAAATGGCTCTGAATCCTCTCTCCCAGTAGTGAGTTGCTTGTTGCAGAAAAAGAGTAACAAAGACATAAAGATGAAGTGGATGTGCCCGTTGGTTTTCTTAATTAAACAATCCCTGATCTGCCTACTTTGATTGCAGCCGTGCGCAGAACCACACGGTTTCCCCTCAAGTCACTAAAAATGAAGGACAGTGGTGAAAACGATAAAAAATAATTTAACCAAATTTGCCGGTCTCAGTTGTCTCTGATGTTTTTCACCGCACTGTGCTATAAATATATGTAGCCTCATTGTGTTCCATTATGTTACGACAATGTAAAATTTGAACAACAGCAAGAGGAGAGACATGAAAATAAAATATTTATGCAGGTAGACGAGCAGCAGAGAGTTAAAACTCTCCTTCCACACAGAAAATGTTCTCACGTGCTGCAGTTCTTTAACTGCTTAACAATAATTCAACACCATTACAGCCGGTTTTAAGACCAGACCTCAATGATCAGAGTAATGCAAAAACATATATTCTAGACCAAGTCCCAAAAAAGACACAACATTACACAGTAATCATAGATGATTATTATCTTTTAAAAAAACAAAAAACAAATAACCCCGAATTAAACAACAAAATAAAAAATACAATAGAATATCTTATTAACCATACTAGTATCCTCAAATAATGTCATTTGCTATTTTCAAGGAAAGCATAGATGTAAATGTACTTAAAAACATGAATGTACAGAGAGAAGAAGATGGGGAAAAGAAAAGAGAGTGGTGGATAACAGAAAGAACAAGAGTCTCGGGTGAGTGCTGACTTTGGTCAGAGGCTAAACTGAACACTGACACACACACACACACTCACACACACACCCTTGCTGTGTGCTAGCTTGTGGCTAATGTACAGTCAGGAATTCTGGCTTCTTGGAGTAAATAATCCTGTGGTCAAACTCATGTGAGCTTGTAAGCCTTAGCAAGCGTGGCAGCTTCCAGCTAGGTGGGTTTGTTTCAGTAACTGAGCTTCATTCAGCTCGTTTTGGCAGCTCTACCAGCGCGCCACCTCTTTGCCCAATTTTAGATTGGGAGTCAGGCACTGCCAAAATGGTGATGGCCAGAGAAACATGCTTTGAGCTTCACAATGGCTTTTCTGAAACTCCAGGCTCATTCCTCTATTTTTTACCCTCGGTATTTTGCACCTGCAACCACTACCCAACACCGAGTGCAGTGTCAAAGTACCCAGAGTACACCTCTACATCGCTGCAGCTAGGGTGAATATTTGAATCGCTGGAGTTGAGCAAAAAACCCCCCCAAGATTTTCGGCTGGTGCTCAGTTGCTCTTTGGGGTCAATTTGTGCTATACTGTGCAGCAGAGAGAGTTCTCTCCTCCTTTGAGCATTATTCGCAATGATAACTTGGTATAATATCTGAGCAAACTCTGAGCAGGGTGCACGGGAGTGTTAGGAAAGTACTCACACTCTCAGAGAGACAGATAAAGCGACAGTCAGACCTGACACTCCTCTTTAAGTCGGTGTGCAGACTCAGGGAATGGGATTTGCTGTAGTGTGTGAAGAGCACGTCTGAGTCTCCTCTCCCCCTCAGCTCCTTGTCTCCTGTGCCTCAGCCCCGCTTTGAAGACAGGGTCCAAAAAAAAAAGAGTGTGTGTGTGTGTGTGCCTGCGTGTGTGTGTATTTCACTGTGCCCAGACATGCGTTGTCTTTAGGCTTCCTGCACTATTATCTGTTTGTTTTAGTGAATATGCATGAAATGTCACGGGATGTTTGCCTTGTGTGCCCGCGCATGTATATGTGTGCGCTAGAGTGCGTGTGTACAGTATGCGCGTGTGTATTTGTGTGTGCGTGTGTGTGTGTGTGTGCGCGCGCGCGCGAGCTAGAGTTGGCAGGGACGCGAGAAATGGAACGAGGAGCCGGGCGTGCTGCTTCCTGCTGGGGCTGCTGATTGTTTCTGCTCTTAGCTGATAAACAGCAGCTCTCCCTGCTGTCTAATCCCTCATACCAAGAGAGACGGACAGATACACACACACACACACACACACACACACACACACACACACACACACACACACACACACACACACACACACACTTACTTCACTGTAACCAAACACACTTTTTAAACACGCATAACTAGAAAAGAAGGACCAACTTTCGATTTAATAGGTGCATTAATCTGTAAAAAGGCAATCCATTTATTTTCGTCTTGCATATGCACACAAAGAAACACACATTTGCTTATTCACACAAACACACTCACACACCCACACACAGGTGCACACACGTACAGTATGCACAAACATATTGAGTGAGCGGTGATGATAAGAGCTGAGGTAATTGAGGAACAGACACATTTTTAAAGAACAACATTCAAGAAGATAGCAGAGGCACAAAACAAAGAGGTGTTGTTCTCCGAGGCTAGACTCACATTTTGCTATAGATTGCTTTTATGTTCTAAATTACGCAGTCTGGCAAGTCGTCGCTTTCCCTCTCTTAAGTCCCACAGCCTCTTTATCTTTCTCATAAACACCGAGACATAAAACCCACCGGAACATTTCTTACCGTTGAGTTAAAGCGCAGGTGGCAAATGTTGCAGGAGATAATCTGTTTCTTCTTGAGGGGCTGAGGGACGCCGAACGTGTGGTTGATCACCGCCTTCTGGACGGGGTCCATCTGAGAGACAGAGAACAGAGACCAGTCCAAACAACATTAGCCCCGTGGGATTTTATTTTTCCAAATGAGAGAATTCTGTGCAGCAGAACAACTTCGCCTCAGAGGCGAGGTGAGCTCGCCGAGATTCAATTTTCAGCGTGGCCATATTCTATAAAGAATCCTCTGATACAATAGAAGACAGCGGGGCACCACGTTTAAGTATCTCCAGTCGCCACAGGATGGAAAAGTTAATAATTTCAGTTAGTAGTGATGAATGTTATACTTTGACGTCAGTCCCTCAGAATCAGACGATCAATGGAACACCCGGGGTCCACTTATCTTGCCTAATTAGACCTCTTCTCTTAGTTCCTGATTCTTACGGAAAGTTTTAAAGAAATCAGCCATGGATTTTGTAAAACTCTGGCGCACTGCTTTTCCCATTGATCGTGGGGGTCTGACCAACGTCAGTCACATCAAAAGGCTGACAAGTACAGCAAGCACAAACTGATGAAACACTATAAACTGATCAATATTAGTTTATGCCAAAGATTCAGGGACGTGAAATACACCAGTCAAGTTTCTGATGCAGACCTGGCGTTGAAAAAAGCAGAATATTATGATGTCACAGTGAAGTTGACCTTTGCCTTTTTGGATATCAGATGTCACAACTTTGTTATAATCACTGTATGAGAATTCTCCAGTTATGGCCAACAATGTGTCTTGTGAGGTCACGTTGAACTTGACCTCTGACCCTTTTGACGTGAGATTTGTGCAGTGGCACTTGAGTAATCGTGGATGTGTGTAACGAATTTGAAGAAAGTCCCTCGAATGCATTCTTGAGATATAGCGTTCATGATTATAGGACACCATGAGGTCACTATGACCTTTGACCACCCAAATCTAATCCGTGCATCATTGAGTCATAGTGGACACGTGTAGCAAATCTGAAGAAATTCCCTCAGTGCGTTCACAACAATGAGACCGACTGACACTAAAGACAGACAGGTGGACAACCTGAAAACACACTGCCTTCAGCCACAGCTGTCACTGGCATGGAGACATAAAAAGGCTTTTTAAAAAGAATTATTATCATTCTTTAAAATTCCCCAGAATGCAGGAGAGTTTGCATCAAAGTACTGTAAAATCTAAAATTTGAAAAGATATTTCAGAATTCCCTGGTTCAGAGCTCTCAAGGTTGGCAAATGTGCTGCGTATCTGAGTTAGTTGAGCAGGTTAAGGTCATTAATCCGTAAGAAATGAAAAATTCACTCAGTGAATTAGCATGAGGTTTGCATGACCCTGTTGATGTGATCTCAACACCTCTCTTCAAGCACAGTATGCGACTTCACTGACGTCAATAGTTATTTTCGCTCCACACATCGAGCATCTTGACTATTGGCCATCTGTCATATTGCTTCTATTCATAAAAGGTAAAATGCAAAAGTGCATAAAGAGGCGCATTGAGTTTCTTCTTATGACGCATACTATTCATCAAACCAACTGATTCTCCTGTTTTATAAACAAACATCTTTGTGGTATTTCATATGAGCCAGTTTACACATAGACTCCACAAAAAGATGGCCGGCAAAACACTCACGTTCTTTCTTTGCTCAACACGTGATTGTCCCTCGTGGTTTGTCAAAGCCGTTTCTATCCAGAACATCTTTTTCATAATGATTTCATCGCTTGCTGCAACGAACTTCGAGCCAGTGCTTTTATCGAACAGTCTGGAAAATCCTCGTGTTCTGCTGTCATTACAATAAACGATATTTTTCACTTTCAGTCTGCTCCAAAGTCATTTGTTGACTCTTTGCACACAGCTATCGATGTAACACCCGCGGTCCACTCACAGGTGGCTCCACTTATCTGCCTAATTAGACCTCTTCTCCGGACAGAGGAGGCGTGAACACAATGCGATTGATTGACAACTTCCTCGTTCTTTAGTTACACCTGCTTAGGTGTGATGACATTTTTTACCTCACTTATTTTTCACACTACACCAACTGTCATTTGTGTAGCACCAATTATCGCCGGTAATTGTGATAAATTATTTATTTGTTTATTCATCTATTTTATCGTTTTTTTAGTGCTTTCTATTCATGACAATGAGGAGCATTCTTTTTTAATGTCTAACATGATTTAGTTTTAGTCATGAAAAAGCCGGTGTTGTTCAGTGTTTGTGCTGTGCCGGCATCAGACTGCCGGCTCAGTTCTTACACCTGTGTGATATCTAAGTCACCTGAACCGTGACTCTGTGAGCACTGATGAAAATCTGAGTGACTGAACTGTTTGCTGCTGGTTTTAACGTCACTTTATCGCGCAGCTGAGCGCTTTCTGTGGCCGATTACCAACGTTCACTCTCAACACATCGCAGGCTTAAATAATGATAATGTCCGTTACTGCTCTCACCACTACAAAAAACAGAAACCCCTTTTTAAATTTCTATTTAAATCCAGACCTTAAAGGTGCAACAAGTAAGAAATGTCACCGCCACTGTTCAGTAGAACAAAGTAAATATATCAGTGGGTGAACTCTCTTGTGAGTCTCCAATTAACCTCTTGACTCGATTATAAACCCAGTTTTAAGTTCACGGTTCTCTCTGTTCTTAACATGCCAGCTTTGTTGTTACAAGCCTCGCTACAGCTCATATTTTTATGCAGTTAGAGTTCATTGTTATCTCCGAAATGTGACTGTGTAATACATTATGAATCATTGCAGCCCACGGGGAGGTGTTTCTGGAGAGGCTTTTGGGCAGACTAATTCAGTTTTAACCGTCTGTGAAAAGACTGCAGAGGGTCCCTGAACAGCAGACTATAAACAGCAGAGCGAAAGCCGAGGCTTCATTAGGAGGTCTGCATGCCACGATGACAGCTGATTTCATTGCGGCACCCTTCAGCATGGTATCGCATATAACAATCACCTTGGATCTCTCCCCGGGCTGGCACAGGGTCTGGCCCCAGTCCATTCCCAGGCCTGCAGGGACTCAGGATGGCCTGGCAGAGCGCTGTTCTCACACTGACGCTCACTGGATCCACTGCTGAAACTCTCTGCTGCCCAAGAGATCAAGGAGCGCTGGTGTACTGATGGCAGCGATGACGGCGCTCTGCCTTTCATTCTTGTACACAAGCCTGAACCACATTGGATCCCTCCGTCCCAAACAAAGAGCAGTGGCATGTCGGAGGCAGCTGCCTCCTTCGTGAAGAGGGGAGTCCGTTTACCATGGATTCCTGAGGGCCAGGTGTGAGAGGGGATATAAACACACCTGACACTGAACCCCTCCACGCTGGAGGTATATCTCTCCCTCAGGGCTTTCTTTGCCTTTGTTGCTTTATTTTGGCCTCCTCAACATGACTCAAAGCTACCTCTGGGAGCAACTGACATCCCCCTTCACAGGCCGGAGCCTGACCACAGAAACCTCGCTCTCCCACTCCTGCTGCCCTCTGTCCACCTCAGCAGGGCAGGCTGCACACAGCTATTTGTTTTAAGACCTGAAGAATGTGCCCATTGTCTGTCCGCAGCCATCCTGAACCGACCGCTATAAATGCGTCTTTTGTCCTGGCCCTCCGTCCTCCCCCGCCATCCCGGTGCAGACAGAACTTATCCTGTGCCGGGCGGCTGAGTTCAGTGCAGGTAGAGGCAAAAGAAGGAGAAAGGGACACGCAGAGAGATGAGGAGAGGGCGAGGAGTGGGGGGAGGATGTAAGAAGGGACACCAGGGGAACCGGAGGATATTTAGTTTGGGAGACAGGTGCATTCATCTTCCCCCCCTGCACACGTCCGGCACAACGTGTGCCTTATCAGGGCTCAGAGAACCTGGGGCTCCCAGTTGAATGGACTTTGTGATTAATGCCACAGCTGTGCTGTCAGACTGTGTATTATGGAGGCTAATCATCTCCTCCCGGGACTGAAGCGACACTGATTTGATGTTATTTTCGCAGTTATCATAATTTGTGCTTTCTGGTCGTGGTAGATTCTACATCCTACCGCGAGATGTATTCTGTTTAACAATAGCCGACTGAATAGCATTTACCGTGTCGTAGTTTGCTGCATTAATATACAATCTGCTTTCCATCTATACACAACAGCTTTAATAATGTTACTGATGTAACGACTATAGTGTCCCAAAATAAAATAATACTTTAAAGGTTCAGTGTGAAGCAGTGTGAATCTAGCGACGAGATTGCAGGTTGCAACCGGTTTCGGTTGGTCCTCGGTCACGATAACCCCGCCCCCAGCCCCTGACGACAGCTGTTCTTTTTTTTCTAGAAAAGCAAAGTGTCAGTGCCACTCTGGAACCAGTGTTTCAGTTCTTTGGCTCTTTAAAGAACTAGTTCCAGAGTAGGCACAGGCTCTGAACCAGCGCCTGACCAGCGGCATGCTAGATGCCACTACACACTGGACCTTTAAACTCCGCAATTTGCCGTGAGCTGACACAGCCGTCACAGAGGCACAAAAAGAGCTGTGAGGCCTGTTAAAAAATAAGCTTAAACACAGACAAAACACTGACCAGAGACCTGCCCTGCTGCACCCACCGCTAATATAAATACATGCGGGTGTTAGAGGAATAAATGTCCTCCATGGCGCCTTTGCTGCTCGGCATGCAGAATCCCTCCATAGGGCAATATGGGCCGAAAGCAGTGGGCAGCAGAACAAATGAATACGCTGTCCTCTTCACACAGCAGGCTGGAGAACCCCCCTACATATACACTTACACATCATACAGCACACGTTTATGTCTCATCCACCCCCCCACACATGTCCACCGCTGGAAGAAGCAGCAGGCCAGATGTCTGTGTGGCCCTACCTCTCCTCTGTCTCTCTCATCCTACCTTTTTTCGCTTGGTTTGAAAAGGTGTTAAGTGCACGCTGGAGCCAAATCTCTGGCTTATGTTTCATTTACAGACCACAGAACTGGGGATGGTTTCACAGTGTGCAATGAGGGAAGTGAGCAGCCTCATGCGCGCGCGCGCACACACACACACACACACACACACACACACACACACACACACACACACACACAGTCTAAAACTAGTATCAAAGAACTCAGAAGTGCCGACAGACACACACACACACACACACACACACACACACACACAAACAGACAATGGGTAGAGAGCTGGTGAGTAAAGGATCAAAGATACAAGCTTTTAATTCCAGGCACACAGGCAAGGTAAGCATCAGAGCCCAGGGCCTTCAAAACCGAACCGCTGGTTGCTGACCTTTGAAACAAATTAAAACGGGTCTCATCGGCAGCAACGCTGATTCCGAGGTGACAGCTCGCCATCCTGAGAGGTGAAACAATACTTGAATAAAGATTAGCACCCCAAAACTGAGGGAAGGCCTCAGGAGCACGGTTCACATGAGGCTACGGTCTGGCAGAACAGAGAGTCAGAGCAGATGAAGAATAATCTTTATTGGTCACACACAGTCACGCGGCGTACAGAACTTTGAAACTTTGTTCCCTGCAGTTAACGTCCCTGAGGAGCAGTGGGGTAGCCACCGTACGGCACCCGGTACCAACTCCAGGTCTATGCCAGCGCTTCAGCCAGGGACACTGACAGGACAATTAACCTAAAGTACACGCTTTGATGACGGGGAAACTGGAGCAGCTCGAGAAATCCCACGTGAGCATGAGGAAATCATTCAAACTCCTCACAAAAAGCCCCCTGACCCAGCCGGGAATTAAACCCAGGACATTTTTCGTGTAAATTTAAAAAGCCCAAAGCAGCGGTGCTGGCTCGGGCATGTAAGAGCTGACCAATCCGAGCTGATTGGGAATTCGTGAGGCGGGCCTTAAAGGGACAGGATCGTTTCAGACAGAGGGGGAAGACAGTGCTGCTTTAAATTAAACTGGTTGAGCATTAAAGCGTGAAAAGCTATTCTAGCAGTAACCCGACGAGAAATTATGAACCTGCAAATGAATTCGCATAATATGTTCCCTTCAGATTGCTCACTACAAGGTCTGTGGATTATCTTGAGTGGCTCGGCCATGATCTCTGAGAAAGACACACTGCTGTCGAGCTCTCCAAAGACGCACCAAGTGCCACAAGCTCAAGTGGTCTCTCTTTGATTAAACTCAAAAGAAGGCAGACATCTCTACAGCCTACAATCTCGATAAATAGCATGACAGCTGGGAGGAAGAACATCCGTTAATATGTTTGCATGTTTTTCTTTTTATCAACACCATTGACTGAGTGATAGTTGTCTCACATTCAGACACTACACTAACACTTTCAAAGAGTATGGAAGGGGAGCTGAGACATTTTGTTCTCAGGCTCAAAATAGCAGGTTAACAGTAAACAGTTCACAGTAAATTTACAAAAAATGTTCTTTCCCCTCACATGATGTTTTCCGTTGGATCTAATTAGGCTATCCTGAGCTCAACTGGAGACCTTTATTGTCGCGGATGAAAGTCATGGATTAATTGGTTGCACTCTAATTCTCCTGCTCCTCTAAATGATAGCAGGTGCCACAGAGCGACCGCACTCACCGTGTTGAAGTTGGGAAAGAGGCTGAGGGGAGAGGATCCATTGAGTCTGAAGGGCAGGAGGTGTTTGAGGTCGAGCTGAGGTTGCAGAGGCCGTCCCGGGACGGGGAGGGAAGCCAGAAGGGGGCTGCCCTGGGCTGACGTACCTGGACAACACACAGAGATGGATGTTGGAAGTTAAGAAGCGACCGGGAAACATTAACATGAGGGACATTTCTGTATCAGGAGTGGAACTGCGCCAGTGGCTTCCGAAAAGGTCACACGCTGCGCTCAGAGGAGGCCCGACTTTGATTTATTCGACACCGGAGGCACTGTTACACCTCCATTTGACACCCAACACACATTGCACAACCCAAACGTGCGTGTACGAGTGCGCTTGTGAGCGGGCGCGCGCTTTTTATCTGGGGCGGTGAGTGTGTTAGAACTTGTGTGTTTCTGTTTTCATACGGACAAAAGAAGCCGGTGTACGTGTGTGTGTTCGTGGGGAGGGAAGGGCAGGTGCGTTGGAGACTTAATACTCCCATCACCCCAATTGCCCGAGCTGATCCCCCAAGGACACACACCTACTGTCATGTACATACACACACACATACACACACATACACACACACAAACACATCATTTAATTACTGATTTATTGGCTGAGGAAAGGTGCCCGTGCGAGGGGGAAGATGGGAGATATCGGATTTCAAATGGACCAGGGATGAAGAGATTTCTAATTTTCCGCTTGGCTGCGTTTCAGTGGACCGGTGCGCTCACCGATGCGCAGGCACTTATCCCGGCACCAGGATCAATCATTGGTGTCAGCTGCAGGTCACCGCGGCCACCCCAAAGTACGCCTATCATGCGCGCCCCGGTGCCGCACACACACATACACTGCGAGGCCCGTTTGACTTGCGAGTGTGTGATAAGGCGCACCACGGGCAGGAAAATAAAGAAAAAAGCCGTAACTGACCTTGAAATACACCAGCAGCTTAGAAATAGAAATGATTTGCCAAAAAATAGCTGCTACTCAAGATAGGAGAGGGAGTGCAAGATCTCAGAGACAGATGGTGGGACGCAAAAATGAAAAGCTGAAGACAGAAACGCCGTCTCGAAAAATTGGAAATATTGTCATGGCTATGATCGCACAGTGCACGGGTGCTTCCCTGTCTGCGAATCCGCTGGGGGTGAAGTCTTAGAAAGGAAGCGAATCAAAGACGCATTGAACCACATTTCAAGGAAAAACAACAGGCTTGATAACCAAAGGCCTGTTGTTTAACCTTGAAACACCGTCCAATGTCGCTCAGGATTAAACTATTCATCGTAATTACAGTTGTTACTCAGTCAGGAGGCAGCGAAATGGTAAAGATTTGTCAGATTGCGTGAATTTCCATGACGTGTAGCCTGGAACATCTGAGCCTCCTAATCATGTCAGAGGAAAATGGCCGCCACTCTTCTGTTACACTGAAGCTCTGGGACATCATTCTTTGAAAAGCTGCGCAGGTTGGATGAAATATGGAATTTATCCACTTAATGACCACTCAAACATGGCAGCAAAAACATCACAGTCAACAAAACATCAGAAACTGATGTAATGAAACGCGATTTAATAGTTTGGAATATTACAGTATTTACTTTCTTAAAACTATACTCAAGCTCGCGAAGTGATGATGATACTGCTCTGCGGCCTGTGTGAAGTACAGAACAGAGTGATATATGGGGGCCCTCTCAGTAGTCTGGCCCATGGCTTTCTGCAGCTTGGCAGGAGTTGCAGCCATGACGCGGAGTGTGTGCGGTTGTTGTGTGTGCGTGTTTGTGTGTGTGGGGGGAGCTGAAAGACTGAAGCTCTGAGCATATGCTCCTCAGTGCTGGGCTCAAGCTTTGCCTTTGCCATGTGTGGGCTCTCCTCTGCTGTCTGTCTGACACCCAGCGTGAAGCAGCACAGGACGGACGCAGCCTACAGACACGTGGGCAGCAGCCGGCGGGGGATCGCTCACAACACGCAGCACACAGAAAGCAAAAGGAGGAGAAGCTGAGTCTTCTCTTGGCTGGGCTATCAGAGGAAAGAGCTGGGCTTGCAGGGAGGACGGTTATCAGCTGATAGTGCTTCCCCACCTCTCTGTGGCTCCCTAGGCAGCTTATTAAATCAGGGGCTGGCTGTTTGCCTCCTTGGATGATAACACTGCCGCGGAAGCACAAGCCTGAATCCAGGCATGTACGACAGCGAGCGAAGGAGTGTGTGTGCGCTCGGCTCGGATGTACGAGACAAGTATCACTGGCGCGCACACAAACGCATACAAACAGAGCTGCCTACGCACCTCTGAAAACAAATAGCTCCCAGGGCGAGGGGGAAGTCAATATAACAGTCACATAAGATGCACCACGCGCAAGCACACACACGAAATCAAACAAGGTATAATTTCGCACTTGGCGCATATTGTGTTTGATTCCAGCAGGCCCGCTCTTTAAAGCAACATACAGTTTGGAGCGTTCGAGCATCAAAAGAAGAGGAGGGCTTATTTCAGCCTGCAGCCACTGATAACCTCCTTCTATCACACTGCGTCATTTTCCACTCATTTGATGCTGTGCACATATGTGTGTTTGCGTGCGATTCTGTGCACATATGTTCCTCTCTGTCCAGAGTCGTGTCTGCGCCAGGGCTCAGATGTATTCACGCCTCGCTTGTGGTCCGAGGTCCAGACAGCCACTGGCAGTCGAGGCCGAGGCCCGAGACCAAATGTCCGGCCTCCTTTCTCTTCCCCTCCCCGATGACTTTGCTAAAGGATCTGACTGTCTCCGCCAGTCTTTCCCCAGGCGGGCCTCCTCCTCCTCCAGCCATCACAACAACGCATTCCTCCCTCTCATGACTCACTGGGCTTGGTTACACAACAGCCGGCGTCACATCGCATCTACTCGGATGCGAGAGTGTGTCTGTGTGGTGCAGCCGAGCCACGGAATTCAAACATTGATTTTTCAATTATTTTCTACTTGCTCATCTAAGAAAATAACGGAGTCCAGTGCACACAAGCAAACAGGCTGACTCTTCCCTCCTCGTTCCTCTTCTTGCTGTAACAGAATTAGCCACACAATCCTTTACTCCTTTTACTGTTATTCTCTCGTCATCACTCCAGTGCTCCCTTAGGTTTTTGACAAATTGCCTTTTCTCACATCTAAATACCTCCACCCCACCCCCGTGCTCTGCACATCCCCGCTCGCTGCTGCCGAGCAGCGCAGAGAGGAGAAAAGCAGAGGGTCGGGGAGGAGAGAAAACTGCCTTTCTATTTGTGGCCCAGTGTAATTATGTGGGATAGATGCTGGCACAGCAGGGTCTTGGAGTTGGGTGAGTGGATCTCCACCGTGTTTATCCTTTTGCCTGTTGCTGTCTGGCTTCCCGGAGACAGCCCACGATTTCACTTTACCGTGAACTTGAAACTTTAACTTAAAACGGGTGCCTTTTGACGACTGTCCTCCCACGAAGAGCATCAGCATAAGTCGCTCGAGAGAGTGCCCCCGAAACCACGTACGTTCAAGCGATAAAGCCTTTTATTAGCTGTAGTCAGACGAAGGAGTGAGTGGAGCTTATTAAAGATCAACACAGACGGGGTGGGGAGGAGGTTTGGGGAAGGTTGAGTCAACAAAACTTCAGACTGGGCACAGGAGATGGTTAGTTGTTTCCTGTTTGCAACCCAAAAGTCAACATTTCCAGCCATGACAGCGTCGGCTGGTAATGTTTTCTAGGCCTCGACCATCTGATCCACAGCTGCCCCTGTGAAGGTCAATAGACAAGAAAGGAAGATGGGTGTTGTCGGACTCATTAGTATACGAGAACTCATGTGATAATGTATTAATGACAACAGAGTATTCATGTGTCGGAGCAGGGTCTTGTTGACAGGCTGGCGTGACCCCATCGCACAATGGTCTCTGGTTATGGTGACATGAAAGCAGGCGTGAGCAGAAGCGGTGCCAACCTGATGGGATTGCCAGTCAGCCTCCATTTTCCTGGGACATTTTGTGCCCATAAGAACGGTGATAGTGGGGTTTCACGGGGAACCAATCCAAATGCTGATGATGGGGTCAACAATTACTTCATATCAGCAAAAGTTCAGGTCAACCAGTTGATCCCTCGAATATCATTTGATGACAGTTTAGCCTCTACATTGCTAATGTAGCCAGTGGAGATCCGGATAACGGACACCTGGACCAAGACTGCCTTCTCTTTATAATCTGATTCTGGCTTACCTCTGTCAACACAATTTCCATATGAATGGTGATACATTTCTTAACAAAACTAATCAAAAACTAAATCGCCGTCAGACAGTAGACAATGGGGTCCAGGATTGCATTGCACCTTTTGTGCTCTCCACATGGACCATTTACCTGCAGGCAACCAAAGCCTGCTCAGATGTGATTGGTCAGTACAGCCGACTGCAAACTGCAACCAGAATGAAATCAGTGTATTCTCCACAGTGATTTGTAACAGTTTCGGCATAGCACAGAAAAGTCATTCTGCCAGTACGGCCCTCAGATCAGAAAACCCTTCTATGTGTCATTCTGGAGTGAACGGCATTCTTTGGATTCTGGTCTTTGCTTCGAGTGGAAATAATACGTCTTTTCTGGAAGTGTTTAAAAAAAAAAATGTTCTCATGAAATAATCTTTTCTTTCCTTTTCACTAAAGAGAGCCAAAAGAGAGCCATCACCGTCTATGTAGCTCACTGATTGGCCCAAATAACTGGATTAGGCTCAATCCGTCTCTCGCAGAGGTTTTCCAGAATCACAGTTTGCGGCACAAACTGAGCCGACAAGATTTATTCTCGCCTCATAAGGTTTGTTGTTCTTCGTCTCGGGTCCAGACTCCAGAATGGCCGACCTCTCTTTGTCACCATCCCTCGCCCGCAGAGACTAAACACACAATGACACCGTACCGCTGCTAGCGATGCACCCGAGCGGACCCCCAAGGATACTTGTGACTTTGGCTGCACTGCTTATATAAAAGACAAAGGGCCGCTTGTTCAGGTAAAACAACACACAAGACCTCTGCTGCTGCCTTCAACAACCGCAGCAGAGAAGGGAAACTAAGAGAAATCCTTTTCACTGTGCAGTTTTCTCATTGAGAAAACACGATGAAATCCTCTGAGGTAAGCACGTTTTTATGGAACACACTAAAGATGGAGTTGGCTTTGTCTCTGGCTCGTGTTTTTCTTTTCTTTTCTTTTTTTTGCACGGACCAGTGATTATTGGATCAATGGAGTAAGAGCTGCTGTCTTTGTTGATTTCTTCAGAATTTAAGTTCATTATGCAGCAAAGTCTCTCTTCAGCTGCGGCTGCCTGCTGAGTAACAGTTGGACTGTCAGCTAGACCTTCGCCACAAGGCCTCTGATCTGATTATCCAGCTGCGATAATGAATATGTACACTTCTAAAACTTGAATGCGTTGAATGGGAATTTGTGAGGGAAAATTGCTGACCGGTGAAATGATGAGCACTAAGTGCAGGCACAATACGAGCGTAATTACTCCGCGCCATGTGGATGGTTCTGTCTTCGGTTGCCAAGTACACATAATAACCTCTCTTTTTGATGACGCTCGGCACAGTCTTCATAGCCCAGCAGTCCTGACACACACAGACACACACTGAGAGTCATAACAGGATGCTGCTCATTGTGCATCTGCCACACTGTTGCCAGATAGTTTCACCATCCCCCCCGCGAACCCTCCCAGCAGCCTCCGACTAGGTGGCTGATGGGACTGGATCCGACACGGGAGGAAGAGCCGGCAACTCTCCGAATAAATATTGAACTGTAGATTTTGGTTACAATAACCCAACCAACCAAGCCTTTTTTTCAAAACCGAGGTATGAAATCACCCAAGACATGCCACGCATACAAATGGCTGTCTCCCACGCTCTGTGCCTGGAAACTGTAAATTGGCCTCATGGTGTATTAGAGACTCACAGCCATTTGAGGGCATGAAATGACATTGCACTGCCTCTGGATGTCCAAATGTACTCCACAGAGATACAGAGAGAGAGAGAGAGAGAGAGAGAGAGAGAGAGACGGAGGGAGAGAGAGAGAGAGAGACAAAAGAGGGATGGAGAGGGGAAGTGACTCTCAACAGCCAATTAGCTTCCGCTTGATCAGGAGGTGGTGTGAGGGCCACCGTGGGAACCATTATAGCATGGACGGAGAACATTAACCACAATCAGTTTTAATTAAAGACCGCCGCTTTTTTATTCCCCCCAATTCCTCCTTTCAATTCTATTTTCCACTCCCCTCCTCAAGCATGATGATAATCTGCAAACCTGAGTTTAAAGATGGGATGTTCAGGGACTGATGATTAGATCAAACAGTGCAGAGATGCTGACGGAACAATTAGGACAATTTGATTGTTTCAGCTGCACGAAACAGTCAAGAATGATTACGTTTCTCTCTACCAGCTGCAGATATGACCTCATTGTGATGCACGGGGCGTTATTCTAAACATGAAAACCTGGAAAAGGGCCAAATGAATGCATTACTCTAACCTCCGCTTTTGCTTTCAGAATTGACCTTTGAAGACTTTTATGTGCGAGAGTCACCTTTCTTTTTCGGTGAGAGAAAAGCATTCTGGATAGAATGCAATTTAAACGTTTTCTACAAAGAAGCCTCTCATTTTGTCCCCCGCCTCCTCTCTCGTCTGTCATTTCCTCACCTTACCTTTAAAAGCCTCTATAGTTGTTTATTTGAGTTATGTTTCCGCTCTTTTTTTCTGGGTCACTCGGCATGTCGTGCCGGCTGCACCGCGCTTGCATGTGTGTGTACTGGGGTGTGTAAGTTGGTGACTGCGTGTGCAGCGCACGACGATTTGTATTCCAGGGTGTGCGTGCGTGTGTGTGTGTGCAGCGGGCGGATGCAGCCTCTGCATTGAATATGCGCGATGAATATATCTGAGCGGAACAGAGCTCCAACTTCATGCCCCGTTTGATGTCCTGCGCGTCGGCCTGTCCCAACACGTTTATCTACATGATGAATGTGTTGCCTGAGATCTTTCCGGCAGAGACTGTGGACGTTGCGAACATTTCCATACGAGGATTATCTCAAATCTCAACACTTCCTTTTCCTATTTTAACATAATCTGCTCTTTTAAAAAAAAAAAAACCCTGTCATGTGCAGTTCTGCCCTCCTTTCTCCTTCTTTCCCTTGGATTGCAGGAGGTGGCAGACTGCTCCATGTGGCCCGATTATATGCAAGGCTAAGCACAGTTTGACCCGCTACTGAAAATAGAGCGCTCTCAGGAAGGGGGATGACTTCATACATTTTCTTCCACGTGTGCTCACACACACCGAATCCACTGGATTTTTTATTTTTTTTTACCTTTCTGTCGAACCCCCCCCCCCCCAAAAGACCTCCTGCTGCCTCATGTTAAGTTTCACCAGTGGGGTTTTCAGGTGCTTCATTAAGCACAGAACACAAAGTAAAAAAAGAAGAATGAAGTGAGATGAGTGTGCAGGAGAGTTATAAGCAGATTTAGACCCCAGGCAGCTCTGTCACGGTGTGGACGAGGGTGTGCAGAGGCTAATTTAAAGCCTATAAATAAAATATGACCTGACATTGGAGTTTAAATACGATCGATAAGCAGCCTGTGGCTTCGAACAACAGGGTGAGGGTTCAAATTCAATTATGAGAAGAGTGTGCAAAAGTAGAGGTGAGGTCAGGATGACCCTGAATGACTAAAATTGGTCTGTTTGCTTCTTATTATAATGTTTTTTGACATTATAAGATGGGAAATATTTCTAAAGGGGACCTATTAAGCTTTTTTGTTTTCTTAAATTCCCTTAAATGTATCATATGTTCTCTTTGTATGTAAAAAAAACCTGCTAACATTAACTCCTCTCTCCCGCGGAAAAAACTACTCATGACCAATCAGAGCAGGGGGGTTAAGATGGAGCATCGCTGGACAGTAAGAGAGAACTAATGTATTGGTTTTTTTAGCATAAAAGCATGTAAACCAATTTTAGTAGTAACCCAGAATTAGCATAATATGTCTCCTTAAAGGTCACTGGCCTGAATGAATGATTTCTAAATTAAATATTTCAGCAGTATGTTCAGGTCGACTGTGGCTCAGTAGAGAGTCGTAGCAGTCCGGCGTTGGTAACAGGACCTCGCGGAGATGCCTCTTCTCCCAGGGAGTGTCTATAATGTGTTCTGTCAGGCAAGCAGTGAGCAGTGCGTCGCTACAGAACCCAACCTGAGCAGAGGCGAGGCCCATCTGTCAAGCTGAGACGATAAGCCCGGAGCCATCCAGAAACAAATTGCTCAGCTTCCCCACTGTGGAGCCCTATGAGGCAGCGGGGGCTATGGGCGGGCAACAGAGATGCCACTGATTCCTGATGCTACACAGGGAAAAAAAAAAAAAGGAGGTGGAAAAGCGAAATATCAAACACATTAATCTATGCAGATGGTGCCTATGGCCAGCCATCTGCAGCTGTACACGGAACTTCAATGAGACGATAAACAGCAAATAAAAAATCTCCAAAGAAACATCAGTTTTTGTTTTTTGGGCTTTCGAGCCTGAGGGGCGAGCAGTTTTAATAAGTCACCCACACTTTTCCTAATCTCCTCCCTTCGCTTTACAGAGATAATGACAGCTGTTTGGACCTCTCCCCTCTGGGGTAATAGCAAAATAAACTTTTATAAGAGACTCTTTCAAACAAGGTGGGAAATGATCAGAGGAGAATGTGACATCAACATCTGTCAGAGAGAGTCAGCGGCCCTCTTCTCAGTTTTCATTATCATAGGCAGCATTA
Source organism: Diplodus sargus (assembly GCA_903131615.1). Taxonomy (NCBI): domain Eukaryota; kingdom Metazoa; phylum Chordata; class Actinopteri; order Spariformes; family Sparidae; genus Diplodus; species Diplodus sargus. The sequence continues at coordinate 3,510,625 of CAEMYA010000126.1, forward strand.
CCGTCCTGCGGTGGCGTGTCAAAAACAAATCCAAACTAATTCAAAGTGACGCCGTGCCCACACATATCTAAAGAAAAAAACAAAAAACCCAGGTCTAAAAACTCTGCAGGATTGACAGGAACTCAGATGAGGTTCATATCCCCCAGCAAATTGAGTCATTTGCGAAAGTGGCATTAAGTACGACATCGTTTTTTACATGAATAAATATCAGGCTGGTCAACCAAGCGTCACACAGCCATCATGCCAACTGTGACAACTCATTACAAAATGATTAGATGTGGTGTGCGAGCCCCGCGACGTGGATTCGCGAGGAAGAAGGAGTGCGGCGTGCATGAGGAAATAAGCGCAGGACAAGAGGACGCGTTCTAATTTTAACTCCTCAGCTGATGAGATGAGAAGAAGAGCGAGAGATAGGAAAAAAAAACTCGCAGAGGCAGACAGAAAGGTGGTTAGGAGGCTGTGACGAATGCGAAATGAAAATCAAGTTGTAGCAGCGTTGAACACAGCGGAGCCATCCTCGACTGAATTTCTCATCAGAGATGAACAATGTTTCACAACACACACACAAACACACACACACACACACACACACACACACAGGAGAAAAGCTCTTTACAAGTGATGATCATTTACACAGCTATTCTCTGAGATTCTTAGGTATCACAGGCGAGAACCTTCCCTTTATTTATTTAAATGACACTAGCAAACTGCTTGCAGAGTAAATTGCACTGTACATTACTTGTGCATTATTACATTCATTGTTATGCAAAAGATCTCATGCTAAGCGAGATGTTTTTGCAGTGAGCCAGTAAATTGCCTTATTTTTTCTTGCCATCAAATGGCCTGCTGATCATCCACTCCCCATTCCACCTGAATTTGTTTTCCCACAAAATGTCTCCTTGCTCACTCATTCTGCCTGCACAGGTTCTTTGTTTCAGACTTTTCTTGTAACGCACCTAATTTGAATTCAGCTTTCAGGCATGTGTCTACGGCCAATTAAAACTCTTAATGGAAATGTGTGCTGGCTATAAAAAGCAGAGCTTTCCAGTTCTTTTTAAGTCCTCACTGTCGGGCCAGATATTTTTTTTTCCTCCATTCGAACACAAGGCAGGGTATTCAGACACAGCTCTCATATGATTTATTATCATATTATGTAGAGCTACAACAATCAGTTGATTGAATGATTAGTTGCTGACCATTAAATTAATCTCAAACTACTTTGACAATCTTTTTTTTTTTAAAGGAGACCTATTCATTTCGCCAGTGTGTTATATATGTTCTTGCGTATTCACACGAACAGAAGCTCCTCTCTCCCACAGAATACACTGTTGCATAAACGCCTCGTCAGTAGCCCCACCTTTAATTCCGTGACTTCATGACATCACACTAGATCACCATGTCACACATTTGCGTAATTAGCCTAGCGGCTAGTTTGACATGTAAGATGTGATTTAACACAACCGCTCTGTTGTTGTTAGTGGTACTGACTCAGGCATGTGTGAGCTGACCAATCAAAGCAGACTGGGTACTCGGTAGGGGGTCTTAAAGAGACAGGAGCTAAAAGAGACAGAGGGGCAATACAGTGTCGCAGCACTGGACAGTTTGAGAAAACTGATGTGTTTTTTGAACACTTAAGATTGTGAATGTATTCTCGTAGTATCCCAAAATAAAATGAAATACATGAAAATGAGCTTAATATGTCTCCTTTAAGAAACAAAGGGTCAAAATTCTTCTTCACTCATCTGTGACAATAATCAGAAAATCTTTGGGTTGTGACCAAAACAAGACATTTCAAGACGTCACCTTGGGCTTTGGGAAACTTTTTTTTTTTTTTTACCACACGGCAAAATCTGACAAAAATCAAGAAGAAAAACAATTGCTTCAAAATCAGCAAAGTAAAGCTGACGATCATTTTAAGTCGTTCAAACTTAGCTCGTAATCGGTTTCTTGTCATTTTTGCAGTAAAGTCATCTTTTAAAATTTACAGTGACATCTTATAGACCAAACTACTAATTGATTAAGTGAGAAAATAATCAACGTATTTATCAACAATAAAATAATTATTAGTTACAGCCTTGATTAAATATTATGATATTTGAACCTTCAGACTACAGACCAGGACCGACTGATATAATAAAAGTCCTCCAGCTGTGCAGGTTAGCACAGTGGTAATGTACATACAAAGAAAACATACACAGAAGAAGGTCAAGATAAAAAGATAATTTTTACCATCTACATTCAATCAGGGACTTTATTGAAAGACTTTAAACCTGAAGTGTCTGTGCTAAGGTCGGCTGGAAGACGTGCCAATGTTAAAAACCAATTACCCTAAGGTTGCTTTTTAAAATGCCCTCACTCTCAATCAGCAGCGGCCTTGGAAAATGAATGAGCTAATTTTGCCCAACCTGGGCTGTAATTGTTTCAAATCAGCCTCATGCCTCAGCGTCACTGCCAGAATAATTGCTCATGAGCGTGAAGATTAATCTACGGCAGCACATCTGTGGGACTTAATTTACGGGTCGCGGTGCCATGCCTTGTGGATCCATTAGACTCATTTGGTTTTCCATCCTGTGCAGCATATGCAGCTAAACAAAGGTGAAGCAATGGTGGGGAGTTGTCGGGAAACAAGCAAACACAATGCACAAACTGCTCAATATTTGTACACAGCCACATGCGCTTAGTTTCCAGCACTTCTGTCAATACATGCATACGGCAGATAGCGAGCCGTGGAAACAGATGCAGAGCGGCCTGTGCTCGTGAACTGCGTGTGATCCGCGCGTGAGTTCTGTTTCTAATCACATCTAAACACCTGCTAATAGAGCAGAAGAGTCAGCTCCAGACACAGTCGACACATTTTTTGCAAAAGGAGGAAAAGTGTCATCGTTTGCCAAATGTTGGCCTCCAATCAGCAGCGGCTGAGGAATCGGCATCAGGACTGCGAGCCACTTCCAGGCTGAGAGAGGACGGGCCGCCTCGACAAGCTCTCTGAAGAGGAACAGCTGCAAGCTGCAAATTGGGAAGCCTTTGTGAGAAAGCTGCTCCGTCCTTTGTTGTCGTCTTCCTCCTCTCCTCAAAGTGCTGGCATGCAGATGTCTCCTCTCATTCCTCATGTGTAATTACAAAGATGGGAGAACGCCATAAAGGGATGATTCTTCATATGAGGCATTGTACTGCAGGCGGCACACCCGAGCCAGGCAGCCGGCGTGTTTTTAAAATAGGAAAAACTTCACAGCAAAGGATTTAACGCCTCACGCTACCGCCTCGCTTTCCTCGCGCTCCCAAAACCCCTCGCCGACACGACGCGCAAGACGCGATAATGTGGTTGAAAAACAATCAATGTGACCACCCATGGTGGTGTAACACAGCCTAAACTCCAGCCTCAGGGCCCTTCAGGCTCTGCCCGGGTGCGGAGAAGAGACATGAGGCCGAGCAGATAAGGATTCTTATCGGAGCCGGTGCAGGTGTTTGGAGGAGCGAGGCCATAACCGGATTCCCTAAGTTGCTATTGGTGGCAGGATGTCACTTCACGTGAAGAGAGTAAGAAAAGAAGCGCGGAGGGATGGATGGGTGCGGGTGGGGGCGGGAGTCGCGCATATGCGCGCGTGTGTGGTGGCGTGTGAGCTGGTGGCCGGGGTGTTATAATTGTGAATCCCCTCAGAGTGCAGCGGTACAGCGCCTCTTAGACACCTGCTGGTGTGGCGATAAGGAGTGAAAAGCAATCACTCCAGCTACCCGGCAGCCTCAACCGGCATCTCGCCGCTTCTCAACCTGCTGCTCGGGTTTTTTTTCCTCTCTCCAATATAACTGGCTCTCTGTTATAGGTCAGGCTCCCCCTGCGGACTGTTACCTTGGGGAGGGGATGATGGGAAACAGGAGAGGAGAGAGGAGAAGGAAATAAGGCCGAGGGGAGACTCACTCCTAACGGTTAGCCCAGTTAAGAGCGCGTGCGGTCCGACTGTATCGACACGATCCCGCTACAAATCCACAGCAGTGTGTGTGTGTGTGTGTGTGTGTGTGTGTGTGTGGCAGAAGTTTCTCGTGCCTCCACGGGCTGCCATTTCAAAACTAACTTTCCCACCCGCAGAGGTCAAGGACACGCGGTCTGGCTCCGAACGGGTCCTCAGACTCTCCGGAGAGCGTTTCTCATTAGTGTGATTCCAGCTGAGGATTATAATGCGAATCCTTGGGATAAATCTTTGCTCGTCACGGAGAGACCATCAGCTGTTGCAGTCAACCAGCGCCGACTCCTGAATTATTCATTTTCTGTTTACAGCAGGCGACAGGTGCGTGACCTCTGTGATGAGAGCCCAGGGCGTCTGGGAGAAGTGGTGACAAGGGAGAAGGGGTTGGGGGAGGCGCTCGGGGAGGGGAGGCGGAGGAGGAGGAGGAGGGGGGGCGACTCAGAGGAAACTGCCAATTTGTCATACTCAGGAGCACGGTAAGGTTTCGGGGTGCTTCTGCTTTTCATGCTTTTTTAATTCTGCACCACACTTTTAGGAAGGGCTGCATGGGAGGTTTTTTTGAAGGGGAGTTGAGGATGCAGTTGCCAATTTTTTCGTTCTTTGGGTGGGAAGGTGGGGGGTGGAAGCGAGTAAGGTGAAATTACTGTTCCCCAAAATGTTGAGAGTGAAACTCAGGGCGGCAAGGGGGGTTGGGGAGGTCTGCCAAGCCTGAGCTGCACGCCGTCTGAGTGGCATTTACTGTAACCTTTCCCCTGGCTTTTAATAACCAGCGCAGAAACAGCAGAAACACGGATCACTGCGATTCACGGGGGAGCGCTGCAGATTGCAAACGCACCCCATCGCTCGTGGACACACAGAGCCCATAAACACCGCGAGGTCGAAAACTGTGTTTCGACGCTGTGAAAACGTAAACATCAGACTGAGAGAGAGCTGGCCCTTCAATATACGGCCTTACCATAATATTGCAGTATTTTTTTCTCAATACACAATATGTATGTGTGCAACAGCATGCACAGGCTGCCAGTCCGGCTAACAAACACAAAGATTTTAACACACACACACACACACACACACACACACACACACACAGAAAGTGTTACTTTACTGTCTAGCCAGGATGTCATTACTATATCTGCATAGATTTAAAAAGTTGTCTGCTGCTATAATAATGTTCATAATCTCATACATTGAACCTTTAAATAAACAAAATATACACAAGCAGAAACCTATTTTCCTGACAGACAAACAGAAACATACAACGTAGTGTGAATTCTTCTGTAATTGAAGTAAGACTAGCTTTATTGCCTCTAATTAAATAAAAACAGCAGGGAGATAAGGTGCCCGCCATTTATTCTCCATTAATGTATGCAGGATGATTTATAATTACCTTACTTCAGTTTGTCTTAACCACAAAGGATGTCCACAAAAGAAAAAAAAAAAAGTGTCCTATTTGTGGTTCAATAAAATATTTGTTCCCTAAATAAATGTTGGCAAAGTGGTTGCAGTATGTACTGATGTTTTGCCATCTGGGGAGCTTAAAGCATAATCGTGATATTACATTTTTATCATCATTGTCCGATGCCTAATTGTCTTGTTGAGTTATCGTAAAACACACTTCTTTTAAACTCAACATTTAAACTAAATAAAACTCACAAAATCCACAATCAAAGTTACATAATTGTAACCATTACCAGACAGTTATGCCATATCACGATATAACGATATCAGTAAATCACAGCTGATAAACTGTCTCCGACCCAGACAACATATCCATATATTGCCCGGTCTATGTATTAGAGCACAAACGAGACGTAGTCGCAGAGAGGTATAAAAGAGGACACCAAAAGCAAAAGAAACAGGAGAGAAATAGATAGAATGATAAATAGACATGCTAGAGGCTGGAACTCGGCGGATGTTGTCAAAAAACACAGGCACCCTGTCGGGTTTGTTTAGTTTAACACCAAAGAGATTCCAAAGTGAATCACAGGAATTCAATCTGGTTCACTCAGCCTGAACAATAGTCTCTGACACCTGATAGCTCGAGAATAAGCCTCCCATTTATGCACACATATTGATGTGGACATCTGCATGAACACACACACACACACACACACACACACATACACACAATACACAAGAATGCATGCAAAAGCAAACAGGCGCACACGCTCTCTCTCCCTCTACAGAGTGATGCATGGGTTTCACCTTCAGGCAACTGGGGGGAAGAGATAGACATTTCTCCCCTTCGGCCAACTCCTGCTTCAGACAAAATAACAAACGGCTGAATGATATAGTGAGCTGTCCCCTCTGGTTGCGGTGTGGGAATGGAACCACAGCTCTGAGACAGCAGCTACAAATGGCCCGTCTCTATGAGCGCGCTCTCTTTCTCTCTCTCTCTCTCTCAGCCGTGCATCCACGGAGACCTTGGCAGATCTCAAAGACAGATTAATCTCGATTGAAAGTTGCTGAAGTGTCCTCAAGCGTCAAAGCATTACTACTTATCGCGGGGAGAGCGCGGTGGAGTCGAGCCAATGAAAAGGCAGAACATAAACTCAGGGGGTCATTTGGGATGGACGGACGCCCACAAAGCGGCCGGCACTGTTAAGTGCACAATCACTAGATTCAGCCCTCATCATGAGAAATCTTGATTTAACAGTCCTCTGCCCAGCTGGCCTGTGGTAAGCCTTGTTGGAACTGCATGAATCTCATGTTTCCACCGCTCGTACCAGCATGAGTCTCGCAGTATTTGGCTGCAGAAAGAAACTTCTTCCTCTCATATCCACTTAAATCATTGGGAAGAGGATTTTATTGTGGCATTTTAACATTACCGCTTCACTGCGCACCGTGTGTGTGTGTATGTGTGTGTGTGCGAGACGAGTAGCTGTTCATTTCTCAAACATAAGTGCGCAGTAAAATATACGAGAATTAAAACTTTTTGCCAATAGCTTAATGCAAATATTTGTTTCATTAAAGTGGAAACAGACAATTCTCTCGCCCTTGTGTTTCCAAGTCGTATTATTGTCGGCGCCGATGCTGAAAAGACAGCCGGGTCGCTCTCTGTTTTCCACAGAGTAGCAACTACCGACAACACAGGACAAAATGTGAGTGTATTTATTCGTTTAGTCTCTAATGGAGAATGACAGCAGATAGAAATGATGCCAGGCTGCCAGCCTGGACTGGATCGCCAGCCAGCTTGAATTTTTCCAGGGGATTTGGTGCCAGGTGGCAGAAAAAAATAGGATAGTGAAAGGATCTAAATGCTGGTGGTGTCATTATTTTATAGCCGTTACGTCTATCATCTGTATCGTCTGGATTTGGGGGGATGTCCAAAGAAGCCAGTGGACATCTGGACATCAATGAATGCCTGGAACAAGACTTCCTCTTCTGTGCATCATCAATCAATATTCAGTCGTCATCAAAACTCGCTTCATGATATGTTGAATCAAAAAACAAGTCTATTGCCAGTTTAAGAGCTCAACGTTCCTAGTTATGCTATTTGTAAGCCGTGAATCTGTTCATTTTTTGTTTTAAATTCCTAAAAATCTGTTTTTTTTCTATATAATTAAGTGTTTGTTAACAAAATGAGCACCAATCAAAGTCTACAAGTATCAATGTAATCCTCAAAGACTTATCTCAAGTCTGTGTAGGTGTGGTATGATCAGGTTTGATTGACAGTGAGTAAAACAATCCTTCCCATCCATCCAACGTCCATCGGACTGCGATTCAGCTGTTGTTAAATCCTGATTGGTGCACAGAATTTCATGACGTCATCGTTTTAAAAACGAATTCCCGCCCACTTTAAACTGCTCAGAATCGCTGCTAAGACAAAATACACAAATACATTGACGAAGACTTGATCATTTTTGCCGTCAACTATGATTTCATTACCTTGAAAAACGAGTCTTTAAATTCACTCCCGTCAGAGGAAACACATTTCCACATTACGCGACGCTCAGAGGGAGAAATCTGTTCTGCTTCCTGACAGCTTCCATTATGAGTTATTACTCACTGACAGGTTTTACTGAGGTTTTACTCAAGGTAAGGCTGAAAAAACTGAAAAAAAAGCACCATTTAATTAATCACACATCTAATGAATTGTTTTTGCGATGATGAATGAGCTACTTTTCACTTTAAATGAATCTTTTTGGCTCCATTTTCACGACAGGAGCAATGAAAAGTATAATGGAATCGTTATTATGTTTATAATAGAAATCAAAAGTTTCATCTCTCTGTCGATGAATTAAATAGAGACCCCCTTTTTTGTAGCCCTGCTCACTCATAGATGACTAAATGTGCCGGACAGCTTTCATTTAGACACATGTATTTTTAGTAAAAATTGTAAAAATCTTGCTATATTCAAGAAAAAGAGAAAATACCCCTGGATCTTTCTCTCTATCTGGATCTGTACCAACAATTAATGAGGTCTATTCATACATCCAGGTTTGGTGGGAAGTTGAGTGAGTTACAGATGAAACATTTAGGGGGGAATCAAAATCATGGTCTGAACATCATGCAGTCTGGTGTCTGGTGTATCTTGAGCTCGGGAGACCTCTGGCTAACGTGCTGTTACCCCGTCTGACTGCACGGGCCTCAGCTAACCCACTCCAGTCTGTCTGCGGCTGTCTGCTGAGACAAAGAGGATTTAGCGTTAATCTGGCATTAACAACAGCAGGAGAGCATACTCTCCACAACAACGCTCCAGAGAATAGGACTAATCAAGACATCATGAGCATCAAACAGGGAACAATTACCCCTAATAAAATCAATTCTGTTGATTGACTGAGGGAAAGAGAGCGAGAGCCGACACAGTTGCCTGATTGGACTTGATTACGCTTGTGTGGTTTTGTATAGGATCCTGCAAAAAAAAAACAACACGTCAATGAATCATTTAAACCGGCTTTGTGTTGAAATCAGCCAATTTCGTCCCTCCTCCCCCTTTTTTTGTGAATTAACGCTGTTTCTTTCGAACAATGTGCCATTGCTTCGGAGTCTGATTTGAAAAACAACAAAAATCAGTCAAATATTTTCACTTGAGGTGACACAGATTCATTGGTAGAAGGCACAAAAACCCAGAAGTTGGTGTGCCTTTGATAAAAAAAAAAACCCCAACAAAAAGCCTGTCCCCGAAAAGCCCCAAAATCGGTCTGATGAGGCGACAAAAAGAAGGGTTTGATTGTAACAGACAACAAAACGTTGGATCTGATTGCAGTAATGAGAAAATGCTTTTAAACAGGTGGAAGCGGAGCCGGGGAAGTGTACAATTAGCGATCCCTCCTCATTAGTAAGCAAATGAATTCAATCACCTCTCTTTGGTAAGCGGCTTGATAAATCCCTTCAAAGTCGTGTCTGGCTCCAACCCGCAGCGAGCAGCCGTTAATAGATGCAGAGCTGCTAATGCATCATTCTCATTGACTCGGCGCTCGCTAAGATCAGCCCGAACACAATCGTTGCCCTCGAGCAAACAAACCGGAGTCAATGAGGTTGGGGCTCCGCGGGGAGCGCCGAGGAATATTTTTTTCCTCCGCTGGCTCCAATAGCTTAACAAATTTTATTCATATGTCCCTGGAGAGAACCGACTGTGGTTGCGCTCGAGGGGAGGGCAGGAGCTCCAAAGGGGAGCGAGGCGGGGTTCGGAAAAAAACGCAAGATCTAAGAGGCCAAGCTGTGTCTCTTAGTGAGGGTAAAAAGGAGAGCCGGGTCAGCTCCTCTGGCTACTGCAGGCGGAGAGCTTTTCACCATCAGAAAACCCCAGCAAGCACTCTGAACTCGAGCAGAGTACAGGAACTTCTTCGCCCAAAAAGTCGGAGAGGGCAAACGTCCTCAAAGTATAAAAGTAAAAGTGAAGGATATTTCGAATAGCCATTTCTGTGCAAAGCTAACTGAACTGCAACATACTAATATATATAATTCAAAGACTGTTAGACTCAACGGTGGAACCAGCAGGATCGGAACCAGAAAGATAGTTGATTATTGATTCTCATCCCAGGACGTCAAATACCAACGTTTTGGGTTCAGGCATGAATTTCATTTTTAATAATGAATTTCATGCCTGAACAAACTCTACAAACAAACTCTCCTTTTTTTCATGACTGAATAAACCCAATAAACAAACTTCATTGCCTCATTCATATTGTAAATATCTGAATTCTGATTTTACATTTCTTCTCCAAGACCGCAAAGTTCACATTTAACAATCCGTGTTTTGAAAATGTTCGGAGTAGAAAGTAAGAAAAATAAATACTCGAAAAGTGGATGTATTTTTTACTTTGTTACTTCCCACCTCTGAAAACCAACATTATCACCCGCTGCACCACTCTGTGCTCCTGTGACAAAGCGATGTTGTCACTGGGACTGTTCGAAAACGAGCATTAAATGGAAATATCGAACGAATACAAACAAAAAAAATACAACAAAAACACAAAAGTTGAGATTTCCGCCGCGAGGGTCATTCTGAACATTTAGAAATGTCTTCAATGATTCGCTGACATTTGTGGCACCAAAAGCCAATCGATGTATTTGTTGTGTCTGAGCGACACGAGCGCCCATGCCGAAATCAAAACGTATCCCACAATGCCCCTGCAAACAAATCCACTCTGAAGCCTTAATCAATTCATTAGACGGCCTCTTCTTGAGCACACACACACACACACACACACACGCGGCGATGATTAGCTTGTCCCACTTAATCACTTCCCTATCGGAGACACCTGCAAGGCTGCGGCAGCCTCGTGTGATTATGTGTAATCATACAAATGTCACATTTGAATGATAAGCAGCATGAGAGCGATGACTCAGAGACACGACGAGCCGCATACTCACACCATCCAAGTCTTCAGGTACGCTCGCACGTACTAAAAGAAAAAAATAAACTATTCAGAAAAGTCTCACACATGTATTTATATTTTTAAAAAAAGTTCAACACAAATATATCTGCATATGCTGTGCACACAAGCGCCCACACTGGGCTGGGGGCTGGGAAGGGGGGGCAGCCTATCTGCTGAGGATAAAAGACATCCCTTATCAGCTTCCTCATAGAGGAGCTGGGAATGAAGGCATTTACTCAAATGAAAGAGGCAGCTTTTGGAGATAAGCCGAGAGAGAGACGGAGCTCAGCTAAGCTTTCAGATTGGACTGGGCCTACGGAGGGAACAGAGGGGGACGGGGGGAAAAAAACAAAAAAACGGAGCGGGATGTGATGGGGCGGACGCACGGACCGGTGGATGATAGATGGGTGGATTGTTGATGAAGTGATGGTGCCGTGTTGTGCTTTGAGGCAGATGCGTGCATACAGAGGAGTTTGTGGCTTTTGTCTGCGATGGAAGTGCTTATATAAAGCGTATTCAGAGGATGTGGCTGTGAAAGCTATTGTGTTGACCCCCGGTGTTTCGTCTGTGCGGGGCGCGCACGCGTGCGCCTCCACCTTCTGTCTATCCCCGTGCTCGTCGCTGGCCCTGTCTGCGTGGCATGCTGGCACATCTTTTCTCCACTGCGCCGGGCTGTGAGCCGCGCTAGAATAACCCACTTCAAAGAGACCCATTGTCACACACTAATGTGGCAAACGGCAGCTAGCGCCACAGAAATCAGCACACACCGAGACTGGATATTCCCTCCGAGATGGGGGGAGGAAAAGGGCGGCGTGGGAGGGGATGGAGAGCAGGGAGAGAGACAGAGAGAGAGAAAGAGAGAGAGAGAGAGAGAGGTTTGTTCACAAACACACTGCTGTGCCAACATTAATCATGTACACTCTCATAAAATCATTAGAGCTGATCATTCCCAGTCAGCCTCTCACCGCCGCGGCTCGGCGCTGACGAACAGAGGCGAGAATGCCAATTTCTGTTCGAGATTCAAGCCGGCACGCACACACACACACACACACATACACACACACGTACACACACGCACTCAGACACCTTTGTAGTGCAAAATATCAACACGCAGAAGTGAGACAGCTGAACTAAACAGCAGGCTTTAGATGACTGGAGATGTATTTATGTACAGAGCTTGTACACACTCTACATGTTTTTTTTTAATCAAATTATGGTTTGGTGCCAAAAAACACCCACTCTATTCATGTAATGCCACTGTATTTGAATCAACTCATTTATGTATATTCATATAGTGTTTGTGCAGTCTGATTACACAAGAAACTGACACCATTGGCTGCATTCGAATGTGTTTGTGTGCACGTGTGTGCGCAGAATCACCTGCTGGAATGTATGCGTTTCAGTTCGTGGTTTCTCGTTTGATTTACACGCATCATAAAAGTGCGGATATGGATGAACTCTGCCTGTGTGTGTGTGTGTGTGTACAGAAAATGCAAACAATATGTTTTTGGTGATTGCATTCTGTGAATTGATTTATGTTGATTCATTTGTTGTTGAGGTGCAGCAATTCAGAGCCGACTTTCTACTCCGTGTCTGGATAATCTATACTATAATTGCATTTTCCCAATTAATTATTCTTTAAAACCCCAACCCTTTTTTTTTTTTGACCACATAAATGTGGCGTCTATTCAAGCGGGTTATATAAAAAGGCAACTCCACCATTTTTCACACATCTAGGTGTGTTTACAGGTCTTGGGGAGTGATTCTACATCTGTGGAAAAAGTAGTATGAAGTCTTTTGGGGGCTCCAGAAGAAGCTGCATGTAATCTGACAAATGTTGCATTGTGGGTAATGTAGGCACTGGGTTCTGAACAGCAGTCCACTAGCTGTCATTATTATAGACACCGTAGAAAATCAGTACAGAAGAACCAGAGATACCACGTTCACTTTAATCCACGCATTCTTCTTCTTTTTCCATGGCGCCTAATTACCCACAATGTAACTTAGCCACTAAGTGACATCCCTGGAGGCAAATTACCCCAAAGTCATACTTTAGTAAAAGTAAAGATGCCATGCTAAAACAAGTGAAAACCACCAATACGAGTAGTACTTGAGTAAAAGTCTTAAAGTATCTGAAATAAAATGTAATTAAGTATGAAAATATATTTTTTATGCGTTTGTTTTACAAATATTACAGATGTAAACAACAGCATCGCACAAGATGAATGTGTGTTATTTCTGTCGGCAGGGCAGCTTTTGTTCACATTCAGGTTGCAGCTTGCTCGTGTGTGCACACAGTATTTTTCATATTTGAACATCCGAGTGCAGAAGGTCTGGACATTAATTCCCAGCCACTGTAATTAATCCGGCGGGCAGTGTGCTGTTTAACGCTCATGAGATGGCGAGCGGTGCAGGAGGAGGTCAGCATCCCGACGGCTAACAAAGAGCCGGAGCAAAGACAGCCATTAGAGCTGGATCACCGCGTCTTCTGTTTACACTCACCACCGTTTACACACTAGCTGCACTCCATTATGCGCGTTGGACCCTGGAGTATTGCACATCGGTGTTGGGAGCGCCGGGTTCTGATGGCTGGAGTTGACTGTGAAATCGATGGCCTTTGTTACTTTCTCGGCTGCTGATCCTCCAGCTCGGAGAAGCAGGGGCGGTTTATACAGACGGTCTGGTTTTATGACTCAGAAATGCACTTGAGACGGAGCGAGAACTGAGAGCCACAGGAGAGAATAAGAGGGAGATCTCCTCTTCAGTTTACATCGCCTTTATGTTTCAATTCTATTTCTACCTGTCTCGGTTTCCAGCTCTCTCTCTTCTCTTTATGTGTCTCTTCTCGTCCTTCAGTCTGTCGCTCTTAAAGGCCTTTAACTCTTCTCTTCTCTCGCTCGTTTAAGCCAAGGTCAGAGCATCAAGAGGAGGACTAGACGGCTGCGCACTTGAAAGCAGCTTAAGACTAATTAATTCACAAGCACAGAAAAAAACACACACACATACACACACGCATGCAGCACTGGGAGGTGATGTGTCGTTGCCTTCCCTTCATGGCCTCCATCTTTAGCCTTCGCACCCGGGGAAAGCGAGGCTAAGTGGTGAGGTTTTTTGGAGCCGAGGGACCATTTCTCATGTTGTCAGAGCGCCCGCTGGGCCTCACATATGCCGACGGCTCTCAGCATCCAGAAGCCATCACTTCAGCAGGCAGGCTAATCAAACCCACGCTGTCACTTCAGAGAAATAACTTGAACTGTCACTCAGGCACGGGCATTTTCCCCACAGGGGCCCCGGGGCCATAAAAGGGGCACATGCGAAACGGTGCATTCACACGTACGAGAGGAGAACACGTCGTCACTGTCACAACACAAATTGTACCTTTACATATTAATAGCCTCCACTTCGAGGAGCGTATAATTGTGTGTATCTACGAAGAAAGAAAAAAAAAATCCCTCATGAATATCGATGAGGGTCGGATGGAGCGGGGCACGTTTCAGTCAATTCATTGACGCGTGACCTCTGCTCTCTGTTGACCCCTGACCCCGTCTGAACGATGCCTGCAGGTCCATGCAGGCAGATCTACTTATTATTAGCGTGAATGTCCCGCCCACTAACCCTGCTCCCCCACCCCTGATTAAATACAATGCATGCACACAATTCCACCATAAAACACTCAACACTCAACCCGATGTTAAATTCACATTAATCTATGAAGAGTGTCCTGTATGTCTCGAGCTAATCATAGTCTTGTTTAGCCAGTTCTCTCACTGAATTTCGTTTTAGTGCTGTGTCAGTGCTAGACAAAGGTCCGTCTGAACCGTTTTATCATTCTAGCAGGGTGGATGCCTGGCTTGTATTTCTTTAATCAATCACAACCATCTTTGGGCGGCACAAAGCCCGGGATGCAACGACCGTGACCTTGCAAAATAGTGTCGGAGGGAACTTGTTTTGGTGGAACATTTGCACGTAAAAAGAACCAAGCAGGCCGGCCCTACTGCGCAATCCAAATCTCTCTCGAGCTTTTGTTTTTCAACGTGTAGGTTCCTAGCTCGGCGCAAATAGCTGACAAAAATAGTCGGCTAATTGCAGGAGGATACGAACATCCTCCTTCCTGTGAGTCAGAGGCTGATCAGAAATGTTTTGTCAGTGACAGAGGAGCTTGAAGACGAAGCAGGAGCCACATCCAGAAACGTATTCTTGGTATTTTCCCCATTTTTCAAACGCAGGAAGAAAACCCTGAAATACGTGAGTGATTCCAACATGAACGGAAAATGCCCGCATTGGTGTCTTTAAATGTTTTGGAATCCGATCAAGTAAAAAGCCTTTCAGTAATTGGCGTTGCACTTCCAAAACATAGATAGACACAGGATGGAAAATCATAAAGAAAGACGAAATGCAATGACAGAGGGAGTCGGCCCCCTGCTAGAGAATACTGCTGATCCACGACGAGACTGACAGAACGGCAGAGAGACAAAATTTAAACTCCAAGAGCTCCTGCTTTTTATTTCCTGCGCCCTCGGTTCGGATTTGAGTGGGTACGTTTGCTCAAAACTTGCTTTGTGCTTTGTCTAATATTGGGGCTTCGCATTTAATAATCCCCACGCCATGGATTCAGGCGTGACTCATACTAATTTTGAACATCTGGTGGGAAGAATAGACCATTCTTGATTTTCACTATAGGACGCCGTCTGGGTTCAGATCAAGACAGATCGGCTAGTTTTTATCTGTAGCCAGGTGTGAAGTTGGCGAATTACACATGGTACCTGGAAAGCCCTGGAAAGAAATCCGCTACAGAAGAGTCAGATATTCTTATTTTTTCCACGACAGCTTTCACAAAAGAGAACACTGGAATAAGTCACGTTGTTTTCCTAAGTAAAAGGTGTGACTCATGCCTGAACAGCGGCACTTTCATCCCAGACGACAAAAAAAATAAAAAAAAGCGCTGAACGTCAGAAGCTGACGACACTCGACAACAGAATCCTCTCTTTTTAAACTCTCCTGCCCCTCCTGGACTGAACGCCACAGGGAGAGATAAAAACAAGATCAAGAATAGCGACTACGGCGCGGCTGAAAAAGAAAGAAGTGTGGAGAAAGGAAGGAAAAAAAAAGAAGAGTTCTGGAGCGATGACGCGTCCCATAGTTCCCGTTACCTGGAAGCAACGGCTGACTGGCACATTAAAAGTGAAAAAGAGCCACACACAAACATCGACGGCTGCATAAAAGTGGGATAGAACTTCACACCAGAGGGACGGCATATAAAATGCAGTAGGAAGAGAAACGGTAAATATGAAGTAATGTATTATGCAGCTTGTTGTAGCACCACACTCCCTTCGTCCTCGCAGGAGTCTTTACCGGGGACGACGCGGACTAATAGAAGCTGAGGTAATGAAAAATAAAAAAGTCACTTTGAAGACAGATTTGTCATTCGAGGTGAGGTGTTTGTTGAGCTAATAGAGCAGTGGGTTATTTGTCTCCGTTGTGTGTGTGTGTGAGTGAGAGAGAGAGAGATGGTAGAAATGGGTTGAGCGGGAGCTGGAGAGCTGCCACCTTCATCCCTCTGGCCCACGAGGGATGAACAAAGAGACGGGAGGCTCGGGAAGGCCATCCATCATAATGTCTCTTAGCCTCTCATGCTTTGCTTTTGCATGCGCGTCCACACACACACACACACACACACACGCACATTAGAGAGGCACCATTTTTTTTTCACCTCTGATCTGATTCCTCCTTTTTCTTCAATGTGTTATACTTAGCCGTTGCTGTAATGAACCTCATCACGTCTACAGCCAAAAACACGATCTATCAAATTGAAACGCCATTTGAACTGTTGGTTTAAAGTTGACTTCAGATACAACCAGTGCAAGTACAAAGTGCACAGTAATGCATTTTGGCTCAGACTACTGACACATACTCATCTTACAGCACCGGGGTTGTAAAACAAAGCTGATTTTAACTCCCTTTTGCTAAATAAGCGTGTGAGGGATGAATTGCGGAGTCCCAAAGCCTGAGAAAAGAAGCTGCTCTGTAGTCTGGCAGGAAGGCAGCGGACACTCCTGTATCTTTTGCCAGCCGGCAGCAGGGTGAACAGACTGTGGCCGAGCTGGATGTTGTCTTTCCTTTGGAGCCCTGTGCAGACATCTCACCTCACCGAGGAAAGGCAATTCACGCACTGGAGAAAGAGCCTGCGTGTCTGAGAGGCTGGTGGTGGAGTCGGTGGGAAGCGGACCGAAGCCTCCTGCCTGACAGTGCTGCCTTTTCATTAACTCCTTAATTTATGCCCCCTCCACCTGCTCCACTTCAAATGGAGTTCAGTGCTGTGGCTCCCCGACGCTTGGGAACCCCTACAGCCTCTAACACATCACAGCTGGAACCAAGGGCAAGCAGACACTCAAGGTCAAGGACTTCCTGTCGAGCTACACATTAAGCTTGGATTCCTATCATTAAGCTCGTAGGTGAAAATCCTGCTTTTCAATGCCGCTCCACTAATTTTCCATCGGCCTCTGACAGCTCTGCTATCAGGGTGTGGCCACCCCCACTCTGGCCGCAGACTGTAACCCTAACCCCATGTAATTAGCCCTGATCAGGCTTGGGCCCCTGTTTAGCGCAGATTACCCAAGCCCCCCATGCATTCCCACACCCCCCACCTCAGATCCTGCAGATAAAAAAGGAGTGGAAGAGGAAGAATGGCACCCACTCCCAGAGGGACAGGCCTATAATCAGGCCTCCCACAGCCCCACAACCTGTCCCCTGCCCGGGGGGACGGCGGGGGGTTGAGGATGGATGGGTAAAACGAGACAAGGTCGAGCCCCCACTGCAACCTCCTCGACTCTTCCAGCCAATGCTGAATAGGAGCAGGAGTCCTGCCTCTCGGAAAGGCAACAACACGGCGACTAATCATGGCCGTCGTCGGAAACGACTGTTACACGGTGCTGGGAGGAAGCTGACGCAGAGCTCAAAAGCTCCCCAGTGAGCCACCAAACGGCTTTCAAGGCGACATAATGGTGGAGCTGAAATCAGCACAAGACGGAGGCCTGAGTTATTTGGGCCCCACTTGACGATAGAGCTTCGTTTTTACGAGCTGACTAAAAGGACGACGGGGAGGAGAGGGGAGGGAAGAAGGCAACATTTTTGTCAAACATCTCAATGCCGAGGTGCCTCGTGTGCATCCTCCGTCACCGGAGGAGGGATTAGGAGGCGGCGTTTGGGTGGAGAAGTAAATATCGGGAGAAACGCTAATGTGGCATCCATTTGCATGAGTCATTGGCCCATGCACCAAAGCCATTTTAAGAGCACGGGGATCTCAAAGCACCCCGCAATCTCGCTCATATAACCAGATCCATCACATCCACGGGGCCCGGCGTGCGCCTGAAGCACAACCACGACATCTACGTCAGTAAACAAGACTATCAGCGCATTCCCCCTTTGGGTATTTGGAATAATCTCATCCGTTTCACTCACAATTTCTCGTCCGTCTTCTTCTTTTTCTTTGTGTCTCAGAGCTCAGTGCATCAAAAAAAAAAACGCTGACATGTGAAGAATAGTTGCATTTTGGCAGGAGAAAGGAGAGGATTAGGCCGCGGCCATAAATCAGCATTTCAGGTGAGGCAGGCGGGTCAATCCTTCAGCTCAGGCTGCACAAAAGACACGAGCACCTTCATTCTCAGAAATAAGATGGAGTCCTTCACACAAATGAAGTGCAAGAGTTCGCCCATCTGGATTTAACGGGTAGTCTTCAGATCAAAAAGTGCACTTGACTATTTTTTCCCACCCTTGAAATGCATTTGACAAATTCCTTTTGCTTTACTTTCACAAGTAAGGGCGAGGTGATCAATTCTATTAATAAAACATCTGAGCTGCCTGAAGTCTCTCAGGCAAATCAGAAAATAAATGTTTATTGATTCTTTTTGGAGGCATGTCTGACTCAATAAAGACGCTTAATTGAAATTTTTAAAAACAAGTCACACCGGTAAAAAAGCAGCTCCGGTTTAACAAACAGCCAATATTTCCAAACACGAAGCAGAACGTGGCTGCTGAACGAGCTGGACGTTCATTTCCATTCGCAGCTGGTGACAGATGTTTGAGCAGACACGCAGGGGTCAGATTTGATTTCTCAACACATCTTTTCCCATCGTTATCAACCCCCCCCCCCCCCCAAAATTAAAATATCAGTGCTCATTATTTCTGGCACATCGTGAGAATATAAAGTTCCTGCAGTGTGGATCGAGGAGGGATCCAAACGGAGGCTGAGGTGTGCGTAACTCCGCACCGGGCAGGATGCGCACGTTAGGACGGAGATTCGTCTGAGCTCCGGGGAACTTGATCGAGACAGTTTCGGTCCTGTGATCATTACAGCGGACTACAGCGAGCGAGGCTGCTTACGAATAACACATGAAATCCACTCTTTGAACGCGCTGCGCCTGATTAACTTCTTCCACAGCATCATCATCATCATCATCATCATCATCATCACACGCATCAGTATTTCTGATACTCGGCGCGCTTCTTCCTCTCGAAGCGGTTAACAGATGAAGACACTTTCAGATTTTTTTTTTTCACACCTTACGCCACGCGGATTTTCTCCGGCCAGCGCAGCCACATCATCACCGGTCAGCGGAGTGAGTGAAGGCGCTGAAGGTGTTCCGACACTTACCGATCAACATCGTGCGTCCAGCTCCGTATCCGCGTCTCTCCAGCTCGGCGCGCGTCCCCGTGCGTAAAAACGGCAACAAAAAAATGTTTACGCACTTTTCTCCCCGGAGAGCGAGGACACGCAGCGACGCACAGGTGCGATCCGGAGGGCTTCCTGTAGTTTGTAACAAAAAAAACAAAAACAAAAAAAAACCCCAAAAGCGCCGATTCCGATTGGACTTCGCTTTCCTCTCTCTTGTCTCTGTGACAACTCTTTCTCTGCGATACTGTATCCTGTATTCCCCCCCCCTTCCGTCTGTGGTGACCGATCCCCGAGAAAAAGCTCAGATCCTATTGATGCGCGTTATCCTCAGTTAAAATCCCGCCGCTCGTGCTGCTGCTCCGTTTGGCCTGAAGGAGGCGAGGAATTGGGCTGCTGGAGAGGGGCTGGGTGTAATTGCCTGCTCTCTCTCTCTCTCTCTCTCTCTCTCTCTCTCTCTCTCTCATCTGTAGTCCTACCTCTTCCTCTCCCCCCCCCTCCTCCTCCTAACAGTGTGCACCTTTTCTCACTTGACAGGAATGCACAGCTGGGGAAATTAGCCGCTATTCTGTCCTCATACCTGCGCAACTTGGCACCACATTAGCCTTTCTTGTCAACTTATTGTCTTAAAGGTCAGCGCTGATGTGTCAGAATCATGTCCTGCCACCCAGCCAAAGGAAAATGAAGAGTGGAGGGAAAAAAAAGAAGAGTCAGAAGTCAGGAGCAGTGAGGGGCTCCGGGTGGCAGCAGCAGCAGCAGCAGCAGCAGCATGATGGGAGCATTGTAAACATTAAGGGGGAGAAAAGAATATTTTCTGAGACAGGTTTCCATTGGCGCTCTCGCAGGGATGATTTGTGTGCACTTGTCGAGGCGGCTGCCTTTCGCGCGTGTGCGACAAGAGTGTGAGTGAGAGCGACGTGAGAGTGACTGCGAGTGATGGTTCCTCGCAGCCATCCCTCGCGCCGGTCTGCTCCTCCTTTGTGTCTCTTCTTGTCGATGCATCATTTGGTGAAGCTGACACATATTCCGGGGATTCGGAATTGGCTCGAGAGCACAGAGAGAGCCTGCTCGTATTAAATTTCTGTTTGTTCAATTGGAAGTGTGTGTTTGTGCGAGTGTGTGTGTGTGGAGGCATAGATTGTGGGTTGAAGAGCCTTGGTGCAATGCTAAGCTGTCCTGGAGCAAAGCCAAAGCACATCTCCCAGGGTGCTATCAGGAACTTAATTACAGCATTAAATTGCTCCCTCTCCGCCTCTCTCCCGCTCTCTTCCCCCTTCTCCCCCCCTTTCTCCCCCTTCCCCTCTCTCTCTCTCGCTGCTACTCAAACTGTGTATCCATCTAATCTCACACTTGCCTCCCTCTCTTTCTCTGCCTTTATCTCTTGTTGCTCTTTTCCCTTGCACTTGCTGGTTGGGCAGAAGCGCCTGCTGGTGCTGCTGTGTTCTTGTCAGCACCGTCGGGGGGGGGAGAAAAAAAAGGCCCTTCCCAGTGTGTCTTGATTGTTCCTGACATCCATTGTGCAACCGGATATAATAAGGATTCATCCGGCGTCTCTATTGTGCATTTAAAATGTTTCTAATTTCACACTGGCGTACCGATGATGTATTCACGATGCTGTTTATCGGTTGGCTTGTTACCGTGTAGTTGGGAGTCGGGGGGGGCAGAGATGCGGCATCACCTCCGACCGAATGTCATGTGGGGGCGTGAGCTACCGTTTCCCCACTCAGATCCAGGTTTTCTTGTTTTCTTGCCGTTCGCCGAGGCAGCGACGCTCCCCCGGGGGCCCCGAGTGGAGGACGCAGGGGCAGCTGGGCCGTCCTGCTGCCTCGTGCCAACCGTCGGCCCGCTGGCTGGCACGCCGGAGCTGGGGCTAATTGGGAACACGGGAACGGCTCCAAGCTTTACATCAGTCGACCTCATCCAAGATGATTTGCTCCAGACAATTTGCTCTATGTGCTAAAAGACAGTCGCTGGAATAGTACGCGGGCTACATCTCTCACATTTAAGGCTTTTCTAAACGGATATTGCGCGAATTATTTTTCCCTACACTTTAGGAAAAAACACTTCTGTCCAGATGACCCTCATTTCAGAAAACATCTCCACATCAAGCCTCCCCGGGAACAGCGCAGGCTTTGAAGCAACTTCAACAACATGGTCAGACCGTGTAATTACAGCATCGCGTGGTGGACACTGGCCCAGAAAGACCTTTTCCTTTCAGCTTACGTTGTAAAAGGAACAGCTGTTAAAATGCTGGCACAAGCCCCCTTGAACGGACCTTTTCACTATCGGACTATAAGCCGTTCAGTGCACTTACATTTGGAACGTCTGGAAGGGCTGCACCATTAAATTGTTTAGTTCCCGTGCAGGTTAGCAGATGTTAGCCACTGGACCGGCAGAAGTCTCTGGTGCTCTACGGGCTGCACAATGCAGAAGCAACGCAGATGTTCTGGGAAGCCAAAACTCCTTCGGCTGTTTGTTAAATCCACATTTTCCGTATCGGCTCCCTGGTCATCACGAGACCACAGAAACTACTCCAAACGCTCAAACAGTTACGATAGTTCGATGCTAATGATGCGTCGAACACCACAACAGCTTATTCTGTTTCAGCACAATCATTGCCAAACCACAGAAAAACCACTAAGTCAGTGATACATTTTTAAGTTTAAAATATCTAACAGTGCTGTCGAAGAACTTTGGTGCAAGTTATAAGCGTCATATAATGTTTACAGCAGGTTCTTGCAACACGTCTCGAGATGCGCTTTCTTAAAAAGAAATCAAAGCGGTGGCATAAAAGACGGTAAACGAGTACAGCAAGACGCAATCAAAATCACTACAGGTAACAGTGTGCACTTGTGTGAAGTTGTAAAAAGCAAAAAGATATTGTCGTCTGCTTTCACTGAAAAATCACACGATCCAACCGGAACCGCCATCTGTGACATCTGCTAGTGCCTGAAGTCCTGCGCTTCTCACATCCACCCTGATCCCACTGACTCACAGGTGGTGCGTAGATGAAGCGCTTCCCACACCATGGAACAGACTTGCCAGGGACTATAATCCCGGCGTTATTGTGGTGTTGGAATTGTGTTCCTCTGAAAAAGACTCAGGCAACTTATTAAAAAACATGTCGTCCACAGTTTTTCTTGTCTGCCTCCAGTGAATAAGAAACCCATTGTTTTCTGTTTGTCAGCGACTGGAATAACTGAATATTTCGAACTCGGTGTGGGTTTACGGTTAAAACTAATCATGGTGGTACATGTTGGCAGGTCCTAGAGATGTTTTGTTCTTGTTAAAAAGAGTCACACAATTCAAATTTGCACTAAATCAGTAGCATTGTTGTGATCTGCTCGGTTTTAACTTGACAAACTACTTCACAAACGTCTCTCCAGCCAGGCCTCGGCACACAGATGAAGTCCCGTGGTGCATGTCGGATCAGCCGGGCGGATCAAATCATTGCGACGTGATTGTTTCTCTTCATGTGTGAGTCTGCGGTGGGCACTCGTGGACTTTGCTAATACTAATGGTATTTACCGAGTTGCCGAGAGCCGAGTATCTATGGTGATGAATGACGAACCCCGGCGGGAAGAGAAGGTCAAGCTGTCACACTCAAGACGAACAAAAATTGTGTCGCCTTTTTTGGACAACTCTGTTCTTCTCTGGCCGGCTCGAGCCGCTGATTGTTGATAATCAGCCTCGGTAGCGTGACCGGGTGATCTGAATGTGGAAAAACAGGCGTGTCGGCGCCGCTCTCTTCAATCTGAGCACAAATAACACGGCTTCTGACTTTGGAAATGCGTGCAGCGCGAACACCAGCGTCTCATTTCTCCGGGGAGCTGATGTGTGAATCCTCCAGATCACTTCCGTGGAGGGCGGATCAACAATCAGGCGGCGTTTGTCGTTGTCGACAGTCATGTGTGCGGCTGCAGTGGTATATAGATTTCAAGGAAGACTGTGATATGAAAATTGCTGATTGTAAGACATATTTGATTGACTGGTATTAAAAACACAATTAAGTTTAGATCAAGTTTCATGCCTGTCAGGATAATGTTTAATACAGTTATAATTATATATAAAAGCTCTAGATTTTTTGGTTCAAGTGTCATTATATACTGATACTAATAATAACAGATATAAGTGTTTCTGTAACTGTGAGATGGTTACAGTCATACACTTGCAACCTCAGTCATGTGACCTTCATTGTCAATGATCGTGGTCTGGGTCAAATACCTATGTTACGTTACGTAATGTATCTGTTTGTCTGACCTAACCCTACCCTACGTGGACTTTCTCGCTCTTCATTACGGCGGACCCGATTAATTTCTCCATGGTCGTCTACGTCCTCACCAGATATATTCTTGGTATTCAAAGGAAGACGACGTTGCACCCAAAAGAGGCAACAGACTGATACAGAGCGAGAAATTGAGAAATGAGAAGAGAAATGCATTTCCGCTCAGCCTCTGAGACTTTGGTGGCAGAGACAGACAGTTGAGTTTAGCAGGTAATTAAAAACTGCAAGTTCTTCTTCCAACTTCTGCCCCCCCCCCCCATGTTGAAAGTTTGAATACCTGCAGATTCAGTGATTCACACTTCAAAGCAGAATAGAAATGGGAAGGAGAAGCATCTGACCTGCACACAACCATTCAGTCCAAATTTGCGTTATTTGCACAAAGACTAAATCATTTTGTACAAAAATGGCACCACTTCTCTCCTCGTAAAAAAACTTCCAGTGTATAAGAATGTGAAAATACTTGTCATTTCACCAGTTTCACTGCCGGAAACGAGACGTCTCCTTCTTCGCTGCAAGTTAAATTCTCCGTGTGTGTGCACTGGAGGCGTCAAGTCTCCACATCACAGTAGCATTGGACGGGACCGGCTTCCAAACTGTTTTGTCTCTTAAAATCAGATTTTTCAGTGAGCGCAGAGAACATGGACACGTTCAGCTTTGAATGTGAAAACAGCCTTCTAGTGTCAAACTCCGCACACTCGCGACTCTCCGCAGTGACTCGAGGGCTTTACTACTATCATGGCTGTTTACGTTGTGTGATTTTGAGGCTGGGAAGCTGAGGTGCAAACTGCAGAAGAGGTGAGAGGCTCGCCATTATCATGCCGTGTGTGTTCGCTGTTGCGTGCCGCCACTGTCACCGCATCGGGCCGGGTTGGTTCGGGGTGGGTGGGCTGCGGTGTGGAGATGGGTTGGGAGGGAGAGTCGGGCGCACCGGGGATGGTGTGACAGCGGGGGCACGAGACCCGAGAGGAGGGGAGGAGGAAGAGGGAAGCGTGAAATATGGAGATGGCTGCTGTCACCTGAGAAGATGACAGCTTCGTGCGGCGCCGCGCAAGCCTAATTCCACCTGACATCTTTTTTAACGGCGGCATCTGGGAATCAACGTCCTCCCACCTCCACTCCCGTCTTTTGCCCACATTCTCCGTACATGTCCCAACTTGAATTAGACATTAACAGATGGCAACAAACCTCCCAGAATGCCTCTTTCTGCCCTCGATGTGAAGTCTGTCTAGCTGCCTCTCAGGATCGGCCCGATCAATAACTTTCAACGTGCGACAGCCTCGTCATGTCCACCTTTTTTTGTGTGTGTGATAAGAGTGACGCAGCTGTTTTGGACAAGAGCGAGGGATCGTGGAAGTGAGAGCTGTGTGGCGTGCTAAACGAGATGCACTCTGAGTTAATGGATATTGATGAATAGCTGTAGATAATCTTCTTTATTCTGCCGGCAACCATTGTGCAGAAGTCATCTAGCAGTCTGGGCAACACTTTGATTTATTATTGTTCTGTATGACACATGCCAAAGCTGAGCAAATGTATCCGAGGAAGGACAACTAAAGCTCATCGAGTTTATTCCTCTATTCATTCCACATCCACAGGTGTCGCCGGCAGGATTCAGAACAGAGAAGGCCGCTGAGCAAACAAATCAACACACAAATGAAACGTTCTTATGAGACGAAGAATCAAATGCGATCACAAATTTCTCCCACAAAGTCCTTTTGATGAGATTTCAAAATATCAAGAGATATACAGTATCGCAATAAAGCCAGAGTAAAGTAGGCAAAATATGTTTTTCTGCAAAACAACAGATAAGTTAAAACTTTACGTGTCTTTTATTTCTTTAGGTTCAATTTTCACTTGCTACGATGCTGCGCTCATGCTCAGGTTAGGTTTAGGCACAAAAAAACACTCTTGTTAAGGATGAAGGAAACATAGTGTTTTGGCTTCAAATTCACCCAAAATATCCAATTTGTCACCAAACAACACGGATGGAAATTGTCGCAAAATTGTCTCCTTAAGAATTTCCAGCGGTGTTGTGTTTACAAGTGTTGAAAACGCCTGCTGATAAACACGTAACGCGAACGTGATGTGTTTTGTAGAAATGCCACTATGTAGCCTTTGACAGGTACAAATTAGAAAAGCGACCGCCAACACTTCATCCTGGCGTCTGGGCTGCGACCGGCCCCTGGTTCAGCACGCACGCGGCCCGGTGCTTCTTTATGAGCCGCTGCTTTTATGGCGCGTGAAACTTGTGACGGATGCAAATGCGTTTGAAAAAAAGGGTGTTTTTCTGATCCCGACCACATGCCAGGACGTAATGACTGGCAGGCTAATTTATGAAAAAGCAAAGAGGAAAGTGAGCCTTCCCTCTCTCTCTCCCTCTCTCCCTCTCTCTCTCCCTCTCTCCCTCCCTCTCTCGCTCTCGGCTGTTCCGAGCCACCGGCCTCCTCAATTAGAGCCCGGCTCTGCCAACCTGCCGCTGAGGCCCGACTAGGTAATGACTGGCAGCGGCACACGAAACAAACAGCCATCTATCTTCCCCCCCCCTTCTCTCTCTCTCTCTTTCTCTAAACCAACAATTTCCCTCTCTCGCTCTCTCTCTCGGTCCCCACCTCTCGCAAAACGCGCATATTGTCCCTCTCTAACCCTCCCCACGTCTCTCGCGCTCTCCCCGCTGCAGAACAACATCTTTTTCTAAAGCAAACTTCGGACGTTCTCTCGTTCCACTTCTCTTTCTCGCTCTCCTCCTTTTGAAGTGTAATGCTAAGCTCCCACTATCTAAATTGACATCTCTCTATCTCTCTCTCTCTCCCTCGCTCTCTCCATCAATTTGCTTTCTGCATCGGCATATATCTTTCCACTTCGCTATCTCCGACTAAACCAGAGTCTCTTCATCTGCCTCTCTGCCTCCCCTCACCTCTATCACGCTCTCTCCCCCCTCAGACAAACAAACAAATGAATAGGAGAGCGTCGGGGAAGGGGGGAACACCCCTCGGAGCGTAACGGCCCGGCCGGCTACCTGACTGACTGACAGAGAGACTAACTAAGTGACAGAAAGACTGACAGGAGGTTGGAGGAGCACTG
>CAEMYA010000126.1:3548990-3567879 GCA_903131615.1 Diplodus sargus
TGTATCCCGGGGGGGAGGTCGGCGAGGCTGGGGACGTCGTTGCCACACTGCTGTGAGATTCCCACTGTGTATTCTGGGCCCGTGCCCTTCCTGTGAGCCCTCTCCCTACTCCGTGCCAAGGCCATCATCGATCTGTGTGTGTGTGTGTTTGTCTCCTAGACTTTAACAGCTATTGTTGGCCTGTCTTTTTTTTTTTCCACTGATTTTCTGATTAATGCTGCCACAACAAACCAGACAAAGGTTCTGAAAGAGATTATTATCACGCTGCTTTACTTTTCATGGGATTCTAATCCGGGGGTTCACCTGTGTGCCGGCTTCCCTGACCCGGGAAAGACTGTTTATTACCTGGGACAAACCCGGTCGGCGTGTAATGAAGTTGGAGAGAAACATGTTATATTCATGAGGCACACGCCACCGGACCTTGACATGACCTTCAATCCCCTGGTCGGGATAACGGTGCTCGATTTACCCGGTGCTTGAGGGTCATTTTGTAAAACATGCGAACAATCTTGCAGAGAGCCCTTAAAGTATAGGCTCTGTGCTACGAAGTATAAAATTATATTGATAGAGGAAAAATATAGCTTTTGCTGTAGTGTGCAGGATAGAAAGGATCGACTCAGAGCTAAAATTACACCCATACACACACACACACATACACACACACACACACACATACACACATAAAAAAAACAACAACAACATAGGCCTTTCTAGTTAATCCAGGCCAGCTCCAGCCAGCCTATAGGGGCCTGGTCTAATCCTGTTATCGGGCCCAACAGATGCTGTTGACAGAACAATAAGCGGGGGGCCAATATGGCAGCGCGGCCCCGAGGAGGTCATGAGCCAAACTCATCACAGCAGCAGCAGCAGCAGCAGCAGGATCGCTGGCTGGCTGGAGCGAGCTGGACTCCGCGCCGGTCACACACACTGGCTCTCACAGGCTGACAGTTTCCTGGTCTTTGCAAATCGCATTTTGTCTTGTCTGCAGTGTCAAGGGAGGTTTTACAGTGTGGCAAGTCTGAAGCTAAATGGTAGAAAGAAATATATAATACGGAGCCAAGGCACCACAAAAAGACACAGACTTGTTACAGTCTGGTTACAATGGCAGAAAGGTAAAACGCAACGAGCAACATGTCGTACAATTACAGATTCTGCAGCCAGACGACTGCCAAAATCCTGCAAGACAGAGAGTTTTTTCTGAGTGCCACTTTACCGAAATAGAAACAGAGATTTGTTGGCAAACAGATTGTCTTGTTCATTCACGCTGCAGCGTGTGGAGAGGAGGTGAAGAAACAAGGGGGCAGGTGATGAGCACAACGCGCTTTGTAAACTTCACCTCTGCACTGACGCCCATATCATTTCCAGTTTTGAATGCTTTTTCAGTGTTAATTCTCCAGCTCCTCCGTGACAACAACGGCCCCTAGTTCCAACCGGAAAACACACACAAATAAACTGGAACTGCTGCCAACGACCGGTCTCGACGGCAAACGATTCGAATCCTCCGACACGACACATGGTGTGATTTCAGACCGTCGACTCGCGTCCGAATTTTGGAACGCAGAACAATTCCGCTACACAGAGTTTTGTGGTGCTTACTTTCCATTTTATGCCAGTTTATGTGTCTCTTGACGCTTTAATAGAGCCGTGAAGTGCTCTGAGAATGTGTGCGAGTGTGTGGATTCTTCCGGATCACAGAAGAAAGAGACTGCCCGGGGCTGCCGGCTTTGTGTCTCAACTTCCTACAAAAGATCTTACTTTGTCTGCCTGATGACAGACGCAACGTAATGCCTCGATGTAGGATAGGTACAGTATAGCACACGCACAGACATAAACACACAAACACCTTCCAGAACTCCATAATACACAATGTAGCCGGCTGTTATGGACTGAACGAGCCTTCCAACCGACCTGTCATCCATTAACACGTAACCCCCACACAACGTGCTGACTCGACCCGGCAGCATACGCCACGCTCGCTCTTCATTGTCGACCACACGAGGATGGAGCGCGCGAGCGGACAGCCAGGAAAGAGGGAAATTAAAGAATCGCCGACTGGGAAAAATAACCGGGAGGGAAAGAAAAACCACGGCAGCAATTAAATACACAGGAGGTCTGTGATTGACGTCCATCGCAGCCAATGGAGAGAAGTGACACATATTGGTTCAATAATCATAGGGCACCGATGCGCGGGTGCAGAAATAAAGATGACGTCGGCCGCGGTGGCGAGGAGGTCTTCTCCTCCACTCTCCCTGACTTTCTGGTTTGCGTCCCAGTTTAACTAAATCCCATTAAAAAGGCTTTCATCTCACTGCACTTCATTACTGGCATAAACGCTGCAGCTCACCCCAGAGAGAGGCAGGGATTAGACGAGACGAGCTCATCTGAAATGTTACGCTCTCGAACCCCCGGCAGCTTTTTTAATAAAGACACTCACTTTAAATTCTCCATATTGGATTATCCAAATAGGCCCTCCAGCGCGGGGGAGGTGTCATGAAGGTCGGGCTTGTTGTGCTACGTTACAGGCTCTCGCGTGTCCTTGGCAAACAATGCGGCGGATTTCGGCACGGCAGGAGTTGCTGCACATTTTTCCCGCTTAAAGTGGGGAGCCGTGGAACGACACCCGCGGAAAAATGTTAACAAATTCGGGGAAGGGATGGGAGCGGCGAGAGAGAGAGAGAGAGAGAGAGAGAGAAGGGGGGGTAAAATACAGAGGAGCTTTACAGGAATGAGCGAGGAGAGAGAGGACGGCAGGGAGGGAGCCTGGCATTGTGCGCGTATGATTGGATGCGATGGGTCAGAGGCTTTCACACGCATTTATGAATGCTTATTTTAAGCAGAGCCCAAGCTGGGCTAATCTTTACTGCTCGCCTGAATGAGGTTGCTGATTAAAAGCTAATTATACGCTACAGATTTGGCCTCTGGTGAAGACTCTGCTGATTTGACACAGCTTGGACTCCGGCCTGGGTGCATGCCTGTGGGCTCGAGCTCCAGATAGCCATGCGCATGTGTGTGTGTGTGTGTGTGTGTGTGTGTGCATGTCTACAAATCACAGGGGAACAAGACGTCGGTGTGCATGATGGATGCTGTGAGGTTTGTGTTTATAGCAGCGGGGGGGTGTGTTTACAAGTACAGTATCGGAGTACAATTCTATAAATATAAATATATATTTACACAACAATCATTTGACAGCTTTTTATTTATCGTTGTTTTGCAGATGAATACACAAAACAGCTGCAACATTAAAATGCCTCTTGAATGTTTATGCATCCGGAATAATTACGCAATAACATAATATGATAATATTATTCAACAGGGGTCATTTTAAAAACGAGCATTATGAGTCAAGTGATGATTTAAGGTGTCCTGTGGAGTTGGTCACAGTGGGGGGTAATGTTTGTAAAGTGCACATGCAAAATAAATCTGTTAATCTTTAATATTTCATTACATCTATTTGGATGTATCTGAATAGTTGTTCACTCACTGGTTTATTGGAATAATAGTTTGTGTATCGGCATTTTTATGTCATATTTTGCTCACTTGCTCTTTTCTACAAGGTAAAACCTGCTTTTTATTCACTTGGCAGAAAACTTTGACAGACAAAATAGCATCAACGAATCATGATAGAAAAATACATCAAATTCAGGTTCCCTAATCTCGACGTTAAAGGGGTTTTCGGTTAACGGCCTGAATTAATGCCTGCAGTTGATTTTCGAGATTTCCATGATTTGTTATGAAACAAAAACATCCCGCAGTAAATACCCCACGTTTTAATTCTTAAGCGTTTACGTGTCTTAAAAAAGGCGGTTGCAAATGAGTGGCCAAATCCATTTTAAAAATCCCACAGCCATTTTGCTGAGGAAACCAGTGCGACGCTAACTTCCGAATAAGCCTACAAAAACACGTCATCACTGCAGCGCTCCACACTGTTTGTTCCTCATTTGTCTTTTTTAATGCCATTTTTGTTTGTGTTCATAACCCTTATAATTGATCCCTTTGCCAATTTGTTTGCATCTTGCCTTATTGCCCTTTTTTTTCCCGCTTTTTGTCTCGTGTTCCTCTGAAAATTCACATGTCAAAGTGTTGATTGCCAGCCGCTCTTCCTTCCACCTGACAATGCTGCTAATTAGCTGCCGATCTGTAACGAGCCTTCCTCGTCTGCGGTGATGCTCCAGAATGGCAATCAAGCTTTTCAGAGTTTAACTCCTTTTTTAATTGAGTTGTTCTTTTTATTGTCTCTCCCTGTAAACTCAGCGTACACAGCTCATGACAGGAGACGGTTCCAAAAATGTATTCAGACAGTATCATACTTTTATTTTGATAGTACTGTATAGGAAACACATCATATGTTTTGTGAATGTAACATTTGTTAGTTTACATTATATGGTCTTTTTGTGGCCCCTCGCTCCTTCCGTTTTAATCCATGTATAGCTCAACATGTCCGCGTGATTGGCTTTGACTTTCATCCGTCTCCATACGAACTCCTCCTCGCCCTGCTTCCCCTCCTCTGCTCCAGCTGCCATTTCGCCACTCCATCACGCAGACAGGAGGGGGTTAAAGTCTCTTATACATGCAGCGGGGAAGCGAAAAATAGAGTGGATTCGTCTCTGCCTGTCTTTGACATCATTACTCCTCTGACATGGCACTGTTCCACGCCTATGACCCTCCCTCAGGAGCTCACCCCCGGTTCAACGCCACAACAACACACACGGAAAACAACATGTCTCACAGCCAATTGCCTGCGGGGTGCCTTACAGTCGCTGGCTATTTATGTCTCGGCCGGTGACACAGTCGGTTTGCTCAACCGCTTATTTTCTTACAGCGAGCGTTACAATAAAGCTGCGCATAAAAATGCATTCGCTTTTCCAGCAGCTGCATTACGGGGTTATTTGTTTTCTGTATGAGCAGAGGAATGAAAGCTGATGCTGATAAGGGGACAAAAAGTCACAGTTAAAGCCTCATTTTAAGCCACATCTTGAATTTTTGCGATCTTGAGTCGGGCGGCAGCTTAAAATGAAGTGCCGGCCTTGCATCCTGATCTGTAGCCAGCGTAGAATCAGCTCCTACTGCTGATCTGCAGACAGAGGAGCAGCAGCCTGCGGCCGCTCAGACATCGTGTCAACAATAGGGAGAGTACTTCTACATGCGCACCTTCATGTCAAGGACAAGATAATTCACAGCTAGATCACACCTGGTCACTGTATGTGTGTGCGTGGAGGCGAGGGAGTAGGGGGAAGTGTTTGAGAGCTGGTGTATGACCGGAGGCATCTTGACAACTCCAGCCTTCCCTCTCTAACTCGCATTTCTCTCTCTCTCTCTCTCTCGCTCGCTCTTCCTCTCCACACTACCCCACCTTTCCTCCTCCACCTACCATGCCTGTCTTTATTATTAGTGGCAGCTAGAGGCAGTGGACCGGAAAATTCCCATCGAGAAACAAACCCACATCTGCATATTACAGCCCCGTTTCACGTCTGCCATGAGCGAATAAATTAATACATGAATAACAATGAAAATCATCCATGAGTTGCCTCGCTCGCTCTCTAAATGGCATTGTGTACGTGTGTTTGTCTGTGTGTGTATGAGCGTGTGTGTGTGTCAGAGTCCAGAGGAGGTGTAGCTGTCTCTTTCGGCCAAACTCAGCAGGGAACTCAAGACCGTATTTGCATAAAAGCCGTAAGAATTGGCCTACGTACAACACAGTCGGTGCGATCACAAGTCAGGTGGCAACGAGTGTCGCGGACATAAAACTGGGTCAAGTTCGGTCTCGTCCCTAGAAACAAGCGTACGTCAGCATTAGGTCACTCGTGTATTGAACTGTATTCCTGAGCTTTGTTGTGTTATTATTTCCTGTTTTTTTTCTTACTGTCACACTGAAGAGATGAAATGTCAAACCTGTTTGTTGTGTTTTTTAAGTTCAAGCTTTTTTTTTTACGACACCACACAAATCCGCTCTGAATGTCGCATTCTGTGTTATTCTGTGAGAAAAAAAGATACATAGATACCTTTTTTTTTGTTTGTGTTATTGAAAGCACTATCTGCACATTGATTTCTTGCGATCAAACAGCTCACACACCGTGAGAGCAGAAACCTCCGCGTCCATCATGCGCAGGCGGTCGCAACGACTAACGGCCCAGACAGGAGCCTGCTGTGCAACACGTGAACCGCAGACATCCAACGACAAGTCTCCTTCTCGGCTGACCAACAAACATACATGTTTTCGTCCTGCACGTTTCGTCCGTTCGCTACCAAGCAAACACTCACTGGGGAAAAGTTCACCACAGGCTGGATAAGATCATTAGCTGCGTGACACACCTGCAAATATCCCCACGGTCTGGTTAGACGCCGGTGTGGCTGATGTCTGCCCACCTCACACGGGTTAAAGTGCCGGGGATGTCACTCCCCTGCTGGAGCTCAGCCTGCCAGCCGCTAAACACATAAACAAACACAGACTTGGACATGCCTCTTTAGCCAGCTTAGTGGAAAATATCTGTTATTGCCTCGAAAAAGACCTGGAAGTTTTTGTCTTCAATGTTAGGCAACAACAACTGCCCATGAAACTCAAGGGCGTCCAAATGAAAACCCTTCTGACCTCCAACAAATGACAGATTTCTCTGAGCTTGAAC
This sequence comes from Diplodus sargus, assembly GCA_903131615.1. Lineage (NCBI taxonomy): Eukaryota > Metazoa > Chordata > Actinopteri > Spariformes > Sparidae > Diplodus > Diplodus sargus. The sequence goes on from CAEMYA010000126.1 coordinate 3,555,611, forward strand.
ATTGTTGGAAATGTTTTGGATAACAAACTGTATAAGAACAAGAATACATAACAGATGTCCAGAACTTTGATAATAAAAAAAAATATTGAGTGTGTTTTGATGGAGCTGCTTTACCAAATCTGCCAAGCCTTAAACTCTTCTCTCTATATAAGTAACATCAGCTTAAACTCTCTCATAAATGTTTTAATAAATGACATTAATAGCTTAAAATCTGTTTCTTTCAAATAAGAAACGGCTTCCCGATATCCCTGTGTATCCTAACGTATGTCAGTTGGTGTTAACATGTATCTAAGCGTGACTTGGAGATTGTTACAAACACAGACGTAAACACACACACAAAAATGTTTGTCTGTGTGAAATAAACCCACAGCGATGAGAGGATGTGAGCTTGTTTGCGAACAGCGACTGTCATCCATGACTATGAGGAGTCTATTTCTGCGTTTGTTAGCGCGCCACACGTGCCCTCCTCCCACTCTCGCTCTCGTTCCATTCCACCTAGTTTACATCTGTTTACTAAAGCTTGTCTACTTCAGTTTTCGTGTACGACACGGCGGGGGTCTCATGAGGTCCACCGTGCCTGCACACAAACACTCCGACACTGTCAGAATGTTTTTTGGCCCTGATTGCGCTCGTTCGGTGCGATACAGGAGCTCTCGTGGGATCCGATCGAATTCCAAAATGCGAAGCTTTACCATCCCAGAGCTGGCAGACCAAAAAAAAAAAAAAAAAACCTCTCCTTGGGGATGGTTCTGGCAGTGCGTTGCTTCCTTTGGCGCGGCCCTGGATGTGAAGGATTGGGAGGTAACGTGCGAACTTCCTGAACTGCGAGGCTGAGCAAACTTCAAGGGGCCATATATCATGTGTCCATTAGCAGACAGCGCTGCCTTGTTCTGTAAATGACAGTGTTTGTCTATGTCTCGCTCTCACGCACACCACCCGCTCTCTATTCAAGCCGGCCTCTCAATCTCCTTTCTAATCTGCACCCCTTCTTTCCATCTCGGCCTCGGTGCTGTGATCCTCCCCGTCTTAAAATCACCATTTTCCTTGTTCCTCTCCCTCGTCTGCTTTATCACCCTGTGTCTCGCCTTTTATTCCGGCCTACCTTTTCTCTCTCTCTCTCTAACCTCCATCCACATCCCTGGATACAGCTGTAATAAGTCACTCCGCTGTAATTTTGCCCTTCTAAAGGCCTGTAATGATGGGGCTCAGAGGAAAGCTAAGGTGGGGGTGAGATTGGGGTGGGGAGGGGGGGCGACTCTTCTCTTCTCTGCCCAGAAAGAAAGCCTTTCATGGGGCTTTTTTTTTTTTTTTTTTGCAATGAGCCTCCGGGGGAAGAGGGCGAAATTGGACAAATCAGACAGAGAAAGGGAAAAAGAGAGAGAGGCTCATCAAGTCACATTGTCACTTTGTTGTTTCTATATCAAATGTAAAGTAAATCTATTGATCTGTGTGCTGCTGGAGGAGCTCGTATGACATGCACACAAAAGCCAGATGAGTAACACTCTATTTGCACATTGAGAATAAAGAAGGACGCAGTGAGGGGGAAAGAGAGAGAGAGAGAGAGAGAGAGAGGGTCGTGCTAGGTGACGGAATTGACAAAATACCGTTGAAACTGACTGATATTTTCTGACATTTAGCAAACTGGCAAACAGTTCAATTCATTTAGCAGATATGTCCACCGCAGCTGTGGCAATACGGGCTTGTGCATCCGACAGAGCCAGATAAGGGCGCACAGTGAGATTCGCTTGGCCTTCTACCGCAGACGGAGCCGGTCGACCTGTCAGAGCCCGGGTAAACACAGACATCGGATGATTTCTGAGAGATGTGCCCCTCTCGCCGTGGCCTTCTGAGCGCCGCTCCTCATGTTCCTCGCTCCACTAGGCCCCCGTGTGTCGACCCGATATGCCTGCTGACCTTTTTGCGGGGTTTGAACCGCCATCACACAGAGGGGGGGGGGGCGCAGCCCGGGGCCGAGCGGAGAGGAGAGGAGGGAGCGAGTGAGGGGATCCGAGGGCGGAGGGGTCGGAACAAAGTGCAGGACTCCGCAGCCAGATTACATTACAGGAGATTTACACAATTGCCAACAGCAGGAAAAGACACTGAATGGAGGAGAGGGTTCTCCAAGTTACTAAAAGGCTCGAGTAGATAACTCATGCAGATTAATGCATCATTTTAATGTAGTCTATGTTGTCTCCTACATTTAAAAAGGTCACATACTGTAGAAAGTAATACATCCACGTCGTTTTTGGTTATTAAGCAGGTCTGGCTGCCATATAAATACTGTGAAAGTACCAAAACACTCCACAGAGAAAAGCACACGGCACGTATTCAGAGAGAGTCGTCAGGGCATCCGTAAGGTTGTGATGTCACAGCTGTGACGTCACCGCCCTCGGCCACGCCACCGTCATGGTTGTACTCGTAGAGCCGATGCGGAGACACGGCAGTTGACCATATTCACACGGCGGCCATTTTTCTCTGATGTCGAGCTCAGGGTGTGGAGCTTGAATGCTGGGATAATGTGGGCTGTTTTTGTTTTTTTCCACCTGAGGTAAAGTGACAAATTATCACTTCACCGCTTCATGATGGATCAGCAGCCGAACAGATGAGGGATGGGGAACATCTGGAAGGACATATTTCAAGGTAAAAACACATTTTTGGTAACCTGCACGCTACAGTGGCATTAGCATTCAGTCACTTCCAAGCTAACATTACTGTTTGATCACAAACAGGACAGAGGAAGGAGATGTGCATTGATGTGCGTTGACATTTGGAAGAAATAGTTGAATGCTAATGTTAGTTGTTAGCTAAGACAATCTAACGCTAATGGGTGATCAAATATGTTAGTTTATCTTCAAATATGTCTGAACGTCCCTCCAGATTCTTTCACTTCACTGTCCTTTCTGTGTCTCATCAATCAGGAAGCGGCGAAATCATAATAATTAGTGAGATTTCTCACATCTTAATGAGTTGCAACCTGGAACACAGCAGTGCGACATTTGAGCGTCTCTTTTTCTGCACTTGGACACAGATGACAACCATCACCTGCACGGTCATTTCTCTCTCAGCTCTTATCGGAATTGATGCATTGATGGAAAAAAAAAACATCAAATAGACCAACCAGAGGCAGGCAAGACAAGACGAGACCAGAACAGCCACACTTACACTAAACACAGTCAGTGTATGAACATGTATTGTATGTCCAAAGGCGTCAGGAGGGAGGAGTCATCTCCCTCCGCCGGGGGAAAAAATAGGAAAATGGCAAGGCAGCACAAAAATAAAACGCAGATGCGCAAACGCATCCAAGCAGAAAATCCTTCCCTTTAATCCAATTCCTCACGCTTTATTAAAACAGAGCGAGAGAGATGGAGTCAGACAGGGACTGTGATGAAGAGCCTAACCATGAAGAGGAGGCTCACATTACACAAACATACAGCAACACACAAGCACACACACACACACACACACACACACACACAGTGAAGGAAATCAAAGGAAAATGAGATATGGAGGACTGTGAAGAAAAAAAACAAATGCAAATACTCTCTCTCTCTCCTCCTTGCGGGCTCTGTGTCTCACATAAAACACATCCACACATGATGACACATTTATGCCTCCTCTCAAAGCTGAGGAAGATTAACACAACTGAAAATACAAACAACCACACACACGCACACACAGACACACACACGCAGGAAAAACTAGATTTATAGACGTGCAGCCGCCTCTGTTGGGTCATATCAGGCCAGGCTGTTGTCCACTTTCTCCATCCCTTTTCTCTTCCCTCTCTCCCTCTCTCCACACCCTTCCATTATCATTTGATCATCTGCTCTGGAAAAGGCGGGTTATTTATAGTACAAGTATGTATGAGGATGAGCAACTGTGCGAGTGCACGTGCACAAGGCATTTCAGTCAGAGGCGCTTTGTTTTTTTAATTATCCGTCTCCACGTTTCGGTGTATCTGGCTGGTTGTCCTTGGCCAAAATGGATAATCGTGCTAATTATAAAGAATTAAGGCCCGTTTCCCCTCACAGGGCCGGACTGTTAGCAGCTCATTGGTCGGTCAGAGGAAGTGCGAGGCCTCCCAACATCTCCGCCAGGAACGGCAACACTGGATGAGGGAGGAAGGAAATCTGGTTTCATGCTTGTATGCACCGACACACATGTGCCTGCTGGCTAACAAACACGCACACAAACAAGCAAAAACAGTGAAGGCTGCGGTGTTTGAGTTGCTTGCTGTTTACACAGAGTATCCTGTAATAAAAAACATCAGACGCATTGATGTGCCATAGAAATGTAGCTTGAATTTTCGTTTAGTTCTCCAGATGATAAGCAGCTGTAGACTTGAGACATGGGCGAAACTCCACAGAGCTGCATGAGCGCGACTTGTCCAAAGTACCTGTCTAAAAGAGGCATAGCAACAGAGACGTTTTGCACAGCCTGATCCTTTCAATATTAAATATCAGGACTTGGGGGGTCGGGGGGTGTACAGTGTGTGTGTCGTTGCTGCAGCAGCCCATCAGTCAAATCTGACCTGTGGCCCTTTGCTGCATGTCATCCCCCTCACTTTAGATAGTTTTAATGAGACTTTGGAACAGTTTCCAGCTGCGTTTGTTGCAAAAGAACAGCCGATATTGTCCGTGGTTTGCCGGGATGTACGTTGCCGATATTCATTCTTGTGATCAGGTCGTGTCGGCTCCGGGCTTAGGCGATATCCAAAATGTTATATCACTGTCTAAATAAGAACTTTTACATTTGGACTTAAGAGAAAGAATTACTTGCAAACAAAAAAAGCACACAATATTCATGCAGCTAATCTGTCACTGGTTCCCTTCCCTCTGCATTAGACGGTCAGCCAGGTGAGAAATAACACTTTAATAAAGTAAAATTAAAAAAAATTAAAACACAGTCAGAGCAGTTCATGACTCAGTGAGGACTCACGCAGCTGTCTGACGTTCCATATTGTGAAAAATATCACACGTGATGGCAAATATCAAGCTCAAATGCCACATTGATTTTACATCCTGGACGTCTTTCATGTCTCAGGAAGAAAATGCTAAAGGCTTGTACCTCGTCCTTAATTGCCCTCGACTTGAGGTTCCCTCTGACAGGACAAGAAACTCAGACTTGTTTTGATTGAGCGGAGACTTAACTCTGGACTTAACCCAAAAGGCTTAAAAATAGCTCTAGAAATGATGTCGCCGTCGTCTCAATTCACCCTCGTAATGAGCCTGTTTAGATAACAGACAGCGGAGGCATTTTTAAAAAATCTTTGTCCAACTGGAAAGCTGAAACAAATAACGATTAAAGCGCCAGTGTTGTGCTTATTTTCTGCTCGGCGTCCTTGAGCAACACACAGAGCTGTCAGCAGCTCGTGTCAACATAATGAGTCGAACGCGAAAATCTACGGGGGGACGCGAGTTGTGACGCCGGCTTTTCGAACAACAGTCCAACATTACAGGATATAACCTTGTGAAAGCTGGTATGCAAATTGGGAAGCCTGGATACAGACGCAGTACAGGTCCTTTGAAGGTTTACAGTAAACACACGCCTGTGTGCACAAGTGTGGCTGCACTGAAGCTTCCACCTCGTGCGTACGCGGCTGTGCGAGACGCTCAGGGTGACATCTCAACCTGAGAAGACAAGCGTAATGAGAGAAGAAGAGTCACACCGATCACCTGGGTAATAACGATGAACAGGAAGTGTGAGTGGAACATTCGCAGCGAGGTTTTATTAATGAGGAAAGTAATGCGAGTGATGCGCATGCAGTGAACGCAAATAAAATGGTGTATCAGCACTCTGTAAAATATCCAGACCACCAGTGTTTTTCTCTGCTTTTTTAAAAAAAACATCTGTGTCATTGATAAATTGCAGGCGTTGTGATTGTTTTTCTTTCGTTGGACAGGGTGAAATATTGCCAGCATTAGCAGCCGTAAAAGGGCCGTGACAACATGAAAAATATCTCGCTCATTGTTTTGTGTCACTTAAAAAGGACTCTTTCTATCTCCAGGAAGCCCAGTTGATGGAAAAAAAACAGCTGATTTGCGTCATATTTTTGTTTAAATGTTTTGGCAGAAGCTTCAACATTCCCAGGCGGTCCCCGGCATTAAGTAATCATTTCCAGCTTAATTTTAATGTCCGTGTATAAAAACAAGTAGTTCGTCATTCACGGTGAATTTTTAATGCCCCTCGTTATGACACATTAAGATATAAATGGGCCTAAACTGCAAAAAAATTAACACCCTGCGTCAAACATCTGGACTCCTTCCCTCCATCCAGTAGTACCGTCAGCGAGCCTCCCCGCATATTATTCTCCGTGATAACAAAGTGAAATCGCTTAATCACTGGCAGATTCCTTTTTGCAGTAGGACTGGCAGCGCCACATGTCCAGAATCCACGCCAGAAGGAGGGAGAGACGAGGATGAAGAGAGAGGAAGTGGGGGGGAGACAGGAGAGGAAGAAAAAAAAAAAAAGAGCCTGGACCTCCTGTCAGCTCAGTGAAGCAGAGAGGGAGGGAAACACACGCCGACATGGAGACCATTCTCTCTCTGGGAGTAGCACACACACACACACACCCACACACAAAAGGGTTCTTTTCTTTATTCATGGATCTATAAACCTATAAACATCCATACCTGCCACAGATGCCTGACTGTACACATGTGGGCCGACATAAACACAGATCCACCGAAGCGCGGATTTATGTTTCCGCAGCACAAGTTACAGACTCTGCAGCATTTACGAATTCTAAAAATATCCGAAACCAGACATGCAGGACACGCACATACGTACGCAGACACAGAAACACACACACGCGCACACACGCACACACTAACACACAGCAGCGAGGCTGTGGTGGAGCTGAGGACACAGCAGGGCTGGCTGCCTGAGGGAGTCAGCAGAAGGTGAGCAGAGATAAGGCTGTGTGATTGTGACTGCATGTCAGAGAGAATCTGCACAACACAACGGCGCCGCATTCCCCGCGCCACACACACACACACAAACAGTCCACACAACACACAAACAGATACACACAAACTTTTTATATATGCAGCGTGCGTAACCCGCAGCAGTGTAGCAAAACAGGGAGCTTAAAACGACACGTGGACTGGATGTGAGTGTTTCTGGTACGTCCCAGAGTTTATTAAGTTTATTTCACGCCCGATGGTCTGAAAGACAACAAAGGCCGAATGATAAAACACAAGAACGCACTTAGACACACGGTAAGTCGACTGTTGTACACGTGTTCAGCACCTCCATAATAGGAATGATTCCATTTGTCACCTAAAAACAAAAACACTCGGCATCTGGGAGACGGAACCAAAGCAAACGACATCATCAGCGCCGTGAATCAGTCCGAAGAACGACGCTCATAAAAAGTAGTAGTAGTAGTTCTGTTTTTCTTTGCTTTAACTTTCTGTCTTTTGCTTTGTGGAATAAAACGAGAGTTGCTGCACAAAAAATCAGTAAAATCACCGACTGGTGAGGCTGAACATCAAGTCAAACAGCCCCGTCTCAGCGGCTGCCTCTGCTGCAGAGCGAACGCGCTGAATCAGGCAGAACAGCGGCTGATAACAGCCGATTAGATCCAACAGTGCCGGGGCCTTAAATGCTGCGGACTGTCTGTGTGAGTGTGTGTGTGTGTGTGTGTGTGTGTGTGTTCATGTCTGTGAATGGATTTGTGTTCCGTGAAAACGATGTGTGTGTTATCTTTGTATTTATCTGAACACTAAACATGCACGCATCCGTACGCACACGGACATGCGACCCAGATATGTACATTTACACACAAACGCCCATCAGAAATACCGAACTCTTGTCGGTGTCTTCACGGCTGAAGAAGTTCTCACCGAGAAGTGGCACCTAAGCACTTTGCGAATAAATTCTAAAAACCCAATTTCCAGCTCAGTGTAAGCAGAGTTGTGCTGATCTCAGGTCTCGGCCACACAAACGGAGATAAATCTGAAAGCACTTTTTTAATGTCAAGACTTTTCTGTCAGCACTGGAGTTTTCTGGAACAAATACTTTAAAAGTTGCCGCTCGCGTTGACAAAAAAAATTTCAAATGTCCTCTTTCGTCTCCAGCGGCTACATTTACACTTTGAACAATCGCTGTTGGTGACGTACTCTCTGCCTTCTGTGACCGTGAAGTTTCTGCTTCAATAGAGACACGTGTTGGTGTTGACGTACTGTCTGTGTGTCTATTGTCAGATGAAGCGCAACTAAAATAAAACATGAATTTGATCGACTGCCACAACTGCAGCCTTGCAAACTCCTTAGGTACTGCATGGGACTCCAGAACTGAATCAATTTTTCATGCTCACGCAGACTTCTGACGGAATATAACCGAAAAACATGATAGCAAAACCTCAATTAGGGGATCACAGCAGGAATCACAGCTCTGTTTTTTTTTTTCACGTCTGCAATCAATTTAACCACGACGCAGGATGTATTGAAAAGCGCCACTGAAGATCGCCATCTTTCTAGAATTACACTGATTTACCCAAAAAAATGCAAGTGCAGTTTCGGTAACCTGACCGAGAAGATTGCATTTTCCATCCCTGCAAACGTCGGATATGTTCAAATGTGTACATTTCTACAATACGTGTCACATCATGTTCTCATTACAAATATATGAGCGTACCTGCCATGCGAGGAAAATGGTCCCTCTGACGCCAACACCTTCAACTGCATTTACACACAAAGCACATTATCCACCTACTGCGATTCACAAAGCTCTTCTCTTTCATAGAGAGAAGTTGAAAAAGAAAACCTTGAATATAACTGATCCCTAGAAGACAAGGTGTGAACTAAAGAACAATGAACTGTCATTCTTACCAACTTTATACATCACACAATAAGAGACTCAGAGCCACAGGCCATCATCCTTGGCTTTAAACGGCTGAAAACCTTCACTTTCAGATTTATACTGTGGGTTTCACAGTTGTAGGGACTTGAAAATAAGCAGGTCCAAAAGACTAGTAAGAAACTAGCTTTTTAAAAGGAATCCAAAATGATAAGTGTCATCTGAAGAGACACTGATAACTGGTGTTAATCCAAGGGTTGAGGCAGGCACAGAAGTTTAAACTTTTGTAGAAATTTGAGTAGATTTTTCTTCCCACTCAACCTGTCTGCAGCATTGAGCTGTGGAGGAGCTGAAGTCCTGGGATATGGTTTGATGCCCTGTGATTCTCCCCTTTTTTCGACTGCTTCATGGAGGGAAACGCACAATTACAATATGGACAAACTATCAGAGGGGAGATGGGGAAAAAGAAAAGACACTGGACCGGTGACAGAAAGAAATGGAGTCTCTGGTGAGTGCTGACTTTAGTCAGAGGCTGAAGCGTACACAGAGACACGCACACCCTCTGTGCCTGCTGTAGCTTGCTATATCACAGCTGCTTTACAGTAAGGCAAAATCACGCTAACAACAAGAGCAGAAATTCAGTTCTTTATGTGTGAATGCAGCTAGCATGTATGGCTAAGACTGTTAGCTTCCAGCTAGGTGAGCCAGTTCCAGCGACCAGGCATCGTTTCGCTCTTCGGGAACCTTTGGCTGACATCACGGTGACTCTGTCTGCCCTTTTCTTCTTCCAGTTAATAAGTATTCAGAAATACCCATTTTTGTTTTTGCAGAATGTTTTTGCTCTTTTAAGATGTCTTTTCAGACGCTCGGCAGAAATAAATACAGTGAGCATCACAGAAAGCATCGATGTCAGAGCAGTCGGTGGTCAAGCACTTTGCTCAAGCGTACATTGTCTCCCCAGCTGTCTTGGAAATTGAGATGCTGAACGAGCCTCCTCCCTCGAACATCAGTCTGTCGCTGCCTTAGAAATAAGAGTCTTTTCTTTGACATTTAACCATATAGGTCTCCCGCTGAGATGAGATTATTTTCTCTTTCTTTTGAATGATATTGCCAAATGCCATTTCCAGGCACTGCCGCTGCAAATAAGACGCCCACAAATGCACAGACGTTAGCACACGTGCATCCGATCGAAATGAACCGCGAGGCCCATTCGGCTGCCGACAGCGTGCGTTCCTGGCGGGCAGACGCGAGCGGTTAATACGCGGAGACACAATCAGCGTGTTTCTCAGTGTCAAGTGTCAACTAAACAGCAGTGCGACCCCTCAGTTGACCCGTCTCTACTCGCACAACAAACGTAAAAACTTGCACTGGGTTTCAAAATTGTTATTCCGTGTATATATTATGGGTATGCCAGTTTGAGGGCATGCCAGCTTACCGCCCGTCTGCATACTGTTATATTTGTGTGGTTTCGGTGTTTTGCATGAATATTGTTTGTGTGTGTGTGTGTATGTGTGTGTGTGCATCATTTTTTGGCAGAGGCTGAAGAAAGAGCAAAAGAGAGGCTGGGAGTGCGAGCGAGTCAAACTTAAATGAGGGGCTGATTCTCCCCGGAGCAGAGTCCTAATCGAGGCTGTGACTAGAATGACAAAATGTCCAACTTAACTCCCGCCGCATCACTCCCAGGAACACAACCATCAAACACAACCAGCACTTAATTAGCTTCTCACTTGCTGACTTCACTCAGCCTCGCTCCACGCACATGTGTGTGTGTGAGTGTGTCTGAGTGTGTGTGTGTCCTCAGCCCAAGGCTCTGTCTGAACACATTTCAGCAAATAGAATCCAATTTGTTTAACTTCCATTGAATACAAGTCGGGGGGATTGGCACGCAGAGAGGCTGGTGACAGCGGACTGTGAACAGTGTGTGGGATTCTGTTAACGCTCATTGCCCGCTTGTGCTAAACTGGCTTTCAGAATTCGTGGCCACAGAGCTCTTTTTTATCCAGTGTTCGCCATTTATATCTGATTTTGCAACTACCAAAGCCGCGCGCTGGGGCCTACCTGTGTTACTTGGCATCTTGCCATTGCTGATCTGCTTGAGTCTCTTCTGGTGGGACTTGCCGTTGTAGTGGATCTGGGCCTGTGCGGCCGAGTTGAGCTGGATGTTGCACACCTCGCACAAGGTGTAGCTCCGCTGCTTCCTCTCCCTCTTAGGTCTGAGGAGCGGAGAAGACAGGGCTCCCCCTGGTGACTGCTCGTCAGACACTGCACCCTCGTCCTGGGTGTCGCAGCAGGGCTCCACGTCCATCTGCACCCCCAGAACGCCGCCGAACCCTCTCCTGTCCAGCTCGGCGCTCGGCAGAGGCGATGGGCTGAACGGGCGTTTCATACCTGCGACGGGAGAAGAGGACAGGGAGGAAGAATAAGCTCAGATGTCAAGAGGTGTTTTTTTCTAAATGTGACTGTAAGTGCATACGTCTGTTTGTGAAGGGCCCCAGCGTCTGCATGTGCACAACACAGCAAAGGCACAGAGTGAGTTTGTGTCACTGTCTCGCCCGGCGCACAAAGCCGGCCTGTTGAAAGCTGACAGCCGCAGAGAACACGCGGGCAAAAAATACCCCTGATTCCTGAAGCTTTGTGGAGGACTGTGTGGAATCTGACCCCCTTGTTCTTGTCTCGTGTAAGTCATGCTTGTCAGCGCCCTCCAAACAAAGTGATACCGGCACTGTGCACACAAACACACACAGACAGACTCACACACACACACACACACACTCACAAAGACATCAGGAAACAAAAGAGACAAGACGTTGCACAGCTGAGGTCCAAGCCGAGGTGGTCCTGGGGTGCAATGACGCACCACATGGGGGAGACAGAGTGCTGCAGTGGGGCTCTCTGAGGACCACTGAGGCCACTTTGTCAAGCTGCTTCAGTTGTGATGACTCCATGCCTGCTTGCTGCCTCTGTGGAGGATTTCAGCCAAGTGATGCCTGAATCAGTTTGGCAAAAAAAAACAAAAACCCAAAAAACAAAAAAAAAACAACAAGTGGGAGCTGTTATGAAACAGCTCTGATGATGTTTGCTGACACTACGGTTCAGATTAGAACGGCTGATTTATGGACACCGCAGCATTAAATATACAAGCATGTGGGAGCTTGAGCTGACACGCTTGTACTGTTTGTACGCGTGCCCTGACTGACCCGGGTGCGTCCGGGAGGGGCTGCGAGGAAAGCGGAACAGTGAAATCGGAAAGAGACAAACAAGCAAAGCGATGTTCTGTCAGGAAAGAGGAAGCCGCCTGGACACCTTGCAATTTTCCGTGGAGGGCCTCTGCGGTCAGAGGGAAAAAATCCTTCTCAAGGAAACGCAAGTCGGAGAGGAGAGCTGTTTGTTTCGCATGCAGCTACTGTCTCTATAAATAAATGAAAAGGCAGGTCTACAGTAGCTCTGTGAAGGATTGAGACATCACC
>CAEMYA010000126.1:3577775-3588896 GCA_903131615.1 Diplodus sargus
GCAGAATGAGACGGATCAAATCGTCGAGCTGGGTTATGGCAGTCTGTGGGTTTTGTCAAACGAAAGTCATTTGACTTACTGTTAATATCACAGTACTGATTACTGCCATTTCAATAAGATCAAACAACAAAGAAAGCTCTGGAAACTTTTAAGCAATTTGTTTTTTTTCCACCTCTTTACACGTAATGGCTGGGGGCCACCCATGCAGGTAAGAGTCTCCAAGGCAGCAACTGGAAGTGTGTTTCCTGCCATTAGTGAATTTAAAGATGCAAACAAAAAAAAGGAGTTTGTTGTCAAATCCTCTTCGCTTTTACGAGATTCGGATGCCAACAACAACAATATGTATAATCTTATTTGGAGATACAATTTTTGGAACAGAGACTGAGCTTTTAACAAATTCATCAAAAGGAAGAAATGCCGTGTTTTTGCCATCTGGCGTACTTTAATAATGCAACAGTCGTAACGCTCAAAAGGATCACTAACCTTTGATGAGAGGAATGAAACATAAATCATGCGAAAATGAGACGTGAGTTTCTTGAACCACCTTCTTCTAGTGGATTCAGGGGGGAGGAAAATCGGGTGAAAGGAGAACAAAGCTGTCAAAAGCCCGACAGGGCGAATGAAAGGTAGTGACGCATGCGGTCCCTGCTGAGTTCATTTCAGTCAGACCTGTAACAGCATTAGCACCGGCCACGCTGACGTCGAGCTCCCACAGCACACGCTACTGTATGTCGCCATGCATCTCAGCCGCCACAAAGACACGCGGAGCGCACGTCCATCCCCGCCGTTACGCAGCCCCGGCTGTTTGTGGCTCACAATAACGTCCAGCTCTTTGATCATGAGGCTTTACCGTGTCTGCAGCTCTGATTTCACATAATCCAATAATCTAATTTAATCTAAACTGATCTAGGATTACCTAATCCAGATCTTTTTGGTTTTTTTCCAACCTTAGCAAGGGGATATATATTAGAGTTGAAGTGTGAAGCTGCTGGTGGCTGTAAAGGAGAAGGCTTTGCAGATTCAAGACATTTGTTCTTAGCAAAGAATTAGCAAATAAAATATCCGTCTTACCTTAAATGCACTCATATAGACGTATTATAGATGCTTCTATATGACCTACATAGGCAAAGGAGACCATCAGAGAGAAGATTGTCTGTCATTTAGATTTATCTGAGTTGCATTAGGCATAAATTGAAAAGAAAATTTTTTTTTTTATTGCAGCGTGCAAAGGATGAATTGTGGAAGCTCACACCCTGAGGAAAGCTCCGTAGTCTGGAAGTATGGCACTAAAACAAAATTTACTTTGCTTCCCTATCGTCATATTATAGTTATTAATCTCACACAGCCGCAACTGGTTAGATCAAGATCTAACCAAAACAAAGTGGTTGAAACATTCCCACTTTTGTCCACAGGAGCTGCCAGAAACGACAGAAGTTAAAGCTCCTTGTAAGTGGTTTTGAAACGGCTTTATTTAAATATTAGATTTCTATTTTAGAAAAAAAACAACAAAAAAAACAGTCAGCGTTCAACTCATCACTTTTTTTTTTACTTCTGTACCATCAAGAGAAAGCTTCACGCGCTCTGGAGCTGCACATGCTGTTTTTCTCCTGCATATGTATGGCAGAGATTATAATCAGGTCGCATGCGAGCGAGAGGTTGAGCCTGTGCTCCTAATGTGGCATCCTCGCTGTGATCGACAAAGTCAGAGCAATCAGAGCGAGGCTGCACTTCACAGCCTCTGCAGGGACTCTGAGAGTACAGGCAGCGATGAGGAGCGGCGGGAGTGAGGGCGAAGGGTCAACGGCGCTGGGCGCGCTCCTGTAATCTGAGTACCGTCCATGCCGAGTCTTTCGTGAAGACGCGCGTCTGCCTTGTTAACCTTCTGATGCCCTGACAGATAGACTCCAGACTCATTCTGTGTGTGGATGCTTTCCAAAAAAGGGGCCCTAAGTGCAAGTCATCGCTGTCATAAAAAAAACGTCTGTGTCATTTCTGGGTCAGACGCGATGCGCTGCCGCAGAGCGACACTCTGATAAAGTGCAATAACAGCGACACAGACAGACTTCTGTGCTGCACACACATGCGTGCGTAGTAAAGACAAACCAGGCGCTCCGTTCAGGTCCCTTGGGTGACGTCTGCTGCATTAATAAACAGACTTCCATGTCGTTGTTGAAGACAAACTAGCCTGACCTTTGACCTCTGTCGGCCAATTAAGCTGCGCCTCAACAAAATCCTCCGCGCACTGCGACCAGATCTGTCCGGCGAACAGCTAAACATGTCTTGCCATCCTCTCATCACAGCGCGGACTAACCTCCTTGGGGCCTGTTGCACCTTTAAGCGTGGCGCCATTTTGCCTGTCTGATGAGAGAAGGTCAAGAGGAGCTGTTAAGGCCGGGGTCAATGTAGGCTCATGAGGAAAAACTCTGCAGCATGCGGGTGTGTGTAATGAGATGATGTGGCGCCAAAAGTACCAGCTGTATTGCCACGTAACAACACACACCAGAACACACACACACACACACCCGTTCCCCCCTCCCTCTTCGCAATCGCTGGCACATCTTCCCCCCTTTTTCTACCAGCCCACATTAGACCCCGAGGAACCTATTAACACCGTTAAACTAGGCTAATTACGTTGCAGGCACTTTTAACACTGACAAAGTGTGTGCGCGCGGGAACGAGCGCGGGTAGAGGCGGCACACATTTGCATGATTGTGTACGACACGCGATAATGTCTCCGCGTCTTCGATTGCTCTCGCAGGAAGTAAAGTGAATCAATCAGGTTGCCACTCACAATTACCGCGCTATTAATAACAAAACACTCTGCTGTTGCCTCCACAACAGCCATAACTGCCGGAATGACTCCAGTAGGAAAATAGTTTTTATCACCGTATCAATTATTCAGCACTTGGCAGTAAACAGAATTTGCATGCTGTTTACGGCTGCTCAGACAATTCACTGCTGGTTATGTATCTGTTTCCTGAAGGATTCTGGGATAACAGCGAGGATCAAGGGCCCTCTCCATCACTGTCTTGGCGGCAGCGACAGGGACAACTGGCGCTCATCGATCACATGATAAACAGCTGTGGAGGAATAAACATGCTAACAGCTATTTCGGAGCAGGAGATCAACTTACAGTAGCTGAGAAAAGCCCATAAGGTGTTGATGAGGAAGATTACGGCCGCGGCATGAATGTACAGGAGCAAGAGAGATGGGCCGCGTGGACAATGGGCCTCGGATGGACGGTTGAACTCTATTTTAAATTTAATGCAGTGTAGTGTATAATGTCGGCATCCAATGGCTCATCCAATATGAGTTTTCTGTCTCCTGGTGACTTTAAAAAGAGAAAAATGTTAATGTCTTATGTTAAATACTTGAATTGAATTCCTCCTTTTCTCAATGTATCTGTCCATCACAATGGTTTAGTGGACTAGATGCTTTAAGGTGCCAGCAACAGGTCCCATAATAGAAAAAGGTGTGAAGTTTTGGCCTTGGGAGGAAACCGGGAGAAGAGTTAGGCAAACATATCACTTACTGTCTCATTTTATATCATATTACATGATTCCAATCCACTAGAAACATGGCTATTACAAAAAATGTCCCATGTTCTGAATCTCTACTATATCGTGACAGGTGCAAAGCACATGTCCATGAGTCAGAAGAAGACCCTCAGAATCATCAGAATTTTCTCTTTACCTTTCCTGATGTGAGAGAAGACTAATCCCTTCAATCATCGTACGTTTCTAATTACAACTCTGGCAGCAGAGTAACAATCAGTTGTAATAGAATACATCTTCAAAGCTACCTCTCGAAGCTGGCTGGCTACCAGAAATTTAACACATCAGTGGGTCAGTGTGACTCTTGAGCTGTTGTTGTTCCACACCAGCTATAACACAGGATACGCTCTTAGAATAGTGTGATGGATCAGTGGATGCAGTGGCGACAGGCGAGAATGTCACTGGGTGTCACGGCAGCACTATACTTAGGTAGTTGTGTGATGTATGGCTGTGCAGTCACTCTGAAAGTTGGCCCACAGAATCCCAGATGAGCAGAAGCCACCTGCTAAACTTTGATTAGCTTCTGGCCTCGGACACTCGCTCCCGCCGTCCAGTTTCCTTTGATCGATTTTTTGGGCCTGGCTAGAGAAGAAATTCAATTGTTTGATCTCATTCTGACTGCTGAGCTTGATGCGCCGACGGTCACGCGCAGAAACAGACAGCGAGTTAAAAAAAAACAGATAAGAGAGTGAAGCGGGGGAGCTTCAGCCTTGCCTCGCTGCCACTCAATACCTCTCCCTGGGACAACAGCACACCACGGAGCTGAAACGCTCCAGGCCACCCCTGTTTTGTTTTAACCAAAATCAAACAGAGGTGCTGTACAGACGAAGAGAGCAAAGATTGAAAAATTCAAACCAACACTCGGGATTTGTTAGTCATAAAGGTCTTTATCGTCCATCCCACTGGGTTTCTGTCTCCAGTGGAAAAACGACAGCATCTTATCAGTCGGCACTGTGTGGGCAGACAGTTTTGAAAAGTCAACTGAAAAGTCTTTTGGCCCTCCAGATGCGCATACAGGAAATTCAGCAGGAGTGCGACAGCATCCGCCACATATCTCCTGGTTTAAATGAATAGGAGTCCAATAATTCCTCCACCTGCTGTACGGTTTTCTTTTTAATGAGCTTCTCCATCGACTTCATCAGTGAACCAGTTCGTGCTAACAGCCGACGGCCTTTTAAAACGCGATGGGTGGATTCTTTTTCAGCCACGGCCCATTTCCATATCTGTGGGATCCACTGTGGGCACAGTGACACAGACCTGTGGTGAAAATTGCCACTGTGCTACTTCACAAAACAACGTGTCTCTGCCTCTGACTTGCTAATGGCTGAGAGAGTCGACGCATTTTACCTTCAAGAGAGAAGAGCGGGGGGGATTTGATTGATTGATTACATGAATCAGTTTTCCTATGGGCTTGTGGCTGACCAACAGTGGTTTGTACTCTGAAGGTGGTTTTTAGGTGTGATGAGAAAGAGAACCGACTGTTGGTTTGACAATATAACAATCCCTGTCTTTCTATTGTTCGTCAAATCACGCTGAAAGCGAACCCAACGATGTAAATTGCCACTGCTGTTGTCGCTGTAGTTGTGGCGTAGACTCGAGTTTCAAAACGGTACATTTATAGTGATTGTAATAGTTATCGCTGGTGGTGTAGATGGCCCTATTACCATTTTTCAAAATATATGTAAAGTAACTTCAAAGCTGTTATTGAACCATAAGGGCACTTCTGAATGGTTATAATCTGTTTTTTTTGTTGTGTTGAAATCTCATTGGCAACATGAAGCATCATTCACCCGGAGGCTGGCATGTAACCGGCTCCGGAGACAATAGAAAGAAGAGAGAGTGGGTTAACGGTCGACGCGGTCAATCGTTGACTGTTGTAGGCTCTAGCGCGGGCATAAACGCTGCAATCTGCTCAAATCAGCTGTCATTCACATGGCTGATCTTCGTTGTAGAGGGACAATGGTGTTTGCTGAGAAATTTGCTTTTTCCAGATAAAAGCAAAGCAAAACATTCACGATCACAGTCCCTTTTTTTTTTTGCCATTTTCTAACCATTTAATCACTGAAGACTGTATTTTGGAGTGAGTATGTTACTGAAGTGAAACATGGACATTTGAAAATAAGATAAGATGTTTTTGTTGGCGATGGATGAGCTACTTTAACACCCAGACACTTTATTGGTGAGTTGGTTAACTTTGAAGCTCACAATCTAGTTTGTTAGATTGTTTGTTTAAAGTCTTGAGTTTTATTCGTTTTATTTCCCTCTAATATTTGGAATCTGTCTCTCTCTCTCTCTCTCTCTCTCTCTGGCTGTGATAAGTTTCCTTCATCAACCACGGTAGCTGTTGGAGCTTAAATTCATGACGGCTACAACAGAGGAAAAAAGTGTAATATCCATAGAAACTTCTTAAACCGCCCCTGCAGTATAATCCTCATCAGCTGCACGTCCATATGCTCATTATGTTCTTAACACTCATTATTCTGTCAGACTAAATACACCGCTTCCGCCGAGACGATGTTTGCCTGCGCTGCCTCACAGCCTTCGCTCCACTTATTGGCATCTTTGATGATAAAAAACATTGCTTTTTACGTTCATCAGAAGCGACCAATAGACTTACAGGTCACAGAGAAAGGAAAGGGAAAGGTTATGTTGTGTGACTGTTCATACACAATGAACACAGTAATGATTATCATGACTGTGGCTGTCAAAGTCTTCAATAAAATGGTGATGGTGATATTCGGGACAGCAGTGTAAAGGGCACACAGAGCTCCTCTACAGCCAAACGGAGGTAAAAAGTTTCCACATTCACCATCTCTCTGACAGTCTGTCCACAGTCAGGGAGGACACGCTTATTCTTCAACAAATTATGCCATTATCACCCCATTACTCGTGAATTCGTTCAGTTATTATCCCAGGTAGGAGAAAAAGGCAGTGTGTGGCCATTACAACCTATTTTACACTACAAATGATAACAGTGGCGGCGATGCTGAATGAGACGAGAGAAATGAAATCACTTTCCAACACCAAGTGGTCCGTCAGCTAACAATAAGAGTGACTCTGATTGTGTCTCTCCATCACCGAGAGAACGAGAGAGGGAGAGAAAAAGGAGAGACGGACATAAAAAGGAAGAGAGAAATGAGAGAAATGAGGACCGGTGCCGACACCAGAGATGAGACAGAAATGAGATGCCATCGTACACTGATGTGGAGCTGGAGTGGTCCAGGAGTGATGAGCAGCTCTGATTGGCTGCGGCAGCTGCTGAACACACACACACACACACACACACACACACACACACACACACACACATATACACACACGAGCAGATGAGGAGGGCTAATGATGCGTGAAAGAGAATTACTCCTCTTCTCCACAGAGGACAGTCACTCTGCTTGTCGCATGGACAACACTTTTTTCAAATGACCCTACTATGTATTCATGAGGCATCTGTGTGTGTGTGTGTGTGTGTGTGTGTGTGTAGGTCTCTTTCTGTGCTCATATCATGCCTCTCTAGGGTAAATGAGCACCTCCAAACACACACACACACACACACCCACCCACACCCACACCCACACACACACAGTGTCTGAGCTTTTAAAAATAAATCTTCTGGACGTTTATTCATTCAAGGAAAGTCAATGTATACAGCTGATTTTCATCCAGTAACTCCCTACCTACAAATTTTTCTTTAAAGGATCAATTCACTAAATTTCACAAGCCCCATGCATCTGATTGTGTGTCTCTGGCATGCAGTTAATTTTTCAGATATCCATCACTGACGCGGAGGCGAATGGTACTTGGTTTTTCAGGCCAACAGCTGTAAACAAGGCCACATTCACGCTAGCTGAGACCCGGTATGTGCAGACATCTGAGTTCATGCACTCACATCCGCACAATCTCACAAACACTTGACCTGCATGTAAAATTTCAGCTTCATTTCAGCTCGATACACTCTCAGCTGTGGGTGCTATAGGGTGGACACTGCTTTGTGGCCCAATGAAAAGATAGACTATTGTGGATCAGTGAACTGATCACTGCTGGACTTAACGCGAAACTCTGGCCAAAATGCAACCTAGACTTTTTTTGTGAATGTATCCGAGTCAAACCTTCGTGTAAATTACATAATTACAATGAAGGAGGCACTTTAAAGACTTACGGTATTTTCATTTTCGGGTAAAACTCATTTTCAATGGGAGTGCATGAGGCACTTTTACGATAGCATCAAAATTGCTGTTTTTAAAACACTAAGAAGGCTTGTTCCGCTAGCCGCCGTCCTGCGAGTGGAGAAGTGTTGCTCTCCGAATGCGACGGAGAACAACTCTCCTTAGGCAGATACTGACAACTCCATCCAATACAGTTCAATAGATATTGAGAACGTTTGTTTTCTCTGGCAGCTGACTCAGTGTCTCTATGCACGTCACGGTTCAGGATAATCGTCCTTTGCATGCAAAAATCCTGCCGGCGTGATGTTTTCTCTTTCTCTATGTTGCTGTCTCGTTGCCCTGACGCACTCTCATCCAAGTTGTTAAGAAACAAGATGGCTTTTAGTGACCAACTCCACGTCAAGGTAGGAAACTCTACCATACGCTCGTTTTTCTTACTCACACCTTCCAGGCACAAACCCAACTCTCAAACTGGGCCACATCTAAAACATTTCACCTTTTTCACATCCACTGAAGGGATTTCAGTCCTCCGAACAGATTATTTACCATCTGTTAATCACGATGATAATGTAACCTCGACCACCTGGCAGAGAGGCAATAAGCAACAAGGGGGGAAGGGTCGGAGGGATTTTTAAACTGTGCCATGTTAGAGAGGGCTAAGAGGTGGGTTGAGAAGTGAGTGACAGGAAAAGGGTAAAAAAACAACCGTCCCAAAGTCAGCGCTCTGTTTAATATGTGATGGGTGTGGGGGTAAACTGTCCTTGAGATACTGATCTATTGCTTTGCTCCACCCAGGCTGTCTGTGGCTCAGGGGGGACAACAACGTTGATTAGATGTCACTCAAAAAAAAACATCGAGGGGATGCCTCAAGCCTGACAGACCATCCCTGTCTCCATCTTTTCCTTCTTATTCATCCGCTTCATCCCTCCACACATCAGCTAATGTTCTTACCGCATCTGTGTCTTTACAGCAGAGCATGAATAAGAACATGAAGTCAGTCCGAGGGCAGCAACCTTAAAGACAATGCGCTTGCGTAGGACTGTAAGCGATTAAGATTTAGTTCATGTGTGTGTGGGGGGGGACTAGCGCTTGCACGTGGACAAAAAAAACCACACACACACACACTCTACCCCGTGGATGACTCTTCCAAGTGAAGGGCGGTGGATTACAGGCCAGCGGGGGCTTAGCAAGTAATTCAAACCATTTTCCATCACATTTGTACTCACTTGAGGCCTAATCCCACCTGATTAACATGCCAGTCAGTGGGGAGGGCACCTGCTTCACTGACTGGGCCATCAGTGTGGAGAGCGATGCGGATCGGAGACAAACAGTGACACACACACAGGTGTAAATCAAAGCGGATTAGCTTTTATCAGCGTTTTAGCTGCAATAATAGATGTTCAATCATGATTTTAGTCCAGGCACCATCTTAAAAAGGAACTGCATCTTATCCCAGAGAGTCAGTTTACAATGTTTTCAGATCTTCATAAAGCACTCAATACAGTTAACTATTATGTTTTCATTTAAATGTAACTTCTCATCGAGAGCACTGGCATGGATGTCTTCATATTCACATATGGGATGACACACCATTCAGTGGGTGTTCCTCAAGGCTCAGCATTAGGTTCCCTATCATTTAGCCTATATACTGTATTAATGTCATAATGTACAACTACTAATGTACGCAGATGACATTGCTGTATACACACATGCAAAAAAGTAGTGTAGCAGCTGCTCAGCTAACAACTGGCCATTTTCATACTGTTGCCATTTTCTTCAAAGGACAACGGACAACAAAGGAAACATGTCAAATTATCATTTAACATATTCACAATTAATCAGCGACTGAATTGACAGTGAATAGTTGAAAAAAAAACCTGGTGGATATTGGGCCATATAAAGTAAAACAATGTTAGCATTCAACCACTTCTTAGCTAACATTACATTTGATTACATCCAGTGTGTTTCACTTCTGGGCTAAAATAAATGTGTCTGAGATGTGGGTTTTTTATCATATCGTCCAACACTATCAAACGGTAACATTAGTTACAAAGTGGTTGAATGCTAATGCTAGCTATCAAATGATGTTTGACCTTGAAATATGGTCCAACATATGGTCTGATGTCCTCTAGATTTTCCCTATCCATTGTCTTTTCAATCGATCAGAAAGCAGTGAATTGTTAATATTTAAATTTAATCTAGAACTTGCTTTCATTTGACAAGAATATGTGTGATGTGCTTTGTGTGTCGTTTTCAAGGATCATCTTATGTTCTTTGTTTTGCACACTGCACTCCTTTTTAAATTTAGTAAATAAATACATAAATATGGAATACTCCCCTTGTTTATTAATGTTTAGTTTTTTAAATTGGTATCCTCATCAGTTATTGCCAACAACTGCTCTTCTTGCGGTCGATCCAATATATCTTTGGACATACCAGCAGATCAAATCAGTCACCTACAAGAGATAAAACACAGAGCCTTTATTTAAGACACTTTTCTATGTCCCACCTACGTCCCAACAACATCTGTGCCTGTCGATGCTCAACTCCTCCACACCACAGCCCTGCAGCTAAGCATTTTCTAGTGGATTATTCTGGTTTTAGCTTACACACACAATGTTTCTCTCTCTCTCTCTCTCGCTCTCTCTCTCTCTCACACACACACACACACACACACTCACACACACACACAAACGCAGACACAAGGGATTAAAAAAGGAGTACGTCAATCCAATCATTTTCATAGTTATTACTGTCTGAGAATGTGGCAGAATCTGAAATTGAAGCACAATGTCAGACTGTGTGAGCCTGCTGACATTCCTGGATGAGCCTGATGGTATTTTTGGAGGTTGTTTTTCTGGGTTTTATTGTATGAATGGACTTTATATATATACACACATACTCCAGCCAGTGATTATCCTTCATACATGATGGGAAAGACTTTCTGGGAAATTGGTTCCAGCTTCGCAGGCAGGGCCTGTACTCCAACATGTCTATACGGGCTCCACTTTCTTTTCATCTTTAGTATAGAGGCTTAGGGCATCAGCTGGGGCTGCATGACCCCAGTCAGCTAATGGTGCCCTCACATTATGGAAAAGATGACAACAATAAAAAGAGGTCAAAAGGCAATTGGTTGTATTATGGAAGGAATCCAGAGTGGCACTGTTCGTAACAACATGACAAGTACAATAGACATTAGCATTCAGACATGAAGGTGTCTGAAAGATTCTGGTGGTGTAGAAAATGACTTTTCAAGAAAGAGAACTTTTCTTTCAATAAAAACAAATGTCTGGATTGTTATGAAGTTTCGTCTTCAGAGTCTTCAGAACCCAGCGGCTGAATTGCTTGATTCTAATTGTATCAAATAGAACAACTGACGCTCAGTTTTCTCTGAAAATTTGTGT
>CAEMYA010000126.1:3588910-3609333 GCA_903131615.1 Diplodus sargus
TCAATGGCTGCATTTAATTTCCTACATTCATGTTATAATACTTGAGATTTTCATGAAATTGAACCTAATTTTCAATGGTATTTACAGTTGGCATTTTTACCATTACCATTCAATGTAGGCGATATTAAAATATCTGAGTAATAAAAGTGTCAGACACAATCTTATTGTGGATGGTTTGCTGCAGCACATTCAATGCTCTCTCACGTTATATTTTTCCTTCATAAAGGTGATGAGAGCAGATCGCCGCCCTGCGCAAACTACAGCCTCCAGAGCTGATGTGACTGAAGACTGGCCTCGACCAGACGAGGTGGGGAGGGATGAAGAAACGACGTGATGTTGGACGGTGGGCGGGGTGTTTGACATTTCTTGCCCTTAAGTAAAACAAATAATAGTGATGTCATGTACAACTGAGTCATACTAATTTTTCTGAGTGCTGAAGGGTCACAAGGTCGTAAAGTGACAGATGAAAAACAAACAGAGAAAGTGTTCAAACTATAGCATGGATCTATATGACCTTAAGATGGGGAAATATATTGGGTCATTTGCAGGCAGGTGTGTTGGTTAAAACTGGGCCAAATGTGCTGTTTTTCTTCAGGCTCAGGCTACACGATTTAGCACAGTTGTTACCTAACAAACTAACCTAAAGCCAATTAAAACTCAACTGTGCTTCTTCAAAAACATGAACAAAACTCTGACTTCAATGCTTACTTAAAATAAGTTGTTAAATACAGGCCCCGTGAAATACAGTGTCGGAGAGTAACTCATTACATGTAACCTGACAAAATCCAAGATACAGAAAACAGAGAAACCATATTATTACATTTTAGCTGTCAATCAAAATGTGTCACAGAGAAACACATTCTTTGAGGCTGTAGACTTTAACATTTATTCCGTTACCTTCCATCTGCTCACTGTGCAGGATGCCTTCTCTGCCGCTTAGATCAATGCTCTCTGCCGTGCCTGCAACCAGCCAACCACCTCAAGAACAACTTCCATCGCTGGAATATCAACAGTATTTCATTTCTGACAAATACAGGGCAGTGGGTGCCTGAAGACCGGCAGGATAAATCTGGGCGAGTGGAAATGAAAGGCCGCGCTTGACCCTGAACCCCCCCCGACTGCTCCGACGGAGCTGCTCAGTGTCTGGCGGATCAGACTGTGGTTGTACTTGGCAGCGTCCAGGTGTGAATTTGTAACTGTGTGAATGTGATCAGGGCGTTTCCTGGAAAAGCGAGCGGTGAACTCTCCCTGCATAAATACAGGCTGAGAAAAATAGAAGGCTCTAACATTACTGCGCTGTGTAAAGCTTGTTTACCAGCAGTGAGCACGCTGTCAACATCAAAATGCTCGATGTCAAACTAGTACTCCCCCTCCACACCATGTCGTTCACGTGTGTTCAAGATGTAATTCAGCTTTATATTCTGCGTAGTGCTGCTCTGTTTTAATAAAAACTAATCACATTTATTAAATTGATGACATAATTTAGATAAATACCTTACTTATTTCATTTCTAACATAGCAACTAGTAATCTGTGAACTGTGAGGGGTAAATAAAATCTTTATGTGTTGACAGCAGGTGTCCCCAGTCTTTCATATAGGCTACAACGCATACAGTGTCGATAAAAGACAGATTGTCAGAGCTGGAAGACGCCTACACATCCTCACACTGCTGGTCTCAACCTCTGGGAGGACTCAGGGCAGACCTGAGAGTTTGTTCTACGCCTCCCACACTAATTCTTCTCCTGAGCCCCGTGCTCCTTTTTTTCAAATTAGACAGAAACACTCCACCAAATCAACCCACGCTCAACTGACAAAAGAAAGTGCTCTCAAGCTCACCTTTAGCAGCCAAAGTTGCTGCCCACCCCCAAGAGAGTCGCAACATTTTCTCAAAATCTTGAACATTTTCCCCAGGTGAGTGTTGTGAAAGTCTGACTGCGTAAAAAAAAACACTGCAGATTTGAAGTCTAACGAATGTGAGTTGGAAGAGCAGCTACAGATCAGAACCAGATTACACCAAGGACATTTTTTTTGGTGTGTACAAGGTCTTGTGCACAGTTCTGCTGGACGGATTCATCAACAACAAAAATGTTAAGATTAGGAGAGAGAAGTCGTGGCGTAGCTGGGAACTTTAACAACAAATGCCTTTGAGAAGCCGGGCCAGAGTACATTTTGTACACAGAGGCCTTCTCCACCAATTAATGTTAGTATAATACACTGAGCAGCGGGGTTGGAGGCATGGTGTGATTAAAGGGGTCACGCAACACTCTGTGAAGAAAAGACTTTTTCTTTAGTTGTCAAAAGCTGAGCTCAAGTTCATGTTTTTATACTTTCATATATGTAATGCTGGGATTGATGAAGTTTGTTTGAGGTCCTGAATTTATCTCTATAACAAATTCTGTATTTGGAGTCAGGCTGTCGATATAACTTACATTGCCTTATTTTTTGAAATTTATCAAGATGCACATAATGCATCGATATCTCGAAATCTACTCCAAAATAAAGGAGGATACACATCTGAGGCAGTTCTGTGCCCTGCGTGCTGAAGCTCAAGGCCTGATCGTTCCGACTAATTCACCATCATTCTTCAACACATTCAGCTGTGAATGTAGACTTTATTTCATGCTCTGAATGACTTTCATCTGCAGCTTAATTAGTTTTTTCTCCAGCCACTAACTGAACTACTTTACATTACTTGGAACACAGTCAAGGTGTTCAAATCAAATCCACTCTGCTTTAAGAGTGGGAATTACTACATTGACACTTTAGTACACATTGTTAAATGTTTAAATGTCAAGTGTAGTGACTATTGGAACTGAATATAATATCCTTACCTATGATTTGCCTAAACATAACCGAGTAATGCTAGTGCCTAAAACCCGAACAAGTAGTTTATGCAACTAATCCTAAGCAAGTAGATTTGGTCCTTAACCTAACCAAAGCACGACCGCTTGAAAAATAACACCTTAAAGGTTATAATATGTCATAATAGGTGAACTGTTTATCAGCAAGCTTGTTTTTTTAAGTGTCCAACCACACATTGACTTTGAAATATTATTGCTAGCATGAACGTGGAGCCATTCATGTGCAAAACTGATGCTAGAGGGGTCAGCAAAGCGTCATAGTTTTAAGGTTACCAAGGTGACCAAGCTGCTGTATTTGATGAGTTGAGAGTGAGAACATGTTGTATATCTACCGTAGAGAGGCGGTTTATTCCCTTAAAGTCCTCTTCTACAGTAGCTTCAGTCAGACAAACCAAACTGGCACGAGAGAGGGCCGTCACTGCCTTGTGCCACTAAATCCTACACAGTGGTTCTTCAAGTATACAAACAACGGGGATTATAAGGATATGTAGAGGCTCAAGATGTACTCCCTAACACAGCAGTATCAACAGTTACTTCATTAAAGCACCCAGTGCACAGAACAAACACAACTCGGCAAATACAGCTACATCCTCCGAGCCTGCTGCTCAAGATAAAGCGATTTCTATCAGGCAACACAATGCAACACAATCTTCCTTCCACACACAAACACACACAAAGACACAATAAGTGCGGAACATCAACAGCAATCAGCAACTTCGTAAAGACAAAAAAAATAAAAAAATTAGGCTCCCACGTTTGCGAGCAGTCAAACCGAATCAAGCCAAACAAAAAACGACTTTCCCCCGCGTGAAGGACGGCTCATCACCCTCCATCTAATGAAACACGCTATTAAAACAAGAGCCACCCACAAACACATGCTGCTCTGTACATCAGCATTATGTTAAATTCCCCTTACAGCACCCTGAAACACATTAATGTTAGATCAGGTCACTTTCCGGGAATGGACATAACATAAGGGACAGCGAAGCGCAGCCCCTCCCTCCTGTGTTTGTTTTTTTGCTGGAGGTGGAGGGTAGAGGGCTCTGACAGGCAACCATGCGTGCAAGGCCGGTCTGTTGTAATTTGATGGCTCACTTGTATAATAAGCCGGATCTTAATTTGTTCACGGCGCCCACACTCGAAAAAAAAACGGCAAGAGGGAAGCCAAGGGAACGTTCATCGACCGAAAGAGAAGTGTAAAACCTTGAGGCAGAGAGCGGTTTTATGACAAGATAACTTCGCAAATGTGAGCAGATTAGTGGGAAAATCCTCTCCTGTATTTTCACCGCGAGGGTTTGAGTGAATAAAAGATACCACACAGCGTCTTATGCAAACATATATACATATAATACATTTTAGTCCTCACGCACCTCTGTGTCATCTACCTGCACACACACAAAGTAACCCTGCAGACCCGCGACGCGTTTAAAAAAATCAAGTCTCCCCTGAGCAATCGTTTCCTCCTGTGAATTATTACCAAACTGCTGAAGAGCAATTTCTGTAGACACAATCTGCTGCTTCCTGAGCCAACATTTCTAGGCGCAAAAAAAATAGATCAAACAACTAATCCGGCAGATTGTTTGCGTGGAAGGAGGGGACTTCGCGCGATATTCTGAAAGAATGAACAACTGCGGCATCAAAGACAGCACTGTCAGGGTGCTGGGTGGGAGCAGCGAGGGTGGGGACCCTGTTACTGTAATAGAAAACTCTCTCCGTTCACTTCCCTCCTCCTCTTTAACCAGAAATCACCGGCCTAATTAGCTTTTACTTAGCACTCAACACAGCAATTAGACCTGACTAATATTAGAAGTGCTAAACGGAGAGAGAGAGAGAGCTAGACGGAGAGAGAGGGAAATCAAAGGAAATGTATGACTAGGCAGCACCACCGCTGGAGCTGACACATAAGATAAAGTGTGGTGCAGTCTACACAGCATGGGTAACCACACAAATGTACACACACAGACACACACACGCAGGTTTGACTCCCAGGAGGCACCACAATGAAAAAGACGCTTCAGTTCTTGTCTGGGTGACACTTTTTTTTTTTTTTCCCAGCTTAAGGACAAAAGAAAAATGTTCCCGACTCTGTTCATATGTCGCTTGTCAAACAGCGTGAATGGCGCGGCAGATCCAGCAAAGCCAGAGTCCAACAGCGCAAATGGCCCAGCTGGCCACTGAGATAATCATTACTCTCATTAGGGTTCCGCTGTGCTCCCCTTCAAATCATTGGGCATCCCGCGCCATTAGAGCAATACTGTTGCGCAGGAGGCATGGCCGAGCGATGTCGTCCAGCCAACCAGCCGGGACAAATGTCATCACATGGCGGTGCTTTGACTTTTAATTGACAGCACGACAAAACTTAAAGGACGATTCCAGCGTTCCATCACGATCTTATTTTTTTTTTAGACATTTTAGAGGCATAGCTGTAGGGATGGCAATCATGGCACGAGACTAATGACATCCCGCCGTCCCGTGGAGAATAGAGAGAAGTGATCAGGACGAACACATTCACTTCCCCATCAGGATTAATTGTGAAAAAAACAAAAACAGCATTCTCATCAGTCTCAGCTCTGGCAGAGTCAAGCACTACCTAGCGATTGTTAGCATGCTACAATGCTAAAATCCAATAGAGAACAACACATACCTGCTAAACAATTGCTTCTGTCATTGTACGCATGTTCTCCATTTTAACTTCTGAGATTTGAGGATCTAATAAGCAACATGTACAATACATCTATTAAATGTGATTTTTATTTATCATTTTGATTTAAAGTGGAAACACACAATCTGTCAGTGTGAACAATGAAGGACTAAAGGTCAAAAGATTAATCATTACGTAGGCTAGCTCTGCACAGTTTCATGAACATGTATTTGGTTTGGTACTGATCATGATCATTTTTAACGTCTCCTTTTGCTTTTGATTACTAAAAAAAGATTTGTTTACAACCTGCA
Source organism: Diplodus sargus (assembly GCA_903131615.1). NCBI lineage: Eukaryota > Metazoa > Chordata > Actinopteri > Spariformes > Sparidae > Diplodus > Diplodus sargus. The sequence goes on from CAEMYA010000126.1 coordinate 3,594,724, forward strand.
TTCCTGCCTGTCAAACTGTTCTTGTTGTTTGCTCGTAAATCTGATTGGCTGAAAATCTTTCATAGTTGTCTCTGCATCCAGACAAATGCCTGAGATGAAACACAAAATGGATGCATTGCCCACTTCAAAGATGCTTCAGGTCATTTCAATAAAAATGCAGATTTGGCTGCAGCTGGGATCTCACGCTCTTCTCAACGATACTATTTTGAATTTTCAATATGACACAGGGATGTCCCCCCTCAAGAACGTTAAAGTGTTCCCATCCGGACGGAATACTGCAGCAACAGCAGCTTCACATAATCACACAATGAATGTGCTGAATGTTATTCCACCTACAGCTGCTCGGTGAGGCTGACAGCACTTCACTGAGGGTGTGTAGGCTGCCAGCTTTGTGGCAATTGTGACATTAAATACATTCTTATGTTTCACATTCTTTTGCCTAATTCATTACACTTTTTTCCCCCTCACCCTGTCAGTCTCTCTCGAACACGACTAGAAAAAAAACAACTCATATTCACAGTCTTATACTGTCAATAGTCTCAATTCATTTCTTTTCAGAGCCTCTCTGGCCATGAAAGCACACAGCAATCCAACAGGGTGCGATACTAATGAATAGCAAACTGTGCTTTCAACGGGCAGGCTTGCATTGGTGAGCACTTACAAAATAATCTCCCAGAAAATCAAGTGAACTAGGGATTGACAAGGCAGAGAAAAAGGAATGACCACCTCAGAAGTGCTGAAGTAGCACTGCGGGCTGAATGATTGGACAGCCACAACATGAAAAAAAGAAGAATGGCGGGCAGAAGAGAGAATAATGCAGAGTGTTCGGTGGTTTATGCTCTCTTTCTTGTCCCACTTCTCTGGAGGAAGCCGTCTGCCTGACAATAAAACTCTGCCTTCACGTAGCTGCAGTCAGTCTGCTTTTTTTCATCGTGTACCAATCAACTCTATGCTTGTGTTTTCCTGTCTAATCGCTGTGCACCTCTTCCTCCCTCCCTCTCCCCTTGTCTCTTCCTCGCTCCATCCTTGTTTCTGTCTCTGGGTGATGAGTCAGGGAGCAGCGAGGGGTCCAAGATATCTGCATCGACACCTCGCCTCATTTCCTTTCCTAATGGAAGACATGGGAGCGTGGCAGCATACAGAAATGGGGAGCTGTGGGACAGGGGAGGACTTGGTGGGTGGGCGGGCGGGTGGGCGGAGGGGTTGACAGAGCAAGAGATAGACGGATAGAAGGGGAGAGACGCTATAAAAAGAAAGACCGTACGATGAAGTGTGTTCGTGTGGGCTGGTGGGGACAGGAGAGCACATTAGCATGAAAATAGCAAACAACCAATAATGCAAATGATGTTCAGCTCCGCGAGTGAGTCATTTGGTGCTTAAGTGTGTTGATTAAAACCGAGGTAACGCTGTGATTCATTGTTGCTCGCGCTGTGTGACAGATCAACCTAGACAACCCCTTCTCCACCTCCTCCTCCTCCTTTTTTTTAGACGCTAGAGAGCTCACTGATTCATCCACTCTGCCAGCACTGCAATGTAGGTACTCGTACATGTGTACTTGTGTGTGAAAGTATGTGTGTGGTATGAGTTTTTTTTTTTTTTTTTGCGCCTTTGGTGGTGGGCAGTCAAGCACCGCTCAGTGGTTCACTCCAGCAAAGGAGGAGAGGCCCACACATCATTCCCATGACAACACTATGCTTCGCTCGCCAACGTGAGCACCTCCACCTATCTAAGTCATTAGGCAGGCAGCCACCGATGCATTATCCATTATCAGATTGTGCATAACCAGCAGCTAGACCCTGACAGACAAATATGCGCCAAAGACAACAAAGCAATACAAGCGCACACTCAAAAATGCGGACGTACACCCGCGGCTAATGGGAGCGCTACGACAAAACAGCACAAACAGACGCAATAAGTCCCAATCCCCGCCTGGCCCCTTTCACCACTGTGGGACTCTATCGCCCAGCTGCAGGAGGTGATTTGGACCTGGAAGCATCTCTGTTTGCCATCCATCTGGTGCTGCAGTGCCGGGAATGGATTCAGTGTATGTGTGCTCCTGTTTGCAGCAGTGGACGATCGCATGCCAGGCCCCTGGGCTGGCACCACTCCGTGCAAAACCTAATGCTAGCATTATTGCTCTCCAGGGGAAATGGGGTTTGTGTCCCGGCACAGCTGAGCAGGCTACAGGCTGTAAGGGTGGGGGTGAAACAGGGGGATGTCAACTATGGAAGTTTTGACTGAGGGTAGGGCCGAGGGCGACGGTTAGAGGAAGGAAGGGAGGAATTGTACAAACAAGGAAACAAACATCCATCACAGGCTTCTGCATTGTCACCACATTATGGCAAATATGAGCGCCTCCTTTCCCAAAATGCAAAATGCAGTCGACTGAAAACTGAAGGCCTGCACAGTGCACGTGCACCAGCCCGTCGAGCCCCAGCTCTCCTCAAAGAGTACTCCAGTGATTTGGCACTGTGCTTCCATAAAGCTGGAGTCATCACAAGAGACGGATTTCAACTGATGCTGGCAAGGCCGGGATGTTCCCAAACTTTCAGATTCTCGTATGGCTTGGGACCCTCAGCGTGGGGGCGACCGCCTCTAAAAATGTCAACAACTTCTCGAATCCGAGTAATCAAACATTCACAAACACTTCACACTGTGATTGAGCAGATGTGTGGCGGTGAGAAGGTACGAAGGGTTTCAGTCTCTCAAGCTCCCGTTTTCAGTGTTGACACGACAGCTTCATGCAACTTTTTGTTTGAACTACCAAGACAGAGCAGAGAATGTCTAAACATGCACCACCAGACCAAGATTTGATAGATTTGTGCGTCTTCTGGGTGGATTTGCAGCTTTGAATGCCTACATCGTACAACAGCTGGTTAGGTATAGGCACAAATAATCACTCCAGGACTCAGAAAAGATTGTGTTTTCTCATAGTATAGCTGGTTTTATCCCCTCAAACACACCTCAAGATGTCAAAATGTCGTGTTAAAAACACCCAGTCTGTGTGCAGGAATTCCCATTAAAAAATATTCTCAGTGGTTTAAAAATGATGAAAAACAGTCGGTCACCGGTCTACCAGCCTTATCGTCTAGGTGTTACGCCCCTTGCTATCCCCTCCACCTGCAGACTTTACAGTCAACTCATATACTGTAGATGTAATGTGAACATGACATGACACATAGACGCGTACATTTTTGAAAACAAAGTCCCTTTTGATTACTCTGACAGTCACCAGGACCAGAAAACATGACATTTAAAGCTACACTCCAACTCCCCTAAAAGCCGCTAATGGCGAATATGGTTGCGCGCTCGTTCCCTGTTAAAACGACCGTCTTCTCTGCCCTTCTTTAATTGGGATTGACATTTAAATGAAGTAGTTAATGTGTGCCAAGGACAGAGTATGCCGTGTTAACAATTAAAATGCTGCTTAATGGGGCATGCCAGAGCTATTCTGAGTGCATGTTGTGGGAGAAAGAATAGGGCATACTCTATTAGTCAGAAACCAGAGCGTTTCCCTGAAGTGGGCCAAGGTCAGAGTCACTCCTTCGTTTCTAGGCTAGCTGCTCATCATCCAGGCAATTCAACACCCTGACTAAAGTCATTAACATAAACACCAACATGGGAGAAGGCTTTTAGCGTGGCAAAAAGTGGCCATCGAGGATGTTCTGTCATTTATGTAACACCTCTCGACGCATGTAGGAAAGCAAGCGCTACCAGGCTTACATGGGAGCTGAGAAGTGCCCTCAGGGCCCATTACTCCTCTCTTTGAGAGACAGGCTTCCTCTCACTTCTCGCTCACTCTCGCTGGTGTAAAGCTCTGTACATCCGCGCTGTCCAGAAGACTCTCGGGTTCTGGTGGGAAAGCTGGATTAGCTTGGCTGGAGTTTTGGTCTTGGGAGATCACAGAGCAGACAAGAAAAATAGGCAAGAAAAAAAGATGCAACTTCGGGGCTAGGTGCCTCAAAGGCGTATGTGTGGACAGGAGTGAGACGGAATGGGGAGGAGGGAGGGCAGTGCCAGAGGTAGGTGGAGTAGGAAGTTCAATACAGAGCTCCAATGTGTGTCCTTCCCACCAGTCCTGTCCTCCTGCCCTCATCCATCTGAAGGCTCCAGTGTGCCGCTGTGTCGCGGGCCAGAGGGGGAACAGGGCTGCGCTCTGTGTTCTCCACACCTCGTGAGGGGTCAGTCTCCCCGCAGGCAGTTTTTCACTGTGTGTTTTTAGGGTTAGATGTGAGCCCGGCCCCGAGGAGGCCTGTGTGTTCATGTGCCACAGGAAAGTTTACAGTGAAGGAGGAGCACCTTGATTCAGGCTGTGAAGTGGGCAGGCTGTCGAGATCTCGGCAGAGGCAATGACTGAGCGCAGTGTTAAGAGCATTACGCAAATTCTTTGCACTCACTACATGTTTCCATCCTGCTGTCAGGAGGACTTAATGCTGTGAAAAAAACCAGCTTTCCTTCAGGTTTAAAATGGCTACATTGCTAAAATCCAGGGAGAAGAAAGTTAAAGCATCTGGGGAGACGTGATTGGCATCAGAGAAGTCGATCACGTCCTTTATCGTCGTGATATTTTGCAAAACACTGCAGTTTTGGACTTAATATTCAAACCGTTCCACTCTCAAATCAAAGGCATCCATCCGCAGGAATTTCTAAAAAGTTGCCCAAAAATGAAATGTGAACGACTGTGTGCTTACATCAGCCGGTTATGCAAATGCGCTCAAGAGGATGTAACAGGATTGCATAATGAAACGAGCACCTGTAGCTCTGCCACAACACGACATTCCAGCGCTGCTTCAAACCTCAGATGGTGTTTCCTGTATTACACACATCTGCTGCCGGCTGAAAACAGACCGACGGCACAAACAGATCAACACACCAAATCACACTAATTACTTCAATTTGTGCCTCAAGTTTAATGGAAGCCGGTGTTTGAAAATTCAGCAGAAGCCTGCTGACGTCAGCGCAGGTCAGAACAATCACAACACAAGCATAACACATTTAGTTTCGAGAAACAATCTGCATAAACAGACAGACATATATTTTGATGATGTTGCATGTAAGATATGAATAAACAGAATCTGTGTGACAAAAAATAAACAGCTATATTGTTAACACGGGGCTGTGTGGTGATTTCTTCAGAGGTTTTTATGGATTTTGGAACAAAGAAACATCAGAAACTAAAACATCAGAAAGGTAAAAAAACAAAAAAAACAAAGACCAAACTGAATAATAGACAGATCAGTTGTATATGATTAATGTAAAGATGTATTGATGCACAACGTGGATTTACATTAACAGAAAATGAAGCATAGAAGAAGGTAAATAGAGCTGAATTTTTCATTTTGTAAAGCTGTCCGAACGCACAATGGGAGCTAATATACCCTAAAAATTGACTTAAAGATATCTATTATAAATCCTTACATCATTGTGAGCTACATGGATAACAAACCAAGCAATAATGGACTGGAGTGTATATATATTCACTGTACATGTAAGAGTAAGAGAGAAAGCATGAGGGCACTGACGGTTGAGGCTCTCCCTCCTGTGAGTTCCCTCTAAGTTTGCCTTCAAAAAAACATTTGCACAGCCAAGAGCGAGCGTGTTCTCTTTCACTACAGCTATCTCGCTATTGATTTCCGACAGACTTTTGAGGTTCAATTGAACTTTTGAAGCAGAGGCGAGAGCCTTGTTTTGATTCGTGCCTCGTGTCTTAGAGCCCAGTCACTGAAGCGTCACTGGGCTGCAGATCCCGCACCGCCCTGTGAATACCACTGCGGGACTTAAGACACAATAAAAACTCCCCCTCAAGTTCCTCTGAAGTTTTTTCGGTACTTTCAATGTCAGTCTGTCAAGTTTAACAACTAAAAAGATGGAGGAAAAAAAAAAACATGGGCCGTTGTTTGCCTAAAGATAATACAGAATGTCTGCAAAAACATAACTACCATTTGCACAGACAGTTGGAACACAAGGATCGTATGAGACGTTTCTGCTCAAAGTCCTGGTTCAATGTTTCCAAATCATGTCCATTATCGTGAGGAAATACTTCCTTTTAAATAGAGTGGCTGTATCAAGCTTTGTCCTACAGCACAGCACACAGTTATTAGTGCGAAGCAGAGATGGGAGACAGGCTGAAAGCCTTCTCTAATAAAGTATTGTCGTTTCAGGGAGCTTTTAAAGTCAGTATCTGTACTTTCCTCTCCGTCCTCTCTGTCTCTCTCCAAGGTTTAGCTGAACAAACTAAGTGTCGGCTACGTGCAGCTCCTCCACCGGGCAGGTGCATCCAATTCCCCCACATGCTTTATCTCCTCCTCTGCCCCCCTTCCGACAGCAGTGTCGTTACAATTGTTAACCCAGCCCCAGCAGCCCCTGTTTTGTCAGCAAAAACGCTCCCAGGAGTGGAGCGCTGAAAGATGCCCCTTCTTCTCTTTAGCGAGGGGGAAAAAAATATATGGTTCAATTATAGGTTCTGTCAGGCCGGTATGAGTTTGTGATGGCCTGGACTGAGCTGGGGGGAGATAAAGTCAAGCTGCTAACTAATGTAGTGCAAGTGGAGCCCTTTTTTGAGTTCAGCTTTCGCTGTCTCACTCTCTGTAGTTATAGTATAGCTTTGTTTAAAACTCTGGCAAACAAAGAGGGGAAAATTTAAAGGGACGGTTGCCCCTAAAACAGAAACCTCTAATCTCTTGTGCCATTTATCCACCTGGATTGCTTTGGTGTGAGTTGCCAAGTTTTTGGGGATATCAGCCAAAGAGATGTCAGCCTTCCCTTGAATAAAAAAGACTAAATATCACTCATCCCTGTCCAGATGTCCGTGCGGCTTGTGCCCTTGACAGAACTTGGTGTAAACATTAATCTGGTTTTCCTCAGATGAGCCGTAAAGTTAGCTAGTTTAGTTAGCTAGTCTGTTGTCCATGAGTAGATACACACTTTTTCTTCAGCACTGAGATCTGATTGACTAGTAGTCGATCAAAGGGAGGCAAAGGGTGTACAGAACCAAGGTCGGTTTCGTTGGAGTAAGCAGAGACTTCTTACCATTTGAATATACAGAGCGGAACCAGAAACATTTTCTCCAGTTTCACCCAAATAGGCGAATTAAGTTATAAAAAGTGTGTTTTTTTGTGACAAATAATCAGCTATGTCCCAGAGTGCAGAATGAGTCATCAGCATTTTTAATGAATTACCAGGAAGTTCATCCATCCGTCCATTGCATGTAACCGCTTTATCCCTTTTATGGGGTCTCACATCAAAACAATCCAGACGGGTTGAAGTGTACCTTTAAAGAAGTTATAATTCAGCAGTGAAACGTGTGCAATGAATCGCATAAGCTTTCTTACTCAACTTTGCCAGTCCACTCAGGATGTTCTGGACATACTGACTCACCAAACAGGTAAGAAATAGAGAGAGACACAGTGAATCAATACAGTTAACAGAAGAGATTTAGGGGATCAGTGAGTCGATGTGTGCGTCAGCCGTGTGAGTTAAGAGCTGATGTCTGCTGCTGCAGGGCTAAGGGGGATTTTAAACGGGTGGAAGTGGAGTTAATGTGGGATCTTGAAGAGTGGAGAGCTGGCCTTTGCGTTCCTCAACCCATTCTCAGCCCACCAGTTTGACACGGATGATAAGAGGCCTCAAGCAGAGCGCAAACGGAACATCACCCACACACACACTCGTGCGACGCAGAAATAAAAAAGATGGAGGACGATACCGCCGGGTAAAAAAAAAAAAGAAGAGAAGTACACACATGGATGTCACCAGCTGAAAACTGTGAACGTATACTGAGAATGCGGAGAGAATAAACAAGCTCAGTTTCCTAGAGCTGCTTAGCCCACATATGGTAAGAGGGTGGTAATCTGACTTTCAATCAAAGGCCAGGCCTCCGCTGATAGGTTTGCTAAGCCCCAGTGCATTGTGAGGAGATGGCGGACCTGGATGAAAGACGGCAGCCGAATGATATCAGCGATTCTGACTCAGTCGCTACGTCAATAGTGGCATCAGAGGCCCATCTTTAGCACCACCAACGCCATCAGGCCATCTGAGGCGACCGGAGCCCCAACCATCAATATCCAGCTCCCCCTCCTCGCAGCCTGCATGGTTCAATAAGAGACACAGTGAAACGAGCGCGTGTGCCTCAGATCCAGCCCTCCAGACGGCGGAGGTTACAGTGATCAGCATGGATTAGCCGTCTCTCCAGCCCTGATCAATGAGAGATGAAGGTGGGGGTTGGTGGGGTGGAGGAAGCTTTGCACCACCTCCTGTGGGCTGTAATGACTCTGATAGCTGATATCTGGAGCTGCGGGAGGCAGGAGAGGAGCTCTTCGCTGTGCAGGAGATAAAACAGATGCCCCTCCCAAATGACGGGCGCATGAACGTAAGCCGCAAAGCGCGGACAGACAATCCACAGACACACTGTCTGTCGTCCACGCACGCCTACAGTACAGAGTTAGATCAGTGGAACAATTGCGCAAAAAAGAATATGTCTTGTTTTTCGTGATAAAACTGAATTGTCTTCAGGTACAACCGTCGGAGGGAGCGGTGTAACAGATGCGTCATCTTCTCCTGAGCTCACTTCAAGAAGAATCAGGTCAAGTGCGAGACGAGTGTGACCGCTGGGGAAAAAAAAATAAAAAAATCACACATCCGCTTTACTGACGCACTTCTGCCAAACATCAAGCTCTTCTAACTTGTTCATTCCGGACTTTGAAATTTGATTTTTAACGATTTACATAAATAACACACAATAGAAACACGGACAACATTTTCTCATTCCCAACGTGCGGCTCGGTCAGTGGCCTGAAGCCTAAAATGACACTGCACCAAATGCTCTAGCACCAGTTTTGCGATAATATGTAATGTGTCACATCTGGTTAGACTTTCAAAATAAAGTTTGCTGAAAAAAAGTATACATATTGTGGAATTTCTGACTTTTATTGACGGTTGCAGTTCGGTTAGTAAGTGAGAGCAGGCTGTCATGGAAGAACAAAACTCATGGCTACAAACAGTTTGAAGAGCTAAATGTAAAATAAATGACATATAGTTGATACAAACATCTGCGGGGTGTCTGTCATTCATTCATCGTGCTACTATTTCACATTCCGTGACAGCAAAATCTTTCTTTTCTAAAAGCATCTTCACTGCTCGAGCATTTACTCTTTAATAAGCCACAATATTTATTTCTACCCCACGCTTTATCTATATTCTTCCATCGAGATCAAAGTCCTGTTTCAGAGGAAAGAAATGGAGACGGTGGAAGCATGTTTGGATTCTGAGAATCGCTGGAATCAATAACCTCCGCAGGTTTTCATCAGAACTGTCTGGTGGAGTAAAAAACTATTTAACTACCGCGGCTCTTCACTACAGCAGAAATACCAGAAAATGTGTCGGGCCAAAGCGAAAGTAAAGTAAGGGCAAATTGTGCCAAAACACACAATATCACTGAAAAGCTTTTAGAGTGCAGGGTGATTCTGAAATTTAGCCTCGCGGTAATCCCTGGCAGCCAAATATATATTACTTAAACTAATGCATTTCATTCATTCAGGTTTAGCGAACAAGCTGAAAAGAGTAGCCGATCATGAGCGAGTGCATTATTTTTCACTGCGGCACTACCTGAAATTTCACATTAAAGGTGTTCTTTAACTTTCTTTCGACACTTAGCACACGAGTCGCCTGCATGAGCGTTGCAATCACAATCCCCCCGCAGTGAAGACAGCCTGGGGAGCGACGAGGACAAGTCGCTCAACGCACACCAGCGGGACTGAGACGCTTGTCTTCTCAGCTATAAATAATCTTGACACATAGAAAGCAAATGACTAACACTCTCCTCTCTGTCAATATTGATGAGTGCTATGCCCTTGAGCAAAACAATTAACCCGCGACAGCTCTGACAGAGCTCCGCCGAAGAGACTGTGGCTGTGGTGTGCAGCCACCAGGTGTGAACGCGTGTGACTGACTCCACGGCACTATGTGAAGGAGGGCGTTGTTAAAAAAACGGCATGCATGAACCCCCGCCCCCCCAAAAAAAGTCACAGTGCAAACAATATCTGCATATTCATGAGAGGGATCCACAGCAGCATGTTTCTGATCAAATGACTTGAGCCGCCGCCCTTCCTGCCGAGCGCAGTCCGGCCCAAACAAGCGCTCCATTTAGTGTTTGTTGTTGTTGTGCAGAGCGGTGGAGGAGGTTCACCTGGGCCAGCACACTGAGCCAGTGTTCAAACCCAGAGCGCCGTCATTCACCGGCAGCTCGGCGGCATAAACGCACCACTGTGTGTGCGCATGTGTTTTTGTAAATGAACACGCGGCTCTCACACTGGGGCCACTGTCAGTGCGAGTCATTACACACATGTGAGCGGTGTGTGTGTGTGTGTGTGTGAGTGTGCTGCTCATGGCAGTGAGGCAGACTTCTGCTGCTTCTGCTAATGAGGGTAATGATTTCAGAACGACGAATCAAAATTAAATCAATGTTGAATGTGCCACTGGAGCGCCGCTGCCCTCCGCTTCCACTGTCGGCGAGAAAAAAAAACCAACCTGACTCCCCTTCTTGGCTGACATTCCCTTTTTCTCCTTGCTGCCAGATCACCTCCTGTTTGGGGGGTGAAAGGGTAGACCGAGGTGTAAAAGGCGCCGTGAGAGGACGTGAGCGAGGGGATTACACAGAGACACGTAGAGGGAGAGAGTGAAACCTAAACCCGGCCTCCCCAGGGTCTGCAGTGTCACTCCTCCAGCACCCCGCTGAGGAGCAGGCTGCCTCGCCTCTGCCGAGTCTTTCCCCGGGCTGTGCACCTCCGGTCGACCATGCCACTCTGCCAGGCAGGGGGGGTGGTGGGGGGTTGGGAGAGGGACGGTGCTCGCGACGGGTAAAGGGCACGCCTGCATGCCCTGAGGCAGGCTCTGTGCAGCTGTCAGAATCCCTGACCCCCACCTCGCCTCCGCCACCTCCAGCCTCACAGAGGGCAACAACCCAGGCCAGCGGAGAGGCTCAGGGCTGGAAGAGTATCACCACCCTGTCACTACTTCAGGGAGAGAGAGAGAGAGACTGGCTGGAAGTCTTTTTATAGAGACTTTTTCTCCACATCTTACCTGTCAGGCAAAAGCTCGGCACAGCTTGTTACTGGCCCCGTCTCCTGGAGTGTGGCAAGGGAATTTATAATCATCAAGCTCGCTTGTGGTACAAAATCTGAATAAATATGAAATGTGGGAATTATATCCCCCAGAGGACATGTTCAACTAAATATAATGCTGCATGGATAACTGAACGCTCAGGCAGTAACTTTAAAAATTGGCTACGGCACAAAACTTTCAGCTACCACAGCCAGAGCTGCGCAGTGAGCTGGGTTCACAGTTTACTACGCTATAAACATGACGATTATCATCTCATCTCATATTGCTTATCGACAGTGTTGAATTCTACCCTATAGGTGTGATTAAAGACAGAAATAATTCTGTAATACTGTACCGTTGCAACCCTAATGTCAGCTTTGAATAGGACACTGCTGCTCTGCCTGGCTGCTAACAGGAGGGTGGTGTCCTCCAAGTCGCCCCCACCCCCTCCCCGCTAACTGGGAATTAACTGTGTGTTTGTACTGGCAATGGGAAGGCCGACCAGCAAGTACGTCAGAAAAACTTTGCAAAGAATCCATCTGAAGGTCACTGTGCTACTCTGGTCGTTCTCAACCATCGGGTTCAATCAACGCTAGCAGTCAGACGGAGAGTAAGAGCGAGGGGACAGGAGAGGTCGGCAATCATCCGAATGTGTGTGAATTCAGCGTTCGGGCCTCGCGGGCTCCAGCTGTGTGTGTGTGGCTCAGTGAGAGCGGGCTGGTCACCTTGGCTCAGCAGGTGATGATACCACAGATAACGGCAGTAAGGAGGGGGATCAAAAGAAGGTCAAAGCTGAATAGCGAGAGGCCACTTGAGCAGCAGATGAGAAGAATCACAGAGAAAATTACGAGGCGGGAGGCGGCGACGTGACAGCAAGTGGCTGGCAGAGAGAGTGTAAAAATGATTTTTAATAAAAGATGAAAGAGGGAAGGTTTCTGAAAACACACACACACACACACACACACACACACACACACACACACACACACACACACACACACACACACACACAGCTAAATGTGTGTGAATAAGGAAGCACTGCAACATGCTTCAAATACAGATACATACTCATTTGCATACATATTATTATATGAGTGAGCCACGGGTCAGCCCGGTGCCCAACAACCAGCAAGAGATGAGGAAAAAGATCGGAGGCCCTTTTTGTTTCTACAGCCATCACACTGTGCAATCAGTGTTTACTCCAGAATGATAAGTAGGCGCAAAAAAGTTGCTAAAAGGATGGAGTGATTGTTTATGTTCCCATCTTCACGTGAGGTGAACTCCACAAAGAACCTCTAACAATCTCGGATCTACAAATACAGAACTCGTCCGTCCCAATTATCCAAGCAGACAGAATGCGGAGTGCAGCCCCGGAGTGACCTCTGATATCGACGCTTTCTGTCAAATGACCCTGTGAGATGAACAAGAGTCTTCGGCAGTGAACACGAGCATGAGCAGGAAGACACTCGAATGTATTTTTTTGCGCGTTAAGTCAACAAGAGTACCCGCCTCCAACAACATGTGGAGATAGACGAGGTGTTTGTCTCTTACTGCCAACAAGAAACAATTAGAAACCAACAATATATTCCCAAAACACACACACACACACACACTGCATCTCCTCAGGGTGTAAAGGCATGACTGTTTGCACCTCCTGTTATCGGATAACAGTTCCTTATGTTTTCCATACAGTGAAAAAAAATGGAAAAAAGGAAAATAAACGTATTTACATTTATTCTGGCTGAAGGGCCATGATGCACTACAATGAATTCCCCTTGCTTCACAACGAATCATTTTAAGCTGGCTCAAGGCTGAATAAACACCTCACATTTTCAAGTCAGCTCTTCAGGCTGCTTGTTGGAGTCGTGTTGTGCTGGAGTCGGTCCAGAGACAACACACAAAGCAGTTTCCAGTAAATCTGCTGGCATATAGTTAAACAGGGCTGACTGAATTCAGTAAGAACCGTCATCACAGTCATGATGAGAAAAAATAACAGCTGTGAGCCTTTGACTCAACGTGTAGAACCCTGATTCCCAAAAAGTCGGGGGTTCTGTTTAAAACATGACAGAACATAATTCGCAAATGATTGTGCTCTGCTTTTATTTACGTTTTACACAGCATCCTAACATTTGCTTGCGCACTTTATGCTGAGCAGCTAGCATGGCAGGAAATTATTGATTAAGGATAGCTGCTCTGTTGTGTGCTGTGCTGGGTCAGGCGTGTGTGAGCTGACCAATCAGGAGAGATCTGGTAATTGGGGGAGGGGCTTAAAGAGAAAAGAGCTAAAACAGAGTGTTTCAGATGTTTTTTGAGCGCTAAACCATGTAAACTAATTCTAGAAATAACCAAAAATAAAATTACGAACCTTGAAATGAGCATATTTTGTGTCCCTCAGCATTGTGTGCTTTCCTTGAACTACAAAAAGAAGGGTCTGTGGAGGTAACTCTTTTCTAATCATCAAACAATGCATTATGGGATGTCGGCTAACACACTGATCATATTTCTTTCAAAATTGTGTTTAATGAGTTCATTAAACTCTCAGCAGTACATTAATTCTTCCCATTTCCAAGTCCAATATCTCGTAAGTACTAAATGTTTCTGAAGCTGAATTAACTTCAAATCCATAAAAACGTACAAAGAAAAAATAACATTAAGTGAATGAAAAAAAAAGATAAATTGGTTCCAGTGTGCAGGTCCTTATCGCTACAAACCTGCAGGAGGACGTACTGCTTCGGGAGGTGTGGGTGGAATGTTGTGGAGTACTGGAGTGATTCAAATCAAGAGTTGTAGACGAGGTGATGAAAAATGATTCATGCTGTTCTGTGAGTGTCCTACTAAATGTAGTTGCCAGCTACATTGGCAGCTATATGTTTGTTAAATATTTATGTTTACACAATAATCCCTTTCACCTACTCAGCAGCATATTACCGTACGTGCCAACGCGAGCAAACTCATGTTATTCATAATAATGTAGAATATTTCTGAGATATTGCCACTCTGGAGTGACTGAAATGAATATGGATTGCAGAGTAAGTGCATAATGAAAACAATTAATCCAGAATAAACCAATTTCAAGTCACAGTGTGTACTTTTATGTGGCTTTGAGGTAGTGTGAGACAGGCAGTGTTCATCTCTCTGGTAAGGAAGCAGGGAGACACTATTGTGAAGTGTTTGTTTTCCCCTGTGGTGGCAAAACACATGCAAGGTTAGCCTTTTTGTGTAATATAAATCCAATTAGTGCCTGCAAACATTACAACTGTGCAGCTGGTTCCTATTTATGTTCTTGCTAATGATGAAGGCAGAGAAAAAAAAATACCTGACAGCTACTCCACGAGGTCCCCCCTGTGAGGAATCTGCAGCCCGGCGAAAACATGAGTTTGTGAAGCTGTGAAAACACTATTATGTAACTTTTTTACCTGAAAATAACAGCTTCAAAATCATGTTGATGGTGCAGAGTCTTGTAATAGGGTGAGCGGTATCTCTGTCTCAGCCACTCCATCCCCCCCCCCCCCCCCC
>CAEMYA010000126.1:3609350-3663766 GCA_903131615.1 Diplodus sargus
CCCCCCCGTCACTTGTTTCTTCACTATGTAAGTTCAGTGAGAGGGTCGGAGCACAGCGTTACGTTCATGTTTACATCAAGTTATTAACACATAACATTGTTATGACGTAATGAGATTTGTCTGTAGTTAGCATCTGACAAATCCCGCAAAATGCCAATTTTCTACATAAAGTCGCTTTAAGGATGTCTAATATGTTTCTGCACTTATTTTTATGGACTTGTTTATCTCTTTTGTTAAGCACCCTATGTTTCAATTTTCTCTGCCTTTTAATTGGATCGTTTACTCTCTCTTTATGAATTTATGTTTAGGTTTTTCATTTTGTGGTTTGTTTAAAAAGAACCCCAAAAAATGAACCTGAAAATGAGCATAATACATGAATGTCTCCTTTAAAACGCCATGTTAAGAACTTTGAGTTGCATTTTATGTACCAAACGTGCTATTATAAATAAAGTTTTACTATTATTATTATCATTATTATCATCAAAATGATAACACTTATATATTCACAATGTCCAGAGGTAAAATTAAAGAACTCCATGCTCTCTGAAAGAATGTAAAAATAGTATTTGCGGCTGAATTACTACTCCGTGTCGTCACTGAGAAACTATATAACGCTCCCAGACAGGAGAGCTAAATGAAAAGGGAAGTGTTTCCGTCACTGCCTTCTCATTTGTGTTCACCATAACGATGTAGCTGGCTTCACCTAACGAGTGTGGGTTTTTAGGTAACAGCCAATAAACTGAGGACACAATGCCAAAGTGTTTCAAGTGGAGCTGGCCCTTTTAAATTCATGTTACGCGTGTCCACACACACTGTAATTACTGTACTGTATTTCCTGAAGCCAAAAATCTTGCACCAAACGACTTGTGGGCGCATAAGCATGCCATCAAACACCTTCTCTTCTTGCTCGAAGAAAAAAAATCTCAAACGCCAAAACACAAAACGCAAATGACTGCGAGAAAACTTCCTTGAACACTTCATCATAACAAGACAGACTGCAGCATTTGCCAGGCGTTCACTGGGGGAAGCCTGCTTTCAAAAGGTGCTGTCCATAAATAAAGTCTGTACAGAGGAGCCACACCACACCACGTCCATTTCTCTAAATCAGCCCTGTGATATTTCACTTGATTTATCAGACCTCTGGCTAGTTACAGCGACCGCTGAGCAACAGGATCGTGGCAAAAGAGGTGTTCGGTAGGAAATCCAATATAATCAAGTGACAGCTTTATACTCTCCTCTGTGATCCTGCTCGCTTTGACTGACTCCAACATCTGTAACCTCCCCTCCTCTCTCTCTGTCTCTGTCTCAGAACAGCACGGATGATGTCAAACGTCTAATAAAAAGGCTGTTAAATCAATACTGATGATGGCTATTAGTCCCAGTAGACTGTGTCGGATTCAGTGTGTGTAAAATGAACACTGATCGTGGAAACACGTCCTGCATGTCCCAGGATCTTGCGTGCAAGGTCAATGTCCAGTCAGTTTATTATATGTCGATTTTGAAAGGACTAACTTAAAGGTTATCACTGCAGAACTATAAACTATTATTACCTGCACTACAATAACACACTTTCATCAATAAGCTCAACATTTAAGTTTGAAAAAAGAAAACTTTGTATCGAATTGATTTCCCCTTTAGAGCAAAGTGCATATCTGATTTGCTATATTGCTATCAATAGGCTGCGACGAAGGGCTGAAAGTGCACCAGGAGGGGAAGTATTGACAGTTTTCAGTGGAAAATACCATTAAGTGAGATTATTAAGTCGTGGTGGGTTTGCTCCGGATCAGGTTGGAGCACATGAGTGAAGCAAATGCTGCAAATATTGACCTAAAGCTGACTAATATACATATGAGTAAGTTGGATTAAGGAAGGAGAAATCCCTAAAGCAGCTTCAGTGTGATCTTTTTTTATGTTCTCCCCCTGACTTGAATGTATTTATTCATTAGCTTGATTAGTGACATTTTTCCTTGTCACTTATGAAAGTATTTTTGGATGACAATTGTGGATAATGGAGGGGGGGAATCAGACGTCTGGTGCTGCAAATGCGCAATTACGCACAACCTCCCCGATTTGGAGTCAGTATCGAGCCCAGACGCGCAGTTTAATCCATCCATCCGACGAAAGTGACGAGCGAAATCAAAACTTCACAGCACCACATGTTTCATTCACTCACTCAGTCCTCCAGATGAAAACCAGCACACAGAAAAAAAAAACTGCACACCTGAAAAACAACCGCATCCGGATCAATTAACGCCGAATGAAAACTTTTGCAGACGCAGCACTCCTCCTCCTCCTCACGTGTGACAAGAAAACAAATATAGGAATTAAAAAAATAAAAGCGCTTTTTGTCTCACCGGTCCTGATCCGTTTCCGACTTTCCCCGGTGCTCGTCCGTTCCCAGCAACAGTGGATACAGATTGGTACGGACTGGCTGCTGCCAACGCGAAAAAGCAGCAGAGCTGTCCGGTGCAGCGGTTTGGTCAAGTCCCACACACACAGGTCCGCTCACTGAGGCCGGAAGTGTCTTTTAACAATAAAGGCGCCACTGTGATTGCATCGGGGGAGAAGCAGCTGAATAAAGCACCGCTGACTTCTGAGATGAAACCTGCTGTTTCAGTTTCCTTCTGTACATCGTGATGTGTGTTAATGACGAAGCAATAAACATTTACTCTTTAAGAGCTCCAGCGGTTACAAGAACTTGAGAAAAACATGTTCAACGAATATTAACAATATTTATAAGATATTTTGGTCTGTTTTATGTTGATTTCCGAATCAACGTCATAACCCGAGATCTATAAATAAAATACTTTTATTCTGAAAAACACGCTCAGATGTCTTCGCTCTGTTTTAATGAGGGTTGCTTGACTCCGGTCAGCTCACACTGACCCATCACAGATCTACATGTTCTTTACGCGCATGACTGTGATTAACAATGACAATATTGATGTAATACAGTAAAAATGTACATTTCTATGCATTCTACATCATGTAAAAAGACTGGTTTTCTCTCCCCAAATATGCTTTAAAGTTTCAATTTCATGTATATATTTACCACTAGGCTTCATAAACAGATCCATGGGTATTTAATGAGTCTTAATAATACAAATCAATCCACTGATTAATTGTTTTTCCTAATGGACGTTCATGTGTCTGAACATTTAACCTTATAATGTCATTGATAGTGAATATTTTTGGCAAAATGTAATGTGAAAGACAGCGTGTGTGTGTGCGTGTGTGTGTGTGTGCGTGTGCGTGTGTGTGTGCGTGTGTGTGTGCGTGTGTGTGTGTGTGTGTGTGTTTATCCATGCAGGTTTGAACCCAGACTCCAGAATAGTTACTGCCGGAACAATAAACATCCCACAGTGCCAGCCTCGTTCTGTCATCCAACAAAAATATTGTTTAGTCTGCCCACTTTGCTGAGGATGTAAATCAAACACAAGCACATTTCAGGGGTCTTCCAGGGGCCATCGTTCATTTCTTCCATCAAATTAAATTTTTCATTGAGCTTTTACACTGATTTTAATCTGAAATGATTAAAAGAAATCCCAATTGCCGTGGTTACAGCGCGCTGCGGCCCTTTACAGTAGCGTGACTAACTGCCAGAAATGCAAAGAACAGGTTGTCACCAGTGAGGTGATGGATACTCTTCACTCTCCTATTTCTGAGCGCTAGATATGCCCTTCTTCATGCTAATGTGCTGGCACTCAAACCAGCAGTGATCATAAAAATAACCCACAGTCAAGAACACGGGGAGCACAGTTAATGAAACACAACACCGTCGTCTCTGCCCACTAACACCCGCCATTAGCACCTTCTGACCAAGATGCTTTAAACGTCTTCCATCTATCAATGTGGATTCGTGTCAGCCTATGTAGGGCGAAACATGCCAGACACCATCTCATTCCTCAAATGTTTCATCCCAGGTTTCAGCGCTCGTCCTCTTTACCTGCATGGACATCCCCTGCTAATGGCTAAAGGGCAGGGTGCACGGCGGATTCAGAGCCCGACGAGGCATCCGGCTGGGCGCTGTCCAAACCCAGCGCCCCATCGAGCCAGCGTGCACCTGCGTCACACTGTTGGTGCGATTTGCCCTTTCAGTGCTGACAGTGCTGATTATAGAGCTTATAGTGGTAAATAAAGAGGTGTGACCCATGTCTAGTGGTCTTCGTAAGGCAACAAGCAGTAATCTAAAGACAAGTCCTAAAAATAGAGGCATTAGTATAAGTCTGTTCTGTTGACCGTTTGGGAAATACGTCTTCTCATGTAATGGTACCAGTCCACTAGTGTTGTCTTCGATACTGAAATGTTTAACTTCGACACGATACCTTGAACAATGTCGATACTCAGTACAAGCCTTGTGCACTGTGTGTTACACACCAAAACCAAAGTGAAACAGCCCTGTCACGCTGTGGTGAAATCTTGCCATTCTGCAGTGGTGAGGTGAGAGCTTAGCTTAAAAAAAACCCTGTGTTTTACTGACCAAACCTTGTGAGTGACATGTGTGTGACGCAGTCAAGCAGGTTTGTTGTGGGAAGTGAGGGACTGAGTGTTTCGGAAAAGTACCAGCAGTCTGCCACAGCCACAGAAACTGCTGGCTGTTAGGAGTACTTGAGTCAGCCTTAAAAAAAAAAGGTTTCTAGACAGCTCAGATTGCAGCGTAACAGTTAGCTTACTGAGCGGCTGCGTATTGTGTTCACTGCGGCAGAGGATGAAATAAAAAGTCGGCGTTCATGCAACGTTATTAGTTTGTCTTCGTGCATTAATCAGAGCAGAGCTGGTCCAGACTGAAACACTTACGATCTAGTAGATACTTCACCTGGGGAGCAGCAGGTTTCAAAACTGCCTTGGACAAAACAGCTGGGTGCACCTATCGAGCGGGACTGCGTGCACAACTGGGTGATGAAATGTCATTATTGGAAAAAAGCAGAGGGACTCCATGCAGTCCCATGGGAAATTCAATGGCAGTGCATTTCTAGACATTGCCAAACATTTCCCTGGATCATGCCTCACACCATGACGTCGTAACATCGCCTACATTGTAAACAGGAACAACATGGCGACTTGTTGGAAACTCTCACAATAAATAACGTATTTCCCAACATGTCAAAAACTAAAGTTCCATTTTACAATGTGGCTAAATCGTGTTTATTGAAGTCCTGCCATGATTTTTTAAAAACAACAGAATAAAGGTGTAACCATGGGTCAACTCATTTCTTTTAGCCTTTGGTTTGGACTTCTTCATATGCCCTCTATACTTGGATATAAATGTACACTCCTAGTGGATAAATCCACTCTATATAACTGTACAGTAAAATCCATAAATCTTTACCGGCCTCTATAGCCTCTCAAACTCCCACTCACACTGTCCTCGACAACCTGTCCATGCGTCAACCTGGTTTCCACAGCAACCGAAGTGGCAAGCTGTGTCCATCCAACGTGAACTTTAAAACCCGTCTTTAAATGGAGCCTCTGATGGACCCGAGTGGTGAGCAGAGTCGGGAAATGAGCGAAGCAAAAAGGAGGGCGGCCGGAGGAACGACGGCACTCCGGGCAGCTGATTAACTTCAGCGTGAGTAAGCCAAAGTGGCACGTATGGAGAAAAATAAATGGAAGGTGGAATAAAAAAAAAAGGATGCAAATGTATGCATGATTATATAAAACACAGGATGTTTATAAAATGCGTAGATATGCATCATCTGTGACCGAGGAAGATGAATAACCTTCAGCTGCAGAGCTCATTTTATCTATTCATGCATCTTAAAGCTGAAGTCCACCCAGTTCAGATCTTTTCACGCCGTGTGTGTCATGTGGTTTGTCTTCAAAATGAATCAAGCCACTTCAGTATGACTGTTAAACCTGGCTGCTGCTGTAATGACACACAGTTCTCGGGGAAAGAAATAACTCATGCATTTAATGTGCCCCTGTATAAAAAGAAACGGGAGGCTACTTAAAATCCCATAACCCACGACAACAAGAGTTATGGTTTACTCGCACTCTTTCTCCCGAGTAGGGGAACGCTGCTGCCTCGTTCTGTTTGTGGTCACTTGCCCTTGGCGTCGGTTCTAATTAGAGGGGTCCGGCAGGATCACCATGGAGCTAATTACATTGGCTGGCTGTTAAGTCACTAATGGCAAAAAAAAAAAAGGCTGGTCGGCTGGAGACATCAAGACAAACGTGTTTCAGCGGAGGAGGACACTGCGTTAACGCTTCCTCAGACATTTATTGACTTCCTGGAAGAGAAATTGCTTGATAATCCGCGACACTGTCAGTCAGACTTCGTTCGTCCATCTGGGCTCGAATCAATTTTCTCGATGCCTGCAGTGGGACAGATTCATATGTGACTGACAGTTACCAAATGAAGAATTGCTGCTGGATATGGAAAGGCTGGAAGGGGGCGGGGGAGGCGGTTGCTTTGATATGACTGCAGTACAGCATAATAAACATCGGAACATTTACATATTGTTGATTACAATGATAGATAATATTTATCTAATATTGGTCAGTCGGTGCCAGTTCTACTACATTTTCATATTTTCTATATTTGATGTTCAGAGTAAAATGTTCAATCTATGTTTTTGTATATAAAGTTTTAATTTCAAGGTGTTTTAGCCAACAATCTCCCAATTATCAATCTTGGAATAGACAACAATAACACCATTCACATTTAGATTGGTCTCACGTTCGCTACGCTATTTGGTCTGCTCAATTCTTCCCCTAAAAATGAAGGTGGGATTACAGCACAAAGGAAGCACTTCTGCCATTGTGCAACCAAAACAGGAAGAGGCATTGGTTTCCCTGGTCACTATCTCCCGGTGACGGTGATAGTAGCCACAGCAACTACAGTCACTCCTGCAAAGAGATGAGGTGAGAGAGAAATTCCCCAGACTCCCTTATCAAATTGCCCAATTTTCGAGAGTTGTTAAGTTAGGAGAGAACTGCTGCCTATGACGAAATTCTTAATTATTTCAAATTCAGCAAATGCTATACACTGAGTTCTTTCTTTCTTTGTGTAGAAAACATTGTGTCTAAGTATTGTTTATCTGCATTTAGATCAGAAAAGATAGATCGGATCACGTTGATGTCACTCGGGATGCATGTCAAGACCAGATAACCAAAGGTGCACATTAATGTCAGGGATAAACAGCCTGATAGTTAATAATAACGCAGCTTTTAATAATGCTTTACCAGCAGGACACGAGCAGCGGCGTTCGTCTTTGTGGCAGCGACGCCAAACTGTCATAACACAAGAAAACTGCAGGACGGGGGAAAGTCGCAGAGTTGATTTTGAGATTTTGTGGGGAAATGATCTTTAAAGGACAATTTAAGTGACAACATGCCGCCCAGCATGAATGATTATAGGATGAATTAGTTGAGTAATTTTTGGTGACTGATAGTTTTAATGCAAAGAACTTCACCTTTTCTTGTTTTCATATACAGCTACAAATTTTACTGAGCACGATTTTAAGGGAATTTTCATGAAGTATATTATATATAAATATTTCTTAAAAGCCACAAGAGGAATTTGCGCTGGGCACCTTTTCCGAACTCCTTAACGTTTTAGAATTAGTGCCCTGAGTGCAGTCACTTGATTAGATCCTTGACGACTAATCAGGACGTGCACTGACTGGATTAGTATGCACACTGCAACCCTTCCACATCACACGAGCAGGGACGTTAATATTATGTGACTAAATGACAAACTCAGGATACTGCAGGAGAGTCTTTTGTCATCACCTGAGTAGCTGCAGCCGTATGCTAACAACACCCATAGCCTGACTGTCAGCTGTGTGATTTATAACTCAGCAATGAACCTCCCAGTGCCGCCGCCGACTTTCACAACGTTTCCCCCCGCTGAGGGAGACGCAGCACCAGCAGAGCAACAAAGCCTCCCGACTCTCACACGACCACTTAACGCTATCAGATTTTTTGATTCCGCCGGGAGGACGAGGAAGCAAAAAATGATACAAGTTATGTACCGCTGTCCTTTTACTTGTGGCATGCGTGTGAAATGTCTCTATTTGCATTTGTACAAAGTCTGGAGGACGAAACAGTTTAAATGCTTCTTCTGGGTCTTGAGTGCATGATTCCCGGAAAGCACTTCAGTTTGTAGACTGTGGCTTTTTGCTCTTGAACCCACATTATAGATAATTGCCTACCTGGTCTCAACAGGATTATTCATTCAAGTGATGCACAGGGGCCATGTTGTTCTCCATCTTCTCTCCTGCTTTCTGTCGCACTGAGGAGGAGAGAAACTCAAAAGTTTTAGCCTCCGCTATGAAACAACAAACAATCAACAATCATCTTTCTGTGTATGATTTGATACCTATATTTCAACAAGAAACGAAAAAGTAATTCTCAAGATTTCTGACTTTTTTCAGTCTGAGCCTAACATGATGCCATCTGGGAAGTTGATGAGAACTGGGTGTGATGTCACAGGAAAATGGCCTACATGAGAGTATGGTCTGTTCTTTTTGAACTTGTAGCTGCCGCTAGTTCTTCAAAGGACGCCGATTTGTCCACAACTACTGTGGCACAGGCATGGCCATCAGTGCGTGGCTTGAAGCCTGGCAAGCTGGCCTCGCAATGATTACGCGATCTCCTGCATTCAGGAGACTCATTCATAAAACGGACTCACGATCAGATTTGACCTAAAGTATGACCTTAGCAGAAAACCATGTGTAAGCAGTATTATCACGTGGAAATGATCTCATCTCTCAGCAAAATCTAGACTTGGTGCGCATGTACGTGCCATAGTTCTGCCCCTACTTGGTCACTTCAGCAGCGACACATACACCTCAGCTACATGTTTGGGAGGCTTCAATCTCCTCTACCACACTGTGATCTCGTCTTCCAAACAGTTTGATTTTCTCATTTGGTTCCTGGCTTTTCCGAACTGAACCCTCCATTGTATAAAGGCAGATTTAAGTTGATTTGAGAGTTACAGAAGTGCGTAAAGTTGAAAAGGGGATCCTCAGAATCTTCTTAAGCAAGGTTTCCTTAAATACGTTTATGAATCGAACGAAAGCACAGCATCAGAAGTGATCACGTTCAAGTCTAAATCTAGAGGCCCCTGGTTACAGGGCTTTAAATAAACCAAAGCTTGTCTTCAACAGAAGCGAGTTAATCACGAAACGATCATCACGTAAGAATACTCTCAATCCCTGCATATCCTTGGAGGACACTGAATGAGCAGTGTTCAGCGAAAGGAAGAATAAAATTAATAAAGACTGGAGTAATAGGGGCTGTATTGAAATCTCATTCTCACCCATATCAGCACATCTTGGCCTATTCAGAAGTAATGAAACAGTCGTAGCTCATGAACCCGCAGCCCCACTTAATTACTCGACCAAGACAGAGGGACGAATTTATGGGAAAGAAAACGCAAAGATAAGTTGAACACATTTGCGTCCAAGTTTCTTATTACGGCGACATTGTAATGCTACCAAAAAAAAAAAAAGACGTGCGTACAAAAAGAATAATTTATTCTAGCACTCCTCCTGGCTCAGCAAAAGTCATTTCTAGGAAATGAGGCTGCTCATAATCAGGGTCTATTAGCTGCATCTACTGATATAATCAGTCCTCCTTTCCTACACAGCCGCAGTGAAATCATTTATTTTCTCCCACCGTTTTTCTTTTTCTGTCCGTCTGATGATCATCAGATAAGAACTTCCCACGGGCTGTCTGTAATTGCAATTCAAATCATTCTACACAATTATAATGTATTTTTTTCTTATAATGTCCTGTTTTTGTGTTTCTTGTTCTTGCCATGCTCGGATGGTTCTGTGCTTGGATTAGGTCCCACAGTCTGAAGAATCGCAGGTTCAGTGAAGAGGAAACACAACTAAACTGCCTGTAGATGTAAGTGTGAATTTGTTTGTCTGTGCTGGTCTGATGATAGATGAGCGACCTGCCCGGAGTGGAGTGGATGCATTGCGATGAAATCTTGCATAGACATTCATGGTCCCCAGAAGATGAATCCTAACTTAATTTCTTTGCTCCCATTTTTCACAAGATGATCCTAGACTTCTTCTATGCGCACCAAAAGGCTTATTTCTCTTAAATTGTCAACACAAATGTGTGCAAAATCTGTGTCAGTGAGCACTTCTCCTTTACCAAGACAGGCATATGAAAAATGCTGATAAAACAGCAAGATTTTTTGCACGGGTAAGGCCGATCTGTTATCTATGGACTGCCATATTTTCTGAAATGTCATTGGAGACGGCCTGCGGTGGTGAAAGGAACATTCAGTTCACAGGCAACAGCTCTGGTAGACGTTGCCAGCTGCACGCTCCCTGAACACATGCCACATCTGTGGCATTGTGTTGTGTGATGAAAACTGCACATTTTAAAACGGTCTCCCATTGTGAGCGTCGTTACAATGTACGTTGCTTAACTAGCACCTTGGTACCTCCACTCATGGATTATCTCTTTGCGACCAGAACTTGAGCGTTTTACATGGGCAGAAGAAGTCTTGGATCTTTGACTTCACATGTGATATTCTGGTCTGGTGGTTTGCTGGAACAAACATTAGCTAATGTCAGCTATGCTATGGCTTCATACCTTCATGCTTCTCAGTGAAGTATACCAACGGTCGCCTCTAACATTGCTTCAACCATAATCTTTGAAGTTTTCTTCGATTCTTTATTTTTGAAATCAATCGTGACCATCTTTTTTACACCTTTACTGTGTTTTTCCCACTAACAATGTTACAATGAGTTTGTAAGAGGCGATGTTGATTTACACCGACACACAATTTCCATTCAGTGGTAGCTTGGACACGGACGCACCAGGTAATGTGATGCAGATAAGATGCATTTCTTGAGTGCGCCTAAGTGTGAACAGTCTGCTGGTAATGGCATACTTAATAGTTCATTTAGTAAGCAGTATACAGTCCATACTGATTAATTATGTGGTAAATATGTAAGTATGCGATTTCAGACACAGTGTTGGTTGTTATCCTTCACATGCTGGGGTAGACACCCGCCTTCATGACCCTGAGTCGCATTTAGCAAGTGCAGCAAATGCATCTGGTTGAGAGAACTTTAAATACTTTTCAACATGAACAGTCACTTTAGCGACTGAGTGCATTTAAAAAAAAAAAAAAGATAATTTCCCACAAAAGCATTCAATTTAACCTGTCCTATGTTGGTTTTATTTAAACATACAACTAAAAAAATCCTTCTATTTCATTCTGTTTCATTTATTTCCTCCCTTCCATTCTATTTTGTGCGAAACCTTGACAGATTGAACATCGAGGTAACGCGGTGTGACACGAGTAATTGATTGAGATAACAGCTTGTGTTCAGCCGTTCGCTCGCGCAAGACAATAACAGGGAAGAGGACACTTTACGGTGCACATTATCATGTCGAGTTTATTGAAGGCTTAAATATTAACTTGAGCCGTTGTGCGTGGCCATTCTGATTTATACATGCGTAATTTCTCTGTCACGTCACATCAGCGCTGACATTTCAAGGCTGAACGATTTGCTTGGCTTGATGGCGGCGCGTACGAGGTGCAGCAAGGTGTGAAGCTGCTGTGATGTTGTTTATTGAACTCCATTCTCGTAGATTAGATGGAAGTATTTTGTTGTTGTCCAGGATTACCCTCCATCATTCCCTTTATTTTCCACCTGTCAGTCTGTGTAAGGTAGTGATTCTCCACTCCCACCTCCTGCGCGACCTCATTTTTTGGTCTGTTTCTGCCCATCTTTCTTTCCCCTTCTCCCAAACCCCAATCATTTTTTTTTAAACTCTCTCTCATGCAATCACTTTCCCTGCTTTTCTGCCCCCACCTCTCCCTCTGCCTCTCTTCTTCCGCCTCCCCCTCCCCGCTCGTTTCTTCTTTAATCGTTATGTTTTCCGTTGAAGGTTACTCTTGCCTGCAGGGCTATGGAAATGTCAGAAAGGCCCACTCCATTTTCTGCTACGTAAATAGCCATTTCCCGCCAGAGCAAACCCACTTTTCCCGGGTCTGACCTGCCACGTTGCACATCACACTTCCCCACCTCTTTCTCTACACTACCTGAGCACAATGGTGGGGGAGTGGGGGAGGAGATATAAACAGCGCTCCTTCATTGCTTATCTGTCATTCTGATATAACAGACTGCTGCCATTGTCCTCTATATTCATCTTCCTCTCGTTCTCCATTTAAACAAGCTAGACTCATGAGGGAAACTCTCGGCTACATAAATTCAAATGAAATGGCTCTCATTCCTGCGGGGAGCAGCCTGCTCACCATAAATACCCACGTACAGTATGTTGTGATTAAAAGCTTGTTTTCAAGGGGAAGCAGAAATATGTATTAGAACTCGTCCAGCTGAATAATAGGCTAATAAAGTAAATACATTACCCATAACAAGAGGGACGCTACATGACTTTCATTTCATTCAATTTTCAGTATTTACGGCTAATGGACATGTAAACTTCTGGTAATCGCGTCTTGGAAAACACTTAAAGTATTCAGGTATATTCACAAAAACATGTCAGAGCCACGCTGGAATGAAATGTTAATGCCACTTTCCAGGACTCACAAAAGAGCAGAAATGGACTTATTAGCCTTCCCCAAAAAAACACTCTGTGCTCCCCAATGTGAAACACGCTGTTCGTTCTGTCATTATAATTCATCAGCACAGAAATATGTGAAAGTGTGTGTTCGATGATGGAGAGAGAGCACTTACAGTGCTGGAGAGAGTGGCAGTCGGAGAAAAGATGCCTCTCAACCTCCTTTAAGTCAGAGAGATAGCTTCAAATCAAATCTTGCTTCCATTAAAACTTTACACTTTTAACAGTCGGGGGACGAATGCTCCTTTTTTTTTATTTTTATAAGGCTGAGTGAGTGTGTTTTGTGTAATTCTCCTCAGGTTTAAGTGTTTTCTCTAAATTGGAAAAGAGCTTGGGATACAGCGGTGAGAGGCAACGTGGGCGTCAAAGGATGCTGCAGAAATGCTCAAACCTGGATGTGTGCCCCGAGTCTTTTTAGCGAATTACAAAGAAAAAACACATATTAATCTCTCGTGTTTTTCTAAAGCAACCACTCTTGCTTCTCTGCCCTGCGTATCCTCGCTCTGAAAGTGCGAGGCCCCTGCAGGTCATGCGAGGCTACTTCATTTCCGCGCGCCGTGTCCCAGAAAACCCCGACGTGCTGCGCGTCTCTCCCCGTCCTCCACGACTTCTTCCCTTCACTAACACTCCCCTGATCTTTCCTTTCAATTTCCTGCCGCTCCACAAGACAATGGAGTGCTACATCAAAGGGCCTGCATGAGGGGTTTGATAGCTCGCATCAGCGAAAAGAAGAAAAAAGAAAAAGAAATCATTCATACGCACTTCTCGTTCAACAGTATTTGGACAGCTCATCATCTTTCAGTGCACTCGCGACAGAGGTTATATTTTTGAGAGAGTCGAGAAAAGAAGCATTTCTTCAGCTTGATCCGCAAAATGTACGGAATACAGGTACAGTGACACCTGAAAAAAGACAAACTGTCCCCGACATGTCACCCCACAGGTTGTGAGACCTCACTATTGTCTGGAAATATTATCTCAACAATATGTTTTCCACTAATATCCAAACTGATGAGAGATACGGACGCCACAGACTAACCACAGGGTTTGGCAATGAATGTGTGCACTGCACATGCACACACACACACACACACACACACACACATTGTGTGTCAGGGCAGAAATAACAGGGAAATGATGCACACAAAAACATAATTGAATGGTCCAGATATAAAATTACTTCTGGATCCATTCGGTCTAATTTACCTTGCCTTTTACTCAGTGTTGTTCCACTCTTAACAATAGATATAGAGAGTCGACGCTGTCACTCTGGCACTGCCCTCCCGCTGCGACTGAAAATGACTTTCAACAGCTTGATCGAATTAATTGGCTTGACTGTTGGGCAGAGGGGGGATAGATAGACCATTAGCTATTGAAAGGGAAAAGATTGACAAGTGCGTTGTTTCTCTGGAATAATTGAGAGGCAGGACTGCGGCTGGGGGGGAGAGTGAAGGGTACACAAAGAAAGCAGGCCTCGGATGAGGACAAAAGAATACATTTTGCAAAAAAAATTGAGAATGCTTTGTTTCCTCTCCTTGGCAGGAGTCAGATGTTTTGCTGTGCTCCGTCTTGTGAAGCATGACTCCCTTTTCTCCTTCGACACAAAACCTATCATTTGGACATTTGCGGATAGACGAGAGAAAAGCAGCTTCACCAAAGACAAGAATAGACATTTTGAGGGATGCGGAAAAAAAGGGGGTGTGGTGGCAGCATGAAAAGTATTCAGCGTGGAAACATGCGTTTTCTAGTAATATACTGTATGTTCAGCGTATGATTAGTTTTATGGGAACGTCTGAAGCCAAGAAAAACAAGAGGAATGAAGATGAAGGCTTGCACAATGTGGCTAACTGCTATTGCATCTATTTACGATGCACCAAAGGAAGAGGCTGGTGAGAGAAGCCGGAGCTGTGTGGATGCCATGCTACCATACAGCTGCCTGTGTGAGGGTTGCTTGGAGGGCAGGGCAGTGGCAGAGGTACAGAGCTCATTCTAATTGGATCTGTCAAAACTGGCCACCAGTTAATGTAGTGCCTCCATTAGGCAAAGCTGCAGCCCATGACCTGCAGGGTGATCGATGACTCTATTTGTTATTTTGCTGCTCTACCTTTGTGATGACGACAACATTACAAATATTTGAAACAGCTGGTTCAAAATGTGTGCCAGTGAAAAGCAGTAGTTTCTACACAGACTATTGATTTTGCCAGCAGAGATAAAAAATTGTAAGCTTGTTGTTTAGTTTGTTGAAAAGGCATTTTATTGTTTTCTGCTGTAGCTGTATACGTTTTTTACAATATTGTATAAATGTTTAAATTCTTAACATTTGAAGAGAAAAGACTTTTAGAATGAGGACTAATGAGGACTGTTAGGAAACACACTGTTATTATGATAATGTGACTCTAAATGTGACAGCAACCAGGACCAAGGTACAACTGCTCATGCCGGAGCCCCCCAGGGCTATGTGCTCGGGCCCCTCCTGTTCACACTCTGCATCAATGACCGCACTCCCAGAATTCAGGAGGACTCTATTGTTAAGCATGCCGACCACACCATCGCTAGCGGCACGATAACGAGAGTTCATATTGACAGGAAATAAACCGTCTTGCAGAGATGTTCATAGAGGAAAAACTACAAAGTTACAAGGTAAGTTGGTGTCTGCAGAACTAAGGAGTTGTTTGTTGCTTTAAATAAAAAAGGAGGAGAAGACACAAACCCCTTTCTACACAGGTGGAGCTGGTGAAAAGTTTTAGTTTCCTGGGAATCATCTTCACAGAGAACCTAACAGATTCATCGCACATCACCACCATGGTGAAAAAAACAACAACACATGAACAGAAAAGACTTCCTGAGGAAGCTGAGGAATGATAAATTCTGAAGTCAGATTCTTGGCAACTTTCACAGAGGAGCAATAGAAAGCATCCAGACTGGAAACAACATAAACTGGCATGGTTGACTACGGAGCAGCATCTTTCCTCTGGCAGTGAGTCTCCTGAACTCATCATCAACATCCCACCCTTTTTAAAAATAGTTTGTTTTGTTTTTGTTGCATTTCTGTGATGCAGCATAAAGATACTCAAACTTCAGGTTTGTTTCGCAACTCTGGTGTTGTGAAATGACGACTAAATTGACCTTGTACTTGCTAGGCTGGACATGTTGACATTCGCAGGTTAAGACAGCGCAGAAACACACAGTTTTACTACATTTCATACACTTCTTCTTTTGTGTTTGTGGTTTTGAAATATCAAAGGACTCTGAACACTTCAGATGCCAGGAATCACTTCAAACTCACCCACAGAAATATGTGTTTTGCCGTCACCGCCCAGATACAATAAAGCTGAATGGAATCTTGTTTGTGTTGACTGAAAATACAACTTTAAACACAACAACACCAGTATTTTCTCCAATTATCTACTTTCCACAGTTCTACGTTGACATTGCTGATTTGACCCTCTGTTGCTGCCTCTTCTAACAGAAATTCTAGTAATCTTTTTATTTTCCAGTTACAGTAAGTCAGTCTGGATGTGAGCGCAACCTATACCTAAAATACAAAACATAAGCAGACCAGTCTGAGCTTTGCAGTAGCCTCCACTTTCCTTTGACCGGCTCGGTTGGGGGAATGGGATCAATACCTCGCTGTGCCAGAGCCTCAGAAATCTGCAGAAATCTTTTTATGCTATATGAGCCGTCTACTTATCTCCGGCTCCAACTGGTACACAGAAACAAGGATTTTTCTAGATTTGACTGGGCTTTTTGGGGGATTGTTACTGTGTTTATCAAACCTACTCTGTTAGACTGTCGGGTTATTGTTGTCTCTTTCTGTTCACATCAGATTTTTGGGAGTGTGTCCTGTGTCCTGGCAAGGTTACAGATGATGAACGACTTCACTTTGCTGCGCCACTATTCCTCCTCCCGGACATATGCCGCTGTTCCTCTTCTATAATTCTACCGCCCAATTATCTAGACTCTATCAAGGTATTCATGGATCTCCTAACTCTCCTTCTATAATCAGTGTCATCGCCATTCTATTTTCATCGTTTCTCTTCGCCTGTCAGGCGCATCATTCTCTGAGACTGCTCCAGTAAATTTTTTTTTTTTTTACCTCTCTCATTAAAGTTTGTATCAGAAATGACAGACCTTGCATGTCTACGCCTCGACTGCTTTAAACCAGTGAGGTTTTCATGGAATAATCAACCTCAAGGACAGCCTAGCTTTAGTCGGATGTTTTTGGGTTTTTCTTGTGTGCAACTGTTCCAGCCAATGAAAAGCACCCTCGGCCTCGCCTTGAGACAAAGGACTCTCATCTGTCCCCAGCACACAGTTTGCACTCACCCACAGTTGCAGCAGGCGATGTTGGGAAACAGTGGTCTTGTCCATTATTGATTAATCTGAAGTATTTTTCAAAATTTAGTTTACAAAAGGTAAAATAATAAACCAAAATAGTGAACCATTCCAAAAAAACAACATTAAAAAAACTTCTTGCTATTGTTATTGGTCCAACATTCAGTCTGAAACCCAACGATCAATAATATCGCATTTGCAATTAAAGAAAACAGAGAAAAGCAGAAAATATTCGTATTTGGCTTTTTTTTTTTATTTCTTTTTTATCAAAGGGCATGCAACTGGCAATTACTTCTATTATTGATTACGCTACCAATGTTCTTCTTGATTATCTCGGAAAATTGTAAAAAACCCAAGAACTCAAAAGCCAACCCAAAAAGAATCCAACAGCATGGCTTAACATTGGCCGAAACGTTCAGCTTACTACCTCCATCTCATCGTGGCCCCAGAAACAGTGAACTACTCCAGTTATTTTGGAGCAAAAATAAATAAATCTTTGTCACTGAAGACATATTCTTTCCCTCTCCTGTGTTGATCAAAGAGAAAGATATTTAATTCAACAGACTTAAATAAATCACATCTGTCACACTATGCATAGTATCATGGCAGCTTGCAAAAATATTCGAAGAATATAATCCAGAGGAGCCGTGTACATTGTTCCAGTGACTCTTAGTACGACTGTCTTTCATGCCGTCATTTTCTCTGACTGAGATCAGTCACTGGGGGGTGTTCGGGGTCGATGGTTGGCATTAAAAAATCCAGGCCTTTCAAATCAGAATCTAGGATTTACATCCAGTCTGTGGTTTGGTTCAGGCAACAAAAGCACTAAGGTTACGGTTAAGGTTACCATAGTTTGTGACAAAAGTGACATTTCTATCAGAATCAGAATTCACATTGGTAAAGGTGAGGGACACACACATTTTCCATTATAAACTCTGAGTGTCACCGAAAAAAAACGATTAATATATACAATGTGTGCTCGGTCACAAACTGCACTGAGTCAGCCTCCAGTGATCAGCACAGAGAGCAGTAAATACAAAAAAACAAAACTGTGGGCTGTCATATGAGTCCACAATAATCCCCACCAGCCTGAATGACTCAAAGCGACTCAACATGGATTAATAACAGGGATTAGAGGGACACAAACTGTAGTCAATGGCAGAGGCAGAGGAAAGAGAACAGAAACACACATTTACTTTAGCGCGCACCAAACCACTGCACCTACACACAGCGAGGGACGAACGCTTACATAAATATCTGAAGCACTTTAATTGCTTCAGAACATGACTCTGTCAACGGCCTCTAAAAGTCCCCCAGACATTTTAATGTGACTGCTCATATTTATGCTGCTGTTGTGTCATAATGTTTTATGGACTAAAACAAACCGCTTGTTTTGTTCCGTTTCTTTTTAGAGTGAATTCCTTCTGCGGGAGAAACAGCTGAACAATCTGCGGTTCTGAAGAAGAACTTATTGGGAGTTTCACTCTCGGGGTTCCAGTCTCTGTTAATCTAGCGGGCGCTTCTGTCAAAGGAGCAGACAAAAGCCCAGACAGCAAAGACAAGCGTTTCTTTTATCTGCTCTATGATAAAGCATGAAATAGGCTGGATAACTCTCGAGTCTGGCACCGACACCACGAGCCCCGGTCCACTTTGGAGAGCAACGCCCGCAATCAAACGGATATGCATCCTTTCCGTACTATAACTACTTTCATGTTGCCACAAAAATACACACAAACATGTTTTTCGAGCGTCTGGGTGTTAAAAAGGAACGTGGTGCGAAATTAAAAAAAACAGAAAGGAATGTTCTGGGTAAAACATTTAAATACTATGACTACATTTTGATGGCAGCCCTGGAAGAGGTCAACAGAGATGTCAGAGATGTTTTGCGCTCACGTCCAAACCAAAAAACTCCAGGCATAGTTGGCTGACTTGTAAGCACTTGTCCACACAGGCCGGGCAGCAGTTCGGAAACCACTTTGAACTTCAAGTCAGACACGGGTGACATACATAACAACATATACCGGGACAATGCAAATGTCATCACCTATCTTGTTACTGGAAGTAACCTGATCCAAGGCCATGAGAGTAGAGACTTTGATGTCCTATCGCCCGGACAAGAAGGCCGACAAGCAGCGCAGCAAGATCTCAGACAGCACCAGCAGCTTGCTGACAAGTAGGCAGATCCCCGAGGAAATGCCTGTCCTGGTGACCGACTCGCTGTACTGTATAGATATTTGTGTCTGTCATGGTCTCGGTCTGCATCCTGTGTGAGAATGTGCAGTGACTACACAAGCGGAAAGAAACCGTGGCCTCACAGGTGTGACTTCTGTCTGCAGCCAGGAAACAAATCGTGATGGGCTTTGTTGTCGTACCACACAGAATATTTACAGTATTTCCATGTATAGTAGTAGAGTTCATTGCCCTCCCAGTGGACACCTTGGGACCTTATTTTGGAAAAAAAACTTATATGGTAGTGAATGGAGAGATCTGGTTTGAATTGTCATGTATCACAGACATGATGCAAAACATCATCTAACTATGTGTTAAAGCTCTCGGTGAACTACATCGTCTTGCTCAACACTCAACACCAACACCAACATGGCCACCGCCTCAGCAAAGAAAATGTGCAAGCAAAGATGAGAATCACAATAAAACTGGTCATATTGACAACAGTTAAATCAAAGGGTAGTTTGTGAGCTGCTAATATACAGGAGCAGCTCTGCAATGTTACAATGTTAATTACATATTTACACAGCCTTTTGATTAGGTTTTAAGACAAACTGCGACTTTTTCAAGATGAACAATTATCTTTTAAATCAACAAACATCATATGTGTCATTCATGTCACAATTCAGACTGGATCAATAAATAATTTGTCTCTCAGAACACAATCATACACAGTTTTTCCGAAATTAGCTCCCATGGGGCAAACCGGAAGGGGCGTGGCTTATCGCCAAACCGTTTTCAACAGAATGCCATAATGGAAAAAGAAAACAAGGCACAGGTCAGTGTTTCTCTGTCTCATAGTGTGTAGTGTTTGAGTATTTGCGGAAATATTAACTTGGGAATCCCACCAAGCTGTTAAAGATACGTGAAAAGTCCGTCCATAATGACAAAGTAAACTATGTGCTGACAAAGTGTTACCTGGTGTCCAGCTTCTGGCCAACTGATCCGCCATGTTGCGCCCCGCCTCGAACTCATTCCTGTTTACTTGCTCCGTTTTCTTGTGAGTTGAGATACTGAAATGTCCGCTGAATGTATCCTGTCTTCCTGGAATGTTAATGTGATAGTTCAGCACACACACAAACAGGTCGCCAGGTGAGCTAGCTTCCCTTCCAAGTAGCTAATTAAGTTAATTACCTGTCAGTCACACATTAGAGCTGACACATATTTGGAGCTTCCTGTCCCCGAGGAAACATTTTTATAACAGTTCAAAACTCAGTTTTACCCAGAGAAACTACAGAAAATGTTAAGTACAGGTAAAGTATTTCATTTCCATGTTTTAACATAAAACTTCATGGTTATGACAAGTCAGGAAAAAGTCAACATGCCAACCCAGAGCTTACTAGTGACTATGATTGACTGTTGTTTAAAATATTTTCATTGTTAAAGCAAATGCATGGTTGCTTAAATGAACAAACATCATTCAGATCAAATAAATGTTGGTTCTATAGCCAAAAATCACTATCACGTTGCCTCAGTGGGCTTTACAATCTGTACAGTGAACGACATCCTCAAGTAAAGTAAAACTTCCTACATTCTCACACTTTCAATAAAGTGGATTAAGATCGATAAAAGATAATGTCCTGATTTGTTGTGTTATAATTTCCCTGTGCTTTTGTGAAGAAATTGGAAATGTTATTTTATAAAGACCTCTAATATTTCAGATATAGTGTGGTAACATCACAGTGGCAAAAAGGCAGCACATATTATCTTTAAATTGATGTACAAAAAAGTTTTTTTTTTAACTAAAGCTCTCATTTATGGGTATTCGTAAAGTCAATGAGCTATGTAATGCTGTGGTGGAAGCAAAACAAATCAGAAGATAACCCAGCTGAAAAACTGGTACCAGCAAAGTTTGACAGAAAATTACAATTACAGTAATCAGTTGTCAAGATAGTTATTTTCTGTGATATTTCCCCTCTGATTAACAGTTATTTGGCAGTTTCCATAGCTTTAATTTGTCTAAGTGTCCAAAAAGAGAGGGGATCCCTGCTGCTCCATTCAAAGCATTCAGAGAAGGTCAACGCCAGTCTCTCAGCTGTAAGATGGGCTTCCCCTCAACAGGCCAAACATTTTTGAAAATGATGCGTGTAGCGCTTATGTACTGTAGATGGGACGCAGTAAACAAACAGATGTAAGTGTCCTAGATACCGCTGACAAGAAAGTAGCATTCCCTAAATTCACACAACACACCCTGTTATCCATGCTCAACTACTCCAGGCTGCTTTAATTTCAGAAGCGAGCTAATTGCAATTAAGATGCAGGGGGTGCTGAGCTGAGAAGTAAAAGGAAGTAATCAGTGTTGATTATAGAGCTTGAGCCTGATCAGAGAAAATCATACACTGCACGGCTCCTCTGTGCCTGCCTGGATCTGAGTCAGGCATGACACCGGAACGGAGCCTGTTTTTACTGTGATTACGTCCATGGCAGCACGACTACTGACTCCAGCCCTCTACCAGATTTGAAAGGATTACGGCACATGTGGCACACTGAGGTTGACCTAGTCGTGTCTCGCCCAGAGATACACATAAAGATGCGCTGTGGGTCAGAAGTGAATATACCCAACGCAGCTGCCAGCCTGAAATTAATGGTTTCCTCGGTAGTTCCTTCAGTTTCATAATCTGGGTTTGTTTTGGAAGCTGCTCATTAGAGCTGAAGCTTTGCTGCTGTGTATCAAAATTGATTTATGTATGTAAACACAGCCACAAAATGAAACTAAATAGCTTCAGCAAAGACCGTTTTCTGTGATTAGCTCTCTGAATCCGTCTTTTGGGGATTGTTAGAATCAAGCTGCAAGGGTTCAGAGAAATATGAAGTTATTCAGGAAAATGTATCTTTGAAGTCGGCGTGTTAAATGAGCGTTCTCGTCTGTTCCTCTGTGTAGACTGTTCGAATGGTGTTAAATGATCCACGCTGAAATACATAACCCTGTATTGATCCAGTGATGCAGAAGCAGCATTGGGAGCTGCAGCAGTCAAAACATTGCACAAGTAACAGTCAGTATACATTTTGACAACTAAAAAGAGGAGCTTCTGCAGACATTCAGGGATCTTTTTTTTTATTGTGCATGATACTTGTAAACATAAAGAAACAGATACATAAAAAGAAGCTAATGCATGAATGGACTTTGTTCCAGTTTCCTGTCTGACTACATTTTATGTTTTCCAGACATAATTTTAACAGATCTGGAGTCTGTAACCAACCATCTTGTTAACTCTATTGAAGCAGTTTGAGGACAGAGTGCCTTGGTCAAGAGTGCATCAGCAAAGTTTGGTGAGTGAGAACTTCCTCAACACCATCAGTGTTTTAACTACATATCTGAGGATTTAAACTCAGTTGTTTAATCTTAAAGTGACTGGGCATCAGTTTGAGAAAGACTAGAGCAAATTCCTTCCCTGGCATGTTTCACACTTTTCATTAGAGGTTACAGATGCAGAGACATTTTGTCTGACTTGATTTGCTAACCAACACTGACACCTAGTGGTCCAATGAGGGCGAAATTATGACAGAGGATCTGCTGGCAATCCAAGAGGACTGTTAATGTAAATGTCATGTAAGATTTTGATTGTTGATAGTTTATTTACAGTGGACATTAATAATTTTTATAAAAAAGTATACAAGATAAAATTATCTAAAGTAGAAGTGGACATTCGTACGCTAGTGATGTTGTGTACTCACTGCTTGGAAAACATTTGAATAATTAAAGATTATTCGAGATGATCAGTTGGTACACTATACCTGCTTCAACTGTTAACATTTTATTTGCCAATTAAAAGCACTTTAAAAAGGCTAAAATTGAGCCCGCGAGGAATCAAATTTATGATGACATGACAGTGTTCATGATGGTTAAGGTGTATGTCACATCTGACTTCATTACGTGCTTTGTTTCTGTGCATGACTCACGATGAAAAAACATGCAAAGAGAGTCGGCTCCGTGGGCGTAAACAAAGCTGTCATGCTAATTTCAAGCATGATCGATGCGTAATGGGTTTTAGCACGCTGCTGCCTCACTCGCCCTGCAGCACAAATTAATGCCAGCACGTGTGGAGGGAATTTTAAAAAAAAAACGTGTGTTCATATTTAAGCACTTCAAACAGTACAGTGATGGGTTTTTTTCTAAATGAGCTCTGGAATTAAGAACCAATAAAAACTGACGAGAAGAATGGGGAAAAAACCCACAAAGTTGGTGTCTCAATCAAGAAGGTCAGGGTAATTTTCATCGCAGTATTCTACGAAGCTGAAGTCCTTAACAGTGAAGGTGACATC
Organism: Diplodus sargus; assembly: GCA_903131615.1. NCBI lineage: Eukaryota > Metazoa > Chordata > Actinopteri > Spariformes > Sparidae > Diplodus > Diplodus sargus. The sequence continues at coordinate 3,632,733 of CAEMYA010000126.1, forward strand.
CTTCCACTTCTTTGCAGTCGTCCTGCCATCAGGTGTCTGCAGGGCAAAGTGCTTAATGGCTATATTTGGCAGCAGGGCACGCTTCTTGTACTTCATCTCGAATCCCCAGTCCTGTGAATGTCAATAAGAATAAATAAGAATAAGAATAAAATAAAATAAAAAAACATAAGCAGTTCTGTTAATCAACTGGCTTTAGCAGGACAGACTCTACTTATGAGTTTTAAATATGGCAGAGGGCCTACTGTACCTTGTTGCAGCTGCCGTTATTGCAACTGATTGTACGCCCGGGCTCCCAGTCCTCAAAAGTCCTGCCCAGACACACCTGCCCACCGACTTTGTAGTGTCCCCTGAGAGCAAAGAAACCCATGTTGAGAGAATTTAAAACATCTTGTGAAGACTTTTACACAAAATTACTTTTATGCCACAAAGAGTTCAACTCACTTAAAGTCAGCATTGACGTTGACATAGTGCGCATTGTCAACAAGTCTGATGTCACTGGCAGAGGCCACAGGCTTGAAACAGTTTCTACACAAGAGCTTGACACTGGCAGCGCTGTGGCGTCTCCTCTTCTCTGCTATGCAGCTCTCTGCAAGTTTTTTGCAGATGAGTGCCTCCTTTTGTAGCTCAGTTATCTGTGGACAAGGAGGAATTCAATTTAATTGCAGAATCACTAAGCAATGGCCTCGGTCACATGGACAATACATCTTGAAGCTGACCGAAATTATTCTGATTAGAAATTCCAAATGAACTCTTTGCTTAAAAATAAAGTGATGAGATCAGCATGAAATTCTTTTAAATTCGGCATATATCCTTTGGACAAAGCTATTGTTATTTAGACAAAGTCTCAACTTTTATATGTGCTTGACTAGCTGCTCATTCCAGTCAGGCAGGAATGGGTCAGGCTCTTCAGACTGACGTGGTTAGATGTGGAGCTTTTTAGACTATTATTCAGATTATTCTTGGACTTTTAGAGTCCAGGTAAATGCAGCTAGTAAGAGTAAGTGATGAAGATGGACACTGTAAGAGAGCCTCACCTTTATGCGGAACTTCTGAGGGCTCATTTCTTGGACCTTTGCAATGGCTTCTCCTGTCAGCTTTTCAAGATATTCATTGATGTGCTCCCGGCGCTCTTCCCGGCCCCCTTTCTGGGCGACCACTGAGTACTTGCTGTCTTTAGCCCGGGCACGTCCGCTGGCCTGCTGCTGGGCAATCTCATTTGTAAGCAGCCCGTAACGTACGACCAGGTTGCATTCAGGGATGTCAAGGCCTTCCTCAGCCACGCTGGTGGAGATCAGGAGGTTGAGAGAACCCTGGCGGAATCTGCGGATCGTGTCCGCCTGCTCGTGCTGCAAGCAAAGTACGCATGTATGCCTATAGATAAGTTGTTACTGAACAGGAATGACTTAAAGCTTATAGGTTTCAATCATAGATCAGCATACCTGTGTCATGTAAGTGATTCCATTGCCCGCCCCAGTAAGGATAGCTGCCTGGATGCCAGCTTCCTGTAAGGCTGTGTTGGTGCGGACCCAGTCATGTAGGCAGTGGGTGCTTCTGCGGGTTTTACTGAAGAGGATCCCCCTTGATTCAGCACTTGGACCAAACTGTTCAAGCAGAACGCTCTGAAGTTTGGACATCTTCGGGTTTTCATAGCGAGAATCCCCTGCCAGTTTCCTGAGCTCCACCTGATTCTCTGTAAAAGTGATATTAATTATGACTTAATTGCAACATAAGCATACCCATAAATACAAAGTCCCTAATATTTCTGGTTTCCAACCTTGGAAAAGTCCCACCAGGAACAGGTCTGTTCCATCAATGCGTGTTGCAGACTTTGTGTTGTAGAACTCGTTTAGGGAGCGATAAGCATCCATCATCCGCAGGGTGTCATTGATGAGCAGGGCGTCGTTGTACTGTCGGAGGTGGCGTGCACATTCTGCTAGCTGTCTGTTGCCCTGTCTTACTCCTGATCCAAATATAGACAAATTATGCACAAGCACAATTAGAAGCACGTGGTCTCTGCACGAGGCCATAAACAACACAAGGTCAGTAAAATAAACGTTCTTACCTCGCTGCTCTAGAATCACCACATCTGCCTCATACTCTTGTGTGCCAATCTCTCTCAGTGTGAAGTCTGGAGGCAGCAACATGAACTCATGGATCAGCTCCATCATCCACTTCAGATGATCCCCCAATGGATCCTTCAAGAAGAAATTGTAATTGTCGCTTTTGAGTAAACTGAAGGTCCAGTGACTGGACTTAGTGGCGTAAATGGGATATAATATACTTTTTTTCCACTGGGTTATAATCACCTGAAACTAAGATTCATTGTGTTTTTGTTTCTTTAGCCTCAAAGCAAAGGTTGTTTTTTTTGGTTGCAATGTGTAACCTCACCACTATATGCCACTGACTCCTACATGATGGACCTTTAAGTTTCTGTTTGTTGTTCAGTTTTTGTAGCTTTTAAAATGTGAGACAGTCCAGATTATAATGAGTGCAGGTTGTTCCTGTCAGCCCATGTGTCTCCTTGTTCCCTGGACAGGTCAGTTGGGATGTGGTGTAAATAAAGGGATGAACTATCTACTATCTACTACATGTACTGGGTTTAATAATTTAAAGGGGGAAAAAAAATTGTTGCTTACACGAGGCCTTGGTGCCACAACATCAAATGTCTTGACGGGTCTGGGGACGTTCTTCTTCAGCTCGGGGGCATAGTGTTTAGTTGAAACTATGGCTGAGTCCAGGTTGGCACAAATCTGAGAGGGAGAAAGAGAGGAGACAGCTGATTGTGGGAGATCAGATCAGTGACGGACTCTTTGAAAACCCCAAGACGAATAAGTGAACCCTGACCTGCAGTACGTGCTCCACAGCCTTTTCCAGGGTCTTTGCGCCTCCTGTCCCTGGTGACGCAGTGAGACCCAGGATCTGTGGCAGCGGCCCCTCTTTATTCAACTTTTTCTCCACGTAGCAGCCCATCACCTTGTTGTAGACTGACTCCTTGTGGGTGTGGTGACACTCATCGATTATCAGAAGAGTAATATCTGTAAGGAATTCATCAAGGGTATGATCTCTATCTGTTGATCTAAATGTCTATATTACGACAATTAGAAAACCTACAGCGCCATCATAATCAGAGATGTTCATGCTCACTTTCACTGACCTGAGAGCTCAACATGTTTGGTTTCCTCCGTGTTAGTCAGAGCATTGTACAAGATCTGTGCTGTGCAGATGATTACATCATTGTCCCGCACAACTTTCCCGAAAAAGTCTTTCTCCTCACTCTCTCCACTGACCGGCACCAGGGAGTATCCATGGCGCAGGTGTGGTTTGAACTCTTTGGTGTAGTGTTGGTCCACAAGGTGAACCTTCAGTGTAAAAAGACATTAAAAACAAAATATCATGTTTAACTGTTGCTCTGAAAGTGATTCTGGACTGCCTGTCGTGTCTGTTGTGTGCATTCTGCGTACCTTGTTAACCAGAACCACCACCTTGCCGTTAGGTGTGGTCTCCAGGTGTCTTTTGGCCACATACACCGCAGCACGGGTCTTTCCACCTCCAGTCGGCAGCCAAATAATTATGTTCTCTCTTTGAAGAGCCCGTTCTACCACTTCCTCCTGGTATTCATACAGTCCAAAATCTGCCATCCTGAACTTTGCTCCTTTGAGACAACAGATCATAATTACAGAGAATCAACGTATTACAGGGAATAACCAGTACATCAAAACTCATTAACACTAGAAAGTCTTAGAGAAGTTGCTGAAAGAAAACAAACAAGCCTGCTGTGAGACGCTCGTGCTGAGTCATTGTGTTAAAAGCTATGCGAAATAAAATCAGCCTTTATTAACTCACCAGTCCGCTGTGTGTGTTTGCAGCCTCTCCTCGTCCACTGTCAACTCACAGTGGAGGTGGAGGGTTTTTTATTTCAGTGGCGATCAGCTGTGTGACGTGAAGACACGGAAACGAAAGTAAAGGCACTCTGAACCCAGAAAGCTGGCCCCACTGCAGGAGGCTCTGGAGAAACAACATACAGTCTGCATTATGCAGTGACAGGGAAAGCCTAATGTAAACTAGACTTTGTCTAAGCTTACATTTATATATTCTCTACTGTATATGATTACTGTATAAGTCCCTTACAGACGGGGTGTTATGTTGAGGGCTTTGAAACTTCCTGAGTTTTTTCATTCACCCTGGCTGTGCCCGATCCGTTGCTCTTTATTGCATCAGGAAATTAAAACCTACAGTTGCCCGTGTTGACACAGGGAATCCCCGTAGCTGTTTGAATGTGAGCTAATGTGACTTGATGTTTTCTGCCATCTGGTTATTCACCAGCTGACTTCAGTTGCAAGTCAATGTTTTACAGGACTTCATTACAGTAAATCTGAACTTTGGAATATCAATGAAGCTGTACTGGCAAAACAGCATTAAAATGAGGAACTGCAGAGACATCATGGCCTACAAATCTCGTTCTCCAGATGTAAGAAGTTTGTTTGCTACAGACTAGGGATAGGCAGATCATCATTCTGGCCGATCAGCTGATTCTGGATTAACCATTTTTGTGTGTGTGATTGCAGATACAATGTAAAAATGCACTGCTCTGGCGCAGCATCATCTCTCTGTCTAGAGTCACTACTCTGTGGTTTCACTGAATGTCCCGTCCACAACACTGTCTGATTGATTGGTACGATCCCACAAGTAATGGCCTATTAACACTAAATTATCTCAATCTGTGAACAAATGATGAAACAGAAATATTCAATATTCATAACCTGGAAATAAATACACAAGTTCTGTACTTACTACACATAGCAATATATTAAATAATCAAATATTTCTCGCTCTGCAGAATTGTGAGCTGCTCCAGGATGCCTCTCACTAGTCCGTCTTGGTGATACGGTCATCCAGGTTTAAGATCATAAACATCGAACATGTTTAATATTATCGGGACGGCCCTGATGAGTCTGTGAGCAGTTCAGGAGGCTGAAGACTGGGTCTGTAAATCCATCGCATTAGCTGACAATCTGTGCCGAACATCAGTACTGAAATGATGCACATGCTCAAACACTGCTAGTGGATGCAACTCTGTCATGGCCGGTTTACTGCAGTACCTAAGGAAGTGTCAGGTTTAATTTTGTCTGATTGAGCTTTTCTCGCAACAATACCACAGAGCAACCAATCTGCCCCTTGAACTGAATATTTGGAACGGGCGCCGCATTTGTATAAATAAAATCAAAAATAAGTAAAGGAAAATCAAAAATAGATAAATAGGCATCAAGTATGCATGTAACACTATGATTTTACCGTTAGTGATTCACACAAGTTGCTTCTATACAAATACCCCCCTTCATCTTGTGGTTTTAGGTGGGGTTTTAAAAACCGGTTCAGATCAGCTGTGCAGAGAATCAAAAATGAAACCTCTGCTCACTCTGCCAGGAGAAGGGGCCCACCGAGGGGGGCTCTGGAGGAACGACAGCTGCTCTTTACTATATAGTGACAGCAGAAGCCTAAACGTTTCTGATTAAACTAACCCTTTATAATCAAGCATGGGTGATCGTACATTTATCTTAAACTGCATGCCGGGCTTACAGATAAGGTGTTACATGAAACTGTAGTGTAGTTTGTGTACAGCATACCTCAACTAAGTCCTGCCTGCTTTTCATTACATCAGGAAAACGAAACCTATGTCGTTATTGCTTCACACTCTAAAGCAGCCACAGAGGAAATCTTAAGTAATAAAAGAACATTTTACATAGATGAACCATAATAGGCACCAATTTGAGCACAGATACTTACTTAACAGTTCAGGAAAACGCTTCGTTTTACCAATTACCAACTAATTTTTTAGATTAGAAGTAAGTGCAGTGCAGTTAACTAATTCTAGTTCTTCACAAGTCGCCCACCAACATAACTGCAGCATTTAGTAAATGGAAATCCTTAAAAATGAGTGCACGTTTACATGGTTAATTAGTGCTTAGTTCATGTCAAGTGATCAAGATCACACCTGTCTGGATGAGAAAAAGAAACCTAAAGAAACTAAACTAACGAAACTAACTGCCCATTTAAGAAATGTTTAATTTAAAAAAAAACTTTATTTTCATGAACAGTATTACAGTTACAGTAAATGGCATTTATACCATAACTAGAGACAGTAGCCATCCTCAAACAGGTGGAAAGTTTCACTCAGATTGACCCTCTTAAGAAAATCTGAAATGCAGCATTGGTAGATTGAGGGAGAAGTATGCAATTGACAACCCTGAATAATGCAACACTGACATCACATCAGTAATTCAAAGCTAGTCATGATTCAAGTACAAAATAAACACACACTCACACACACAAACACACACAATTCAATGGAACATTCAACAAGCAGGCTCAACCAGCATTGGACAGTTGAAGGTTTTAACAGCTCATTACAATGTTTGTAACACTGTAAAACCTGCAACAACCGTGGCTAAAAGTTGCAGTTTTTCCAAGAGTTCAAATTGTAAACTGTCCGCCATGCATTAACATTGACACCCACTACAGCTTGTGTATGGTGTGATAAATAAACCAGAGCACACTATGAGGACTGCTCGTTAGCTTCTCCCCCAACTCCTCCAGGTCTTTTCAACATAAAACTATCCAGTAAACCTGTGAGCACCACAAAAATGTGGCTGGACACGAAACAGACTACTTAGCATGTGTGGTAGTGACTGTGCAACAGAGTCTAGCAACAGAACAAATCACCTGCAAGCACGGTAAAAGCTCTACGTATGTGTGACCTCTTCCTAAATGGAATAAAACCCTGCCAGTGGAAAATGGTGTATAAACAATGTGTAGCATATTTACTGTACAAATAAGTATCTATATGTTGTTGTCAACATGAAAACAACAGTGTTTTCTTGAAGGCAACGATCGGGTAAAATATTTTGTTTAGCACACAAGTGCTGGAAATATTTGATGCCCAGTCCATCACTTGCTGTTTCTTCCTCGGTTATTCGCTGATGTTTTCATATTTTAACATTTGCTTAGAATAAAGAATAATGCTAAAAAAAATGTTGTTGAAGTCCAAAAAATAAATAATAGTATTTCTTCTGACCAACAGCCGAAAAAATATCCAAAAGTTTCAACATAGACCGGAATGAAAAGAAAGAAAAAAAGAAATCCTCAATATTGAGGCGCTAATATCAGCAAATGTTCAGTATTTGCAATTAATTTAACAATTGCATTGATGTATTTCTCACCAGTTGACTACTCGAGAGTCAAAGTACTGCCCATCTTTCTGTGCCATGTGTTTAAAGGACTTCAACCCTCAAAGACCATTTATCTTAAAACCCATGATGATGGCTGGGATGTTCAAGTGTCTGTCAGTAACGGAAGGCAACGTGGCTTTAGGTCCCGAGGTCCAGTTTTCTGTGAAAACAACTACACTACATATACATCTGCTCAAGTGACGGGTTCAAGCAAACTGGAATGAACAAATGTCATTAAATGTGACAAAACCAGGTCAATCATACTGTAAGTAATGGTGGAAAGTGTGGCATTGTTATAACTTGGACCTATAACTTTGGTACACTTAATGAAACATGTAAATGCAGATTATTAACCCACTGCGAGTACTGAAAAAGTGAGGATGACAGAAGATAACGTTATGGGGAAACATAATGCCATTTGGACACTTTGTAATGCTTTCCAAGCAACCCTCTTATGTTTGTCCAACAGTTCCCTTGTAAAATCTGTCAGTCATGTACATACCATTTTATTAACTCAGATATGACAATAGCTAACGTGGTTTTCCTCATGATCTGCTCCATCTTGGTGTGTGGCTGACATGAAAGTTGCTCCTCGTCTGTGGAGAAGTCGGTAAATAATTCTGCCGCAGAGTTCACTTCTCAATCAGACCTCCATCTTTTAATTTGAAGTAGAAGAACTTCTCCAGGGTGTTGGCACACTTGCAGTACTCGCTGTCTGGAGGGTTGTACTCGCGACAGTTGGTGATGATTCGCTGCAGGTCGGCAATGAAAAGCTTCTTGGTCACATAGTATCTGTTCTTCAGTCTCTCCGTCATGGTTTTCAGGTCTGTGGGGGTCAAAAAAAGGAGACAACAACCATCGATGAAAATAAGTTCAAATGAATAATAATTTCATAATTTAAAAAGCTGCCGTCTAATCAATGAGAGGTTCACTGACCGATGGGAAAGCGGATGATCTCATAATAATCTGGAGCCTCCGACTTTTTCACTGGTTCCATAAAGGGCCAGGCATCAGGATGAGTCTGTTGAGAGCAAAGTCCCGGTTAGTCTCCGGAGTGTGTGTGTGTGTGTGTGTGTGTGTGTGTGTGTGTGTGTGTGTGTGTGTGTGTGCATGCGTGTGATGTAAACAGATTCTTACCTTTATCTGGGCCAGAAGGTTCTTCAACATGTTGTGTAACACGTCAGGATCCTTCACCTCTTTGCTGCAAAAATATAATTCAGTAGTAAAATAACTTCAGTTAGACAATATAGCACAGACAGCTGCTACACAGATAGTCACAATATGTAGAATAGAGTTGCAACAATTAATCAGTTGGTTGTCAACTACTACAAAATCTTGATGAAATAATGAACAGACTAATCAACCATGAAAACAATCATTCATTTCAGGGGAGTGTAGGAGTTAAGTTTCAGATGTTATGGTGCCCCCCTGTGGTGCTATCTAAATAGACTCTGTGGCAGCAACACACACAGAGCATCTGATCATTATTACATCAGCAATTACACAAACAACGCAACACTACAACATTTAAATACAAACTAAAACCTACCCTTTGTCCTTGTTGCTGGGTTTCCAGCCTGTCTCTCCTGGAAGAAAAAGACATGCAAGTAATATGATAACACTGACTTGCATAAAAAAAAAATACTTGCATGTCATTGCACACAAACCGAACACTCACTGATGCCTGGAATGCTCTCCACTGGGATCTGTCGTACACCCTCTTTGAAGCAGGTGAGACCTGGGTAAACCTTCCTGATCTGACTCTGTTTCCTCTCAATCAGCTTCTTGATAATCTGTTATGAAGTTTGAGATTTGTGGGGAATTAAAAAAAACCAAAACACACAGACTCACTTCAGAGAACACATTTTCACTTCAGAGAGAAGATCTCAGAGCAGCACATACCTCCTTCTGTCTTTTAATGATATGAGAGAGCTCAGTGTAGGGGATTCTTGGGTTCAGCTCGCACTCCATGAGAGTCGCTCCCTCATAGTCTTTGATGTATCCCAGGTATCGACTCTTCGGCACTTTGATGTCTTTGGAAAAGCCCTGGGAGGAAAGAACAAATTACTGTCAGGATAGCGTGAAGGGAGAGGTAAGGAGCAGAGCTAATGTGCAGGTCACGGTGGCAGTACCTGCTTCTTGAAGTAGCCGATGGCGTACTCGTCAGCATAAGTGAGGAAATACAAGATGTTGTGTTTGATGTGATACTCCTTCAGGTGGTTCATCAGGTGGGTGCCATAGCCCTTCAATCAAAAAGACCAGAGAAAAGACGATGTAAAAAAAAAGTAATGTGAAATGGCTTCAACAACATTTCAGTCTTTATCAAAGACCAACACGCTATGGTGTTCGTTATGAGCCTTAATGCAGAAGAAAATTGTGATTACTGTTCTATGGTTAGTCTATTGTGAGCGCCACAGCTGTCTGGAGAGTAAATATTATGTACCTTAACTTGCTCGTTGGATGTGACGGCACAGAAGACGATCTCTGTGAAGCCCTGAGTGGGAAACATCCTAAAACAGATGCCACCGATGACGCGGCCATCTTTGATGAGGGCAAGGGTCTTGTGCTTCCTGTTAAAGTTGTAGACATCAGTAAAGTGCACAGACAACTGATGACATGTGATATGAGATCATCTACGTACGGGTCGAACACCAGTCGTGTGATGTACTCTTTGGGCATGCGAGGTAACTGATGAGAGAAGACGTTCTGCAGGCCGACCAGCCACATCAGGATCTTCTTGTTGGACTTCTGAGAGAGTGAGTTTCCAATGACGTGAAACTCAATGATTCCCCGCCTCTCCTCCAGCCTGGCAGTCTCATCACGGGCAGCATTTGGCGTCAGCAGATTCGTCTAGCAATATTAATATATCAACTGTTAATACAACAAAATATGTCACGGTTGTTTTCTTTTAAGAAAAACACCTCAGATCATAACTTACCTCTGGTCCAAGCATAGCAGCAGGGTCAGTGATTGTCATCATGACTTCATTGACCAGCTCCATAGGAATGTCTCCCATCACACGGATCCGCTTGGCATCTTCCAGAGTCAACGCCTCAGGAAGTTTACGCTTCTCTCCTGAATAGACGGAGACATTACTCAGATTGAAGCATCAAGACGAGGCAGCTATCGAAGACCTTAGTAGCTACAGGGAAGTGGTTAGCAAACCCTCTGATTGCTATGAGGGGTTTGCAGAAGTAGGGATCTGTTTCGCTGGCAAAACAGGGGAAGTAAATAATAGAATAAACCATAACTAAAAAAATCATCAGTACTGGTAAGAGCCATCTGCCAAACTGTTATTTTAAACATTGGTATCGGGCCAGAAGTTCACCATCAGTACATCCCTTGACAGATAAAGGAGAATCAAAGAAGCAAATCAGTGCTCACAGACCTGTGATGGGCTCTGCACCTCCAGTGTCCATGCTGCCCAGAGAGGAGATGCTGCTCAGACCTTTGGGCAGAGCGGGGGAGCCGGAGACTGCAGCAGGACTGATCACTGCAAAGGAGAGACACCAGGGTACCAGTCATTCATTAGAAAACAAACAACAACAACTGTGATACCCACTTCTGTACTTTTACAGTAATTTTCTGCACATAAACACAAAACCATGTTTCTGACAGATGATGATGTATTTTCGGAATGTATTAATTTGATTCCAAATGTGTTTGCTACATATTTATCCTGAGTATTTGCATGCATGACGCATATTCATTTCTTCTCTGCAGACCAATAAAGCCTGAATCATGTTTGTTGTGGGAAGATTTCACCTTTGCTTCTACTCTTATTTTAACTTAACAGCTGTGTTTTTTAATGTCAGTTAACTCCAGTTTAGATTAGCAGCATGTTTACAGTCCCACCATCAAGTGACCCGATAGATGATTTGAGAAAAGGTACTTCTTGGAATTGTTATGAATACAATCCAAAAGCTGAATCACAAGATGTTTCCATTCGACAAAAAAAATATCACAGCTAAGTGACCATCAGGCCGTTCACCCGCCTCACCCGTCTGGTGTCCCAGCTGCGTGCCGTCAGAGGCTGGCATGGTGAAGTCGGCCTCCCAGATGGGTGAATTCTCACCATAGATCTCCTCCTCCAGCATGGACAAGAACCTGATGACATTCAGTTAAAAATGAGAGCAGGAGCAATCAACACTTGTATAGAAAAGGACTGTTTTTACATTTGACAAACTGGTGAAGACCCTGATATTAATAAGTTTTTCCTCATTTGAAAGACCGCCAAGACTGCCCTTACTTGGGAAAGTGTGTGAGGATGAGTGTGCGTTTCTCTGGCAGCAGTTTGTCCTTCTCCACTCTGAACTTCTCCAGGAGCTGCCGTCGGGTCACAGTGAAGATGGACTTGAGCAAACTGCGGCCGAACACGTGCGTGGTTTCATAGCGCGGCAGGCTGTCGTTACTCTGGGGGACGTGGCAGTAGCACAGCCACCTGGAAGTCAAAAGGACAAACAATGCTATTTTACAAAGCGATGCTAGCATCCAACAGAGACGTCTAACATGTTAAATCACATTCCTGCTTTCTTTAATAGGAACATATCCACTTACCTGGTGTAGTCCACTTTGTATGCCGTCCCATCGTCCTTCTGGGTGCGCTGCCGGTACTGTGTCGGTGTCTCCAGCTTCCAGTAATTTAGGCACAAGAGGAACATCTTTGACAGCTCAAACATGGTCTGCCTTTCCTTTGGTGCCAGGTGGCTGAACTTATACTGAACAAAGTTCAGAACCCCCTTTGAAAGGAAAGGGAAACAAAAGATCATGGGAAATGTGGAAGCTGAATAACAGAGAGCAATATAAATGTGTAAGTAGATGAGGAAGCAGCCAGGCATGAGAAGGATGCCCGCCTTACTAGGCAGGCAGCACACTCTTGGTGCTCTTCCAGCTGTTGCTATACATCAGGATACGACATGTAGACACTTTTAGTTTCAAGCTCACCTGCTCGATGTTGGGCTTTTCAAAAGGGGGGCTCCCAAGAGATCCCTCTACAACCGGCTGGCTCATCTGCAGGATGCATTTCCTCAGCAGCTGAGGGAAATGGCATAAAAAAAAAGAAAAATGTTTAATGATGTCACTCACTGGTTATCTTTGGTAGGTCTGTTTTACCGGTTACATTGAGGTGCAACATATGTTTACTTACCTTGAAAAGGTAGAAGTACACCTGTTTGGTGTCTGTGTCCTCCTCTTTATGTACAGACATAAAGAGGTTCTCCACATCCACCACCATCCCCAACAGCCTGTTAATCTCATCCTCGGACACGTTCTCCAGGTGGGACACATGATCAGCTGTTGGTAAAGAAGAAATTACACCAACATTAAGAAATAGGAAGTCCCTAGAATATAGCCTTATCTGCTACTGGGTGAAGGGGTGGGATGTATATATGGAGGCTGGTTAGTTTGTACCCAGAGCATGTCCACAGCTGCGGCACGGCTCGCTCAGGCTGGCTGCTTGCTGTTGCAGGTCCATACGTGTGGCTGATGGTGGATTTGGGTTTTTCCATCCATTGCACTTGCATGTGTCAATAGCCTGGGAATAAGTAAAATATACTGAACACCACATAAAGTGACTGAAACAGTGACCAAGCTGCTGCTTTTGTACATCAGTGAATGACTAAACAGTTGAGCTGAAGCTAGCTGGTACTACGTGCATCTTCAGAGATTTAACGTTAATGTGAATAATACAAGTGTCCGAGAGACGGTCTAGCTAGCCGTGTAGCTAGCTACAAAAGTTGACCCTGACGTTAGGTTATTACGCTATCAGTTTATGTTTTTGTTCGCTCTGCCTTCACTGTGCTATGGTTTGATGCCCCCCGTACACTAATGCTAATACTACCGAGGAGTGCTTTGTTGTGGTGAACTTTGGCTAGCTAAGTTAAGCTAGCTACCTTGCATGCGGAGAATACGCCAAGTTTCTCAAGCTTTTTCGCCCGTGGGAAAGCTCGCACTTGGGCTTTCTTCTGACTTGCACGCTGTTGCTGGCTGAGTCCCGGTCTGGCGGGGTCGCTACTCCCTGACCCGGAGCCAGTCGCGGCAGTGCTGGACCCAGCTGACCCAGCAGACTGGGCTTGGAGAAGCCGGGGTTGCAAGGCCTGCGCCGCCGGGTCCGACATCTCCACGCTGCTGCTCTCTTCCTCTGCTCCCGTTTAGCTTGCGTGCTGCCTTCAGGGGCTGTCGCTAAAATTGGATTTAAGAGAACCACTACGATTTCACAAGGGGAATTTTTTTTTCTCCCCATATGTAAACAGTGGCGTTGAGAGGACACATACACACCACACAAAGTAATTATTCTATATAGAAACAGACCTTTCGATACAGTATTATCTTTTTTATAGCAGAAATATAAATGAAAGATACGTTACTCACTTAATCCCAAAATGGCGTGACCACCTTTAAATATGTATTTGTGACTCTAGCGCTATCAACCTCACGTCATTGTCGATATTACTACACATACAGCTATAAACATGTGTCTAATTTGAAAGTTTTATTATAAAGTCATCACCGGAAATTGCGGTGTGCTTATGTCTGCCTTGATGCTCTAGAAGTTGTTGAAGTGTTCAGCGCTCCCCCAGTGGCCACAGTGCGTAACTACACCACTGGTTAAATTTAAAGGTGATCAATGGTAAATGTAGTTTATCTCTGAGTTGCTGGCTGCCGTAATAAACGTTTACAGTCACGAGGGCTGTACAGATGTTAGTGTATGTCACGTTATACCTTATAATGTAGTTATATAATGATAAAGTAGCCTGCAGATACCCTTGGCCTCAATCACTGCGCCCTCAAGTGGCCACAGTCATGAACTGCAACACAAATAATTGAATCAAACTAGTGTCACTGCTGACATGAGATCACGAAGCCACTTCCGGCTGTGGCTTTTCAAAATAAACTGACGCTTTGCAACGCCCTAAAAATGAGCGATCAAATCTTGAAATGACGGCTTATTTAAAATTAGTTATAATATATTTATATTGAGATATGCAATAAAAATCAGATGGGGACCAAAGGTGTTCTCGAAGCACAAAATCAAAATTCAGATATGTCACAGAATAAACATTCAAGTGAAACACTAAAATATCCCTGACTAATTTTGAATAATAGATGTATAATTTTTTTGTAGACTACTACAATTCTACCTTATTAAGTGGGAATACTGACATTAATATTAATACTAATGTTAATTTTGTGATGTTATTGAGCTGAAGTGCAGCCATATGTAATTGGTTCCAGTGAACAGACCTTGCTTATCAATAGAATAGTACAAATATTGCAGTGTCTCTCTCCTTTTTTATGTAATCTTCAGAGGTACCAACATGGGAAATGCACCTGAACACAACATGCCTTGTCCAGAGGGAAGATAATGGGACATTACTATTAAAAAATCATTTACAAATGTTGTATATTTGCAAAGCATATCCCATCCACTTTTTACACACTGTTGCAGTCAAAAAACTTTTTTATTTATTTTTATTTTTTTGTATATATAAACCATGACCTAAGATGGTTTCAATGAAAAATTATCAAAAGTAAATATTTCACTGTTGGTATTCTCTAGTTATGAAATAACTGATTATTACCATCAGGATAATGTGAAATGATTAAACAGGCATACAAAAAAGATACCTTCCCCTTGTTTATTGGTAAAATTACATTTTTTCACTTCTTATTTCTCTACCCATGACCCCACCCCTCCCCATGATCCCCCACCTAGCAGCAGCGGCTGCTGTGCAGGTACTGTTGTGCTAGTTGTTGATGCCATAGCAGGATGACAACACTGCTGAAAGCAAACCCTCCCTGATATGAACAGTAAAAACAAAGAGAGAAAAGAAAAAGGAAAGGAAGCTGACGATAACATCTCAATTCACAAAGATGATGAGACAGAACCAGTGCATTTAATACCATAGATCTTCAGAAAAAAATTAAGACATAAAAAAAAAAAAAGAAATCCATCACAAAATAATTAAGGTTAACGAAAACATCATGTAGAGATTGGGAAGATATTGTTTTGACAATAACTACTGATTGATTGATTATAAACTTGAAAAGTCTGATACAAATACAGCAATGTTGTCAATACACAGTTGTGATTTTGGTCAAGAAAACAAATCTTGCTTCATGTATTTGTAATTGTACACTGATGATTCAAAAACATTACATTAATGCTAAAATTACTCATGGGTGACAATGTTAAAGTACTACTTATTGTATATGGTTTGATAACATAGATGGATGATTGTAAAACCTTAAAGTCTTGGCTTTAAAATCAAACTGAACAGCCTGTGTCAAAAGAAGTTGAAGTAATAATAATAGTGATAACAATAACAATGTAATAATTCATCTACACAGCTCTATCAAGAAGGAAATCTGTCCATTCCCGTCCTCCTGTTACGAACCCTTCTCTCTTCATCTTTTCCAGGAAGCGGACCAGGAACAAGACAGAAAAGTGAAGGACTGCTGCATGCACCTGGACTGGAAAGTTTTAACATTGCCGTACGACCATGATGGAAATACTTTAGAAATTTACGGTGCGTGGCAAAGCAGGGGGTAGAAGAGAAAGGACAGGGCCAATGAGCCTGTTTCTATTCCTTCTTGCGGCATTATTTTTTTTCCCTATACACAAATACAGAAACAAAGGTGAGCAGGATGGGCCTACTAAGTGCCACTGATAATGACTGATCTTTTTTTTCCTCTTCTCCTTCTTCCATGAGTGGGATGCATTTTTTTCCCCTAAGGTGACGTCAAGTGTCCATCATCAATAGAGAGGTCATGGATTGGCAAGTCCTCGGGTTAAAACATGATTCTGTAAATAAGCCTGTGGGTCGATTTCTTGGTCTGTTGGTTGGTTCGTCAGTTGGAACCGGGTCTGGCAGTTTACTGGCCAAACAGTTTATTGGTGCTGTGTTGCTCAGAGGGTAGTTGGTCCGACCGTGGTTTGGTTTGACCGATGGGACGTTGTTTGACAGCTGGCTAATATCTGGTCTGGTTGATCGAAGCTGTAGATTGGTTGGGTCAGCTGACTCGTTGTTGTGTTCGTTAATTCCCGCCCCCACAGCACTGGCCACTTCTGCCCTGTGGTGCAGCTTCCTGCAGGTCCACTCCGCCTCTGGCCCGTCCACCAGCGCCTGCTCCACCCTGAGGCTCGTTCTTGGGAAGCTTCTTGGCTGTTTTGGGTGAGAAGAACAATTTATTACTTTCTGCACTGTGGTAACAAATGACTCATTTCAGTGTTGATTATTCTGACAATTATTTTTATCAATGTTTTGTCAATTAAAGATTAGTAAATAAAGCCCGACCATTAATGGATTTTTGGGGCGGATGCCAACAGTGATATTTCTGAGTAAAAGTTATTGATCATATCCAAGAACATATACAACAATACTGATATATCTATGATAGGCCATAACAGGCTGATAGTCATTATTTTCAAATTAGTCATCAATGATATAACCATTTTAATTAGAGCCAGAGGTGACGTCAACAAAAGTCTTATTGTCCTTGTGTGAGTTTTAAGTGGCACTTACCTATAGCCATAAAAATCTCATTGACATTCATAGCCGTCTTGGCTGAAGTCTCCATGAACAGCAAACTGTTGTCATCTGCATATGCTTGTGCTTCCTGTAGAAACAAAAGAGCAACAGGCAAATTGACAGCTTGTTCTAATTTAAGTTATGATTTCACCGATTGTTAAAATCTTCTCTTTACCTGGAAATCTACAGCTCTCTTGTTGGCCAGATCTGCTTTGTTTCCTGCCAGTGCAATAACAATATTCGGGCTGGCCTGTCGCTGCAGCTCCTTTACCCAGTTCTTTGCACGTGTGAATGTATCCTTTAAAAAAAAAGGAAAAAAAAGAGAACATGCATAATCATGAGACACAGTGCTTTTAAACTTTTAATCCCTGATAGAGGTTTTACATGGCAGAGGAGCAAAGGTCTGTCGCTGTCTCTGAAAGTAAACAATCATCAACCCAAGCTGGAAGACAAGGATCAGCAAACAAACGACAAAAGGCTTTCAACTGTCTTGGCTGACTTCCTGTATCTTTCAACGCTAACTTACTGTGTTGGTGATGTCGTAGACCACGATGGCAGCCTGGGCGCCCCTGTAGTACATGGGTGCTAAGCTGTGATACCGTTCCTGTCCTGCAGTGTCCCAGATCTCAAACTTGACTGTTGTATCATCCAGACATACCGTCTGTGTGAGGAAGGCAGCTGGAAAGAAAATAAAGTCAGAGAATTACACTTTGTATTTGCAGGACTCATGACTGAGGCTTCTAAATGCAGTAGTAAGAAAGTCAAGCACTTGTGCAGCTGGAAATACACAAAATACTACAGAAATATCAGGTTTACAGTAGCAACATAAAGAGCAGGCCCAAGTGCACACAGCTCGCTTACTCAGCCGGCTGTCACATGACAGAGGAAACTGAGCACATACTTTAAAGCTTTGTAATCTTTGACCAGGCGTGCAGCTGACCACAAGTTCAGTAGAAGTGAAAACATGCTGACTCGCTTTGAGTCTTTGGTGAGAGTAAGCACTGAGCATCCTGTCTGTTCATCCTAAAGCCACACTACTCAGAAGATTTAGGAAACATGGAAGTGTTGGTGAAACGCAAAGAGGTGGCAGAACATGTAAAGTTAAAGTTAGTTTACATATTAATGTCTTCACAGGATTTATGGAATTACAAGTACAGACAGAAACTTAAATAAAACAACGGCTTTGATAATTTATTAAAAGTTTCTATCATATTTCAACTAACATATACTAGTTGTGGCTCTTCCATTGTGATCATTAATCAATTTCTCATCTTAGCAGCCTTGGTTACCAGGGCTGTAAATTAAGAGCAATTTCCTTTATTAATGATCAGTAAACAAAAAATCATTAAATGTTTAAAAAAGGTTGTAGATTTCCATTTAAAGTGAACAATAAAATGAGGCTACTCTGACTTCCTGACAGACTTGAATGATAAATTCACCCAAAAATTCAGTTCCGTCACTATGTACTCACCCTCATGATGATGACATGTTGGGTAAAGTTTTGAAGCCCATAAAAGCATTTCTGTAGCTTCAAAGCAAAACCACGTCACAGCACTCTCCCAAACAGCTAAAGTAGCATCGATTTAAAAATGTTAAAACCACTGAGAAATACAATAAATAGGCTCCATAAAGTCTCAGGAACCTGGGAAAGTGGTTTGAAGAGACAATATTTACACTCAGGACGTGTGTTAGGCTTGTCAACCCACTTCAGATGCGGCCCACACTGACACTTTTAGCATTGCAGTTAAAACTTGGATTGACTCGACAAGGTGTAAAGAGCCATTTTATTTTATTATTTGTTGTCTGATTTTTTTTTTTTTTTACATCTAAAAAAACATGTCCCCATCGACCTGAGATGGTTAGGATAATGCTGCAAAGTTGTTTTGCTGTGAAGCTCCAGAGAAGTTTAGTCATCAGCAGAGGGGGGGTGAGCAGGTAATCAGTGACATTTCATTTTTGGGTGAACATATCCTGCTAATCAGCTTTGGTAAGCCGGCGGGAAAGATGTGAGTGAAGTTAACAAACTAATGAACATCAGGTTCAGTGACTTCTAACACGTCACAGTTGTTTTTCTATCCGGACTGAAGATTTACACCTAATATCACTATTAAAGGACTTCTGTAGCCCTCAGGCTGTAGTTACAGTCATTCAGAGCCAACACATTTAGGCACACCACTTTGCAAAATATCATAGTTACAGACAGTATCATATTCTTGTTTTTAAATTACTCTATGATCAGCTTTACTAATCTACAAGAGGTCCAGGAAACCCCCCAGTATTGTCTCAATTCCTTCCTGTTTCAATTAGCTATACTCCTCTGCTTCTGCTGCCAAGAGTGAGAGACATAATCTATTTTCAGCCCTTTATCGGCTGAAGATCTCACGATATGTACACAAAATGTTTCTGCAAAATCAACCTACATGTCTGCCATGTGTGAAGAGCATGGTGGCTCATGGGAGAGTCAAGTGATCAGCTGCAGAGAACTGGTTCTGCCAGCCCTCCTTCCTGTACAAGCTCTGACATCAGAAAAGATTAAGACCTACAACCAAACAGTTTTTCTGTACTGGCAAGGACATGTTTTTCTTCTGCTTCAGCATTCCTGTTATGTCCACTGACTTGTTGAAAAACTTAGTACAAGATAGCAAAAATTAGATTATCTACAGCTGAACTATGCATGGGTTGGAAACTCATTTATTATGACTTTTTAAATGTCATGCATAATTTGTTTGGATGATTCCTCTGAGCTGAAGAGATGACACGACGGACAGCCAAGCCTCACCTCCGATGGTGCTCTCCTGGTACTCGTGGAACTGGCCTTTGACAAAGCGCAGCACCAAGCTGGACTTCCCCACCGCCGATTCCCCCAACAGCACCAGCTTGAACTGGCAGATCTTGTTGCTCGCTGCTGTGCCGTTGGTCCGTGCTGGTCCGCCTCGCCCTGCCATGGTGCAGTGTTGGAGACTGGGAGCAAGCCGGGTGAAGAGGGAGGAAGTGTGGTTGAACTTGGGCCTGGGTTTGGTGCAGGGGCAGGCGAGGGCTGGGTGAGGCTGAGCTACAGGGGTATGTTCAGTTCAGGAAGGTAGATGAGCCAGAGGAAGAGGAGACCTCACCAGTGGGAGCTGGAAAACACCACACAATTAGTAAAATACAGTTTAACTGTAAAATGTATCAACAGTAGCTAAGTTTACATTGTTGTTGACACAAAAACCTGCATCACACTGGGACTGGGCCTCCAGATAAGATCTCTTATTTAACTGTGTTTAGTATAAACAATGCTGTCTTATTTGAAGCTGGGTGCTCTGTCATGCTCCCACAGGTTGTCCTAACAGTTTGTGATTTTTACATCACTGTACACCGCTTTACTTCAGTATTTTTAAAATAAGAGAACTGATCGGATGGGTGTAAACACATGTACAACTAGATTTGATGAAATGAAAAACAAACATATACATTGAAGTGTTTGAATACACAAAAAACATACAAATTACAATAATGCTTTGCCCTAACACCCTTACAAGCGTGTTCAGGACATTTCTTCCTGTGAGTCATCGCTTAACCGATGTCTGCTGCTGTTTTAACGCAGGGTTAAGTTGTCAGCTGCAGTTTCCACGGTGCTGCACCAAACCCTGATAGTGTACTAAAAATAAAACATTAACATTAATCAGCAAGTCACACAGTTATTATCTTTAACTCTGCAGCGTCCAGTCACCGCATTTTGCTGAGGCATTAATGAAATGTAAGCTACGTCTCTGACTCATTCTGGTTGTGGTACTTCACAATCTGAGAAGCTGATTTACAAAAAGTACTTATACAGATATTTCCTCCAGCCTGATTTGGCCCAAAGAAGCTTGACAACTTTACCTGATAAAAGCAAAATAAGCAAACGGTTTTATTCTCTTTACTCAGGCCCACTTTGCGTATCTGAAACCTTGCCTAATCTTTTTTTTCAGTTGGGTGATACACATGAGGTCAGCCAGCTTCTGCTTGGTCAAAAGACAGGAAACACAACTCAGCTCAAAGCAGGAAGTTTAAGATTGCAGAACACATTTTACTGCTGAGCACATTAAAAGTTGGGATAGCCTCAGCTTTGTTTCTGAAGGCCAGTAAAAGGTTTGAGTGTTCCTGAGTGAGAAGGGAAATGTCGAGACTGAAGAAAACTGGATTAAATAGTCTATAGGTTTTGGTTATGCTGTGCTTTTTCTCAGCTCAATACTGAGCTGGGTTTAAGCTTCAGCATGTGACAACAGGTCACGGCTCCGACCATAAAATATTCAGAACTGGCATGTTTCATTTGACAGTGTACCAACCATGCAGCTAATTTCTGCTGTGCAGGTTTATCTCTACCATCATGTGTTGTAGCATTAGTTTAATTTTAGACATCGCAGAGCATCATGGGACATAAAAAGACACCAGCCCCTTTACTGTTTTCCCTTTTATTCAATCTGAAAAATAAGTCTACTTACTTAACACAGTGGCATTGCACGTGTTATGATTAAAAAACAGCATCCAACTTCAACATGTCACCAAATCTGTTTACTTTCAATATAGATTTTAAGAAGTGTGCATGGATGTGCACCTGTAACCAACTGCAGCAGACATCTCTGCAGGGCACTAAATGGTCTAACAGGCAGACAAACACCATCACAAGGCGTGAAAGACCAGAGGGAGTCCTTCTCAGCGGTAGCAGAGTTGAAAAACGAATAAAGGCACTCTGTTCACTGGGTCAACGTCGGTCTGCACTCATTTGATTGCAAGCTGCAGAGCCGAGCTCTCACCTGTTCACATTCCTCACGACAGGAAGCAAAGAGAAGGAGGGGGCACGCCGACTAGCAAGCACCTCAAATCTAGCTGCAATTTAACTTTAAAATGTGCAAAATGTTCTTGCAAGGGAGCATCCCCAAGTCCCCTCCATAGTCTCACAAAGTCCTGTGGGCAACACTGCGTTATCTTTTACTGAAAAGTAAGTCTTCATTGCATATGGACAATTTTAGAAACAGTGTCTGGGTACAGAACAGTGTCTGGGTACAGAACCACAGATACACAAGGTTTGGATACTATATATTTCAATTTTAGTCAAAACAAAACCAGTTTGCTGCAGCGATTCACCAGAGGAATACAGCTAAGCAATGTTTAAAGGCCTTAAGAGTACAAAGTGTGTCCTTGGCTGAAGAAGCAACAGATACTGCAGGATGTAACTATAAAGCTATGAGGAAAAAATCAATTACTGCATCAGTGCTACACACACTGATCGTATACACCGACTGTATACGATGTCAAAAAGTAGAAGTGGTCCTCTAGTTTGCAATCAGAGGCTCTTTGTTGCACTGAGACAGACCTGCATACATCTTAAGCAGCCTGCGACAAATGCTTTGATGGCATCCCTAATGGGCTCTGAAGACCTCCACAGGGAAGTGGGTCAGAGAGAGAGAGACAGTGGAACATGGGTCAGAGAAAAGGCAGGAAGAAGGAGCATACTAGAAGGAGAGCCTGTGAAATATTCATCATGGCCTCCTGTACGCTCTGCTGCCAGATATCCAAGCACTTAGCAGAGACTGCAGTGCATTGATCACTTAAATGTGGGAATGTGTGTGCAAATTAAATACCTGTATGGATGAGAGCTCATTTATGGCAGTGTCAATTATGCACCAAAAACTTAAGTAATTATTTAATAATATTCCAATGAATACTTGTGGTTCATTCTATGAAAGCTACCAGTCACGTAGTCCCTTCCCCCCGAGTTTTGATGTCGCATGTACGGCTCCAAAATCAAAAAGAAAGCAAAAACAAAGACTGAGAGGACCTTGACGGTAGTATTACTCACTAATGACAGTTATTAACTCATGTCATTCTCAGTAACCTAAGAAAGTTCCTGTTAAAAACAAGTTCCCAGAGTTTTTGAGACTCCTATCTCTGAAGAAAAGAACCATTTTATTATGTACTTTGTACAGTGGCCTATATGATATACATGTCAAGTCCAACTGTTGTGGCATGAATATTCAGACAAAGTTTGGATTCTTCTCTTCATCCGTGGCACCAAGAAGGAGGCCTCATTTTTGCAAAAAAAAAAAAAGGTACATCAACTTAAAAGAAGAAGAACAACAACAACTCAAAATGTGGTAATTTTTGTGCAAATTTGACCGGTAAGTTCTTCAGGAAGTTGGCTTTTGATAACAGATAATAAACGTATAACTGGCAGCATACTCAACAAACAATGTGCCAATGTGTATTGACTGTGCAAAAATCTGAACTCATTCATATATTCCATTTAAGCTGTAGTCCAAGAATCTCTGTGGCTGCTGTCATTTACCAGTTTTGTAAAGGCAAGCATGGACTTGTGCTGCTCACTTAATGTGAAGGGTGGGGTCCTGATATGAGGGATGCATCACCATCCTCCCTTTGTCAATTATGCCAAACGGTCTCACCAGGAAGAACGAAATTTCCACGTATAGTGAACATAATAAAAGACACAGAAGCAGAACAAACCTTGGGATTTCAAGTAAAACAGGAAAAGCTCTTGATCCAAGTTAAGCTCTGCTACAGTTTCGAGTTTCTAATAAAGAATGGCTTTGGGAGTAGTGGCACGGAAACTAGTGACATAACTCAGGAAAAGCAAACAGGATACTCATCACTAGAAGTTAGCCATGCCAATAGGGAATCACAGGTACTTCCTTTTCTCGTGACTTCAGTATGAAAAGCTCAGAATACCATCACAGGAATAAAAGCTATCCACAGCCCAGACCAAAGTCTGCACCTCCCTCTAAAATCACAGTAAAAAATTCAGACTTAACCCACAAGTTAAAAAAACGTTTACGACATGGTTACAAAACTGCTCACCATTTGAGATTACTACAGTATAGGCTGAGTCTTGCACAGTTTTTCCTATGTCTAAACATGGCACGTGAAAACACAAAAGCAGACCTTCTCTTGCAAGTTCTTCCTTTATGCAAGAAAATATGAGCACAAATACCAGATCCCATACTAGCTGCAATGAAAATACAATCTTTTCTGTATCTCATAACTCATCAAGCCACATAACACAAACCTTTGATAGCAGTTTTTTGGAAAATAATCAGAACAAAAGCTTTCAAATGTACTCCTTTTTGAGGATATAAAAAACAGGTTGGGTAGGGCATAGTTTTTGGAAAACTGAGTACTCGGTTCATAATGCACCGTAGAAAGGGTTTTCACTGCCGATTAATCTCCAATTGTATATTTTTATTAAATGATTAGTTTGTTCAATAAAATGTCTCAAAATGGTGAAATATTTCAATAAGTGTTCCTCAAAGGCCAAGATGAAGTCCTGAAATGTCTTGTTTTGTTCACAAACCAGACGTTTTAAGTTTACTGTCTGATATATTGATTCTAAAAATTGTTGACAACTAATGGAGACCTATTACAAAGCCACATTTCCAAACCTGCAACCTCAGACAGTGCTGAACCATACTCTGATTAAGAAAAGAGAGGTTTCCTTAATAATAAATATTATGTGTACTGATGAGGGACACACTCACCGTCCTTCTATCTGGACGGGTCGGTCAAGATGCGTCACCACTTTGTAAGGACAAGGTCCATACACCATAAACACAACAGGTGCCAGAGCAAGTAATTATAAATCCATTCTGCGTCCCAAAGGTCCAAACTCTGTGCCCCCATCATGCCATAAAGAGAAGCTTTGAAGACACATGCATTATGTGATTATACTGGCTCTTACATGTAGACACATTATAACCTCAACAATGCTAATTGGCTATAGTACAACAACAATGTTGTCAGCAGTAATGGCACCTTTATGATACCTAATGTGATGGCACTTCTGAAAGCTTGCTGGTATTTACAGGCCTGAGAGTGAAACACTGTGAACCCAATTTACTACCTCAAATGAGTACCCAAGTTAAAAGGTACAAGGCCAACCTGAAAACTGATGTATGCTTAAAAAAATAACAACTAAAAAGGGACATTGAACAAACGTCAAATGACCTGTTTAAAGTGGATCTACTGGAGGCTTGACAGCTAACTCACACATAACCTGTGACTGTGAGGGGAACAACAATTATTAGCTGAGCACTGAGCGAGGACAGCTAGGTTTGCCCCAACAAGTGTATCCTATCACTCTTATCAAGCACAGTTTCAATTAATTAAAGTTAGTTAGCTGAAAGTTAGTTTAAACTGTTTACTTCTGGCTGGTTCCGACTAGCTTGACTTAGCTAACTCGCAAACCCAACACAGTAGACAGGTTAGCGGTTGAGAAAATTTAACGTTGCTAACCATGATGTGTTCGGTGGCTAAATGACGGGTAACATGAAGTTGACGCAGCCGGTCAGAATTATGCGACCGCCATCAATAACTGACGCTAGGTAGCATAACACTGAGTCGTAGTTGTTCCCAGCACTTTGCCAACTGCTAATGTCGACAGGCTAAACTCAGCGACATCATTAAATTATCATTCACCTAGCATTATCATTAGCTTGCTAGCATGAATCGTCGTTAAAAAAAAAAAAACTCACGACAAGCCGCTGGGAGGAAAACTTGAATTCTGGTAGCGTTAGCTTGGTTAGCACCTATAGCCAACTGTCGAAAACGTCAATAGACAACTTTCCTTTTCTCGGCCGCACGTCGTCAGCTGTTTGACATTAGACCACCTCGAAAGCTCGGACTCGTTGCTGTGTCTGCTGCGGACATTTATAAATGTCATATGCCTCTCACTAATGTACGTGCCAAGGCTTTTATGGACGTTTTTATGTGGTGTCACAGGGCTAGAAGCTCGTA
Source organism: Diplodus sargus (assembly GCA_903131615.1). Lineage (NCBI taxonomy): Eukaryota > Metazoa > Chordata > Actinopteri > Spariformes > Sparidae > Diplodus > Diplodus sargus. Next base: position 3,658,255 of record CAEMYA010000126.1, read on the forward strand.
GCCTCTCTCGATCCAGTCTGATGGACATTTCGGCTGAACCCGGACTTGGCTGATCGGCTGAGCAACATTTGACAGCGGACATCTAAATACGGTTAACAGCTGCGCCAGAAAAAAAAGACCAGCATGCGTTCAGTGTTGGTCTTAATCACCACCTTCTGTTATTTCAAGTTGTTAGACTTACAGTACTTTTTCTTCTTTCGCTGGGCTCATCGGCGGCGGCTGTCTTCTTCTTCTTCTTGGGCTCTGGCCTTCCCTTCCGGTTAGCGATTTTTCCGGGAACGTCCCACTTTTTGTCATTGGCCGTCTGACCAATGGCAGCAGCGGTGTGCGGCAGACAGCAGCACTCTGCAGCGCGAGGAGGGAGGGAGGGAGGTGCACGGGGTCGTGCGTCCTCTGTTCATCAGTCCACAGCTTTTAATATAAACACAGTCACATCTCCAGGAGGGACATCTTGGCGGCCACCTGTCGCTGGTTACTGCCAGACAAGTGTTGTATTAATAATTTGATTTAAGAAGTTAACATCAAAACTTTACACAATATATATATTTTTACTATACATCTGTATTTCTCGAGACACTAAGATTGATTTTACTTTTGTACACCTGATCACTTTCTGGGCTCCACTGGAAAGTGATATATAGTGTAAAATGTATGATGATTTCAAAATTTAGTGTAAAAATGTCATTACATACTTCAAACACAAAAAAACATGACTTTGACTTTATTGGGAACTTATTAATGATGTCATGTAAATGTACATTTCCTCAAATGCTCCTTAATTTTATAGGTTTCCCGTAACAATTTAAAGAATATATTAAAATTCTGGCACTTATTAAAACTAAAAAAGTAACAAAACTGTTAAGCTGTACAAATATATTTTTAAAGAGGAATGATGTGTTATAGTACCTTTCTTTTTATTTCTGTTTACCTTTACAACCTCAAGCAGATTCAATTTGCAGTATTATTTATTTTAATGTCCTATATTTATCGTCCATTATATGCTGTACATGTCTTGTTTGTTTTTCTTTTTTTCTTTGTCCTTTCAAAGTTTTATTGACAGGACAGCATAGAGAGATGACAGAAGGTGGGATGAGAAAGAGGGGGGGGATGACTGTGGCGTTATTGATAAATGAACTGATGATGAATGAGGGCTGCAGGTCGGACTCGGACCCCAGGCTGCTGCAGCGAGGACAGGGCCCCTGCAGATGGGATGCCTGCTTTACCAACTGAGCTACTAGGGTACCCCGTATATTTGATTGTCTTTTGATAAAATCATTAAAAAACATAGTTGTAAAACTGACTTACGTTTAAACATGTAACACGCGCTCTTCAAATGGCTTTAAACAGCTAATACAAAAAACCTTTCGCTTGTTTTTTTTCAACTGTGGGATTCAATTATGAACAAACACTGCCAGAGAAAAGAGATCAGACTGAAGGAGGTCTCTATGAGTCATTTTAATGAATCTATTGCAGAGAAAAATAAAACATTTCCAAAATCTATCAGCTAAGCAGACAGTCTAACCGTGTTTTGAGTCTGAGAGACATTCACGCTGGCAGAATGACACAACGAAGCATGCAGCCTAGAATAATGTAGATAATAGACCATTATGTTTCTAATGAACATTATGATCCCGGGGATGTTATAATTCATCTTTTGTGGAAAAAAATAACATTTGCTTCTTTCCACCAAAAAACATAACACTTCTTTTTGCTTGTGCGACCCTGTCGATCACCTGTTTGTTCTTTGTGTTTACAGTTACCATGCTAATACTAGTGTACATCAGAATTACAGCTAACACGTATGAGCGTCAGGGTTACAAAGACGAGGCCTGTGTGGAGAGTATAACCCTGATGAGTACACATGTTCACATTGGTGAAGGTCATAGAGCACCATCCTCAGTCTCTTAGTTCATATGTTAAAGTAAAAACTTGCTCATGTTGTAAATTAAGTCAACCGTATGACACACACAGTGAAGGTTTTCACACTGTTTGAAAGACTTATTATGTCCAAAAGTTTAGGAGTTCAGCTGTGAAGGAGGGATGTAGGAATTACACAGGATTCTTACCATGCTGCCTTCTCCATTACGCTAATGTGTATACTGATAGCAACAGGTGCATTGTGAAGGACTGCTGTGTGAAGTATACTGAAGGACTATGAATTACTTCATGACTATTCTGTAAGTGTTTTTTCTACACAAATTAAAAAGAAAAAGTAAAGCACCTTCTATTGAAAATATTGAACAATGTGGCAATGCCTCGTCGAGTGCTCACATGTGTGTTATTTTTTTAAATAGCTGCAATAAAAAAAGTAAAAATAAATAGATGAATAAATAAAAATATATCAATAACTGTACAGCTGTACTTGGTTTCAAGGTGAATAGTGAATAGGATACATGAGTATCCTATTCAAGTGTTCTCCTCTGATGGCGTTATGATGAGCCGTTTGCTGTTCCGCCTGACTCTCACCACCGAGTGGCGCTGCGTACCCGTAACTCATGACCTGCGTCTGAAGCCTGGTCACACTGAGCTGGTATAAACTCTGTGGTGATAGCAGAGAAAGGTTTTTTGCAAGGAGCCTCCCTTGTTCTGATAATGCCTTGTTGTTGAAAAAAAAGTTTAACGCCCCTTTATTTAACGCTAAAGAGAGAGTGACTGGTGCTAGTCTGGGTGGAAATTTATCCTTTTACAGTCTCTGCAGACCAGTAAGCAATCTACAAATTTAAGTTTTATTGAGAGGTGGTGATAGGGCGTCTGCAGAGGTTCGTGCATTCTATCCGGTGGAAACTTCACACTGAAAGTCTTTAAAAAGGTACAAATTCATCACTATCGTAGAGTAGCTCAATAAAATACTGAGGTCATCAGTGCAGGATCTGGGTTTCCTCCATGTCCAAGTGAGGTTGCTGGACTTCTACAGTTAAAGTGCTGCTGCTCATACCGAAAAATTCAATATCGTCCGTCGTCTCATGATACAGTGGAGCTCTACGGTCTCTGTCCGTCGCCTGCCCCAGCAGGGAACATGCAGGGTCCTGTGTGTGGTGGACAGGGCTGGATCCTACAGGGTCATTCAGCCTGGGGCCGCTGATGGTGCCCTGCTGGCTCTGATTGTGCCCCGTGCAGACCGACATGTGGACTCCAGAAGAGGAGAGAGAGCTGAAGGTGGTGTGATACTGCGGCTGGCCAACGGGAGTGATGGAGGAGTGGATGGGCGTCTGGGAGCCGGTCTGATGCGCGGGATCCGAGTTGGTTTGAACACTCAGGCATGGAAGGGAGTAGCCAGAATTGACCGTGGAGCACAGAGAGTGAGAGTTGCTCATCGTGGGAATAGCTGCATTGTAACCCACCTGCGGAGCCTGGCAAATCCCCGGGAAGCTGCTGAAGGCGGAGCTGAGGGCCAGGAGGGACGGACCTCCCTGAGCATGCGGGTGGGTCATGTAGGGAGAGTTCGGAGTTGTTCTGGAGGTTTGGAAGGTGCCACACGGGCTCTGCAACCTGTGGGCCGCGGCTCCTTCTCTGTCAGAGCAGCACAGGTGTAAGCAGGATGACATCGGGCTCGAAGAGCGCAGCAAGGTGGGACTTCTGCCCTGGGAGGACATCCCACTGCAGCCCCACACGTTTCTGGCAGGGTGGCTGATTGCTTCGTGATGGAGGTGCAGCCCCGTGGCGATGTTTAAAGGGACATGGGGCTGCCAGGTGCTGGAAGCCGTCACACTAGGACTTGGAGTCATCGGCGTGGTGTAGGAATATGTGGAGACGGGAGGCGTGTAATGGAGCATGGCCATATGAGACGGCAGGAAATGCATTATGTTGTGAAGCTCCTTGGCCAGGTTGGATACTTCTTGGTTCAAGTTGTTCACCTGAAAGATAAAAAATAATGTATTTATATATTTTTTGTTATTTTTTTTACATTTTTTTTTTTTTTATCTTAGTATTTTGTTACTAAGGTGGCTTGATCCTGGCCATGCCCATGAATTATCATACAAACAGTACAGAATTACTACAGGTAGCACTGTGTTTCTATGATTCTCTGCAGTTAAATGCTCAGTTAATAATTTCAGCTACTGGGCGTCTCTACGAGTGTCGTGTGGGGAGCTTAGCCTACTAGCTGGCTTGAGAGGAGAGATCCAGGTAAAAGATACAATGCTTTTGGAGGAATAAACACCCGGAGTCATATCGGATTCTGCTCTGATCCAGAGCCGTTTGCTGACAGAAGAGGAGCTCAGAGACGACTTTTTTAACATTTGGGCTTTAAAAGTGTATTTATCCTCGGGGCTAACAAATGTAGTTTTCAGATATTCTAAAGCAGGAATAAAACATACTACATATTCAAAGACCACAGCAAAAAAATGAGCATTGGCATGTTTATGTTCACAAGTTCATTTAACCCCATTTCCCATTTTAATATTACTATGTTGGATCTAAAATTGACCATACCTCTTTGTTCAGTTTGCTGATGTTCTGTCTCACTTCCTCCGTCTCCAGAAGCAGGTTGGCATTCATTTGGAACCGATCTGAAAAAGGATGAAAAATATAGAAATACAGCTGATCTGAGATCGACATTATCATATGACATCCGATCCAAAATGGTAGAATATGGAGAAATCAATGTATAAAAGTGTCGTAAATCTGATATTTTCCTATGCGTTTTCATCTTGCATGATTCAGAGATTCTTGTTCCTGAAAAGGGTTTTTAATCAAGATGTTTGTTGTCCGCAATCCAATGTAGTTCACAATCATCCATCGCAGCGCTCAGGGGGACTTTACCTGTTACATTAGTCTTTGTCTCGCTCTGCTCTACATTAAACTGAAATGAGTGACTGTTGTCCTCAATTCCATCCACGACCCTAGAGGAGACACAAATCAGTGTTACATCATTTTCAAACGGATGCAAACTGATTCACTGCATCGTATTTAGGGTAAAGCGGGATGAACAGCTTACCTGGGGCTGAGGTTCAGGGGACTGACACAAGGTAAGGATGGCATGAGTAATCTGGCGGGCCGATGGTTGAAGCCCACGTCACCAGTGAACCTGGGCAAAGGAGACGGACACTGCTCCTCACTGGCGAACGGCTGAGGAGAGGGGCTGCATCCACGGCCGTCCTGAACGGGCGATCGACAGAGGCGGAGCGCGTTGATGTGGCGGAACTCCTCTCCTAACAGGGTGCTGAGGCAGGGCTGGCGAACAGGGCTGCCCACTCCATGCAGCAGAGGCATTCTCCTCTGCTGAGAGTGTCTCACGTCTTCTCCATTTTCTTCATCATCTGCCTCGATAATGAAGGGAAGTTTATGGTCCATAGACGCATGAGCCTGAGGAGGTAATGGAAAGAGATGTTTTCTTTCATTTGGGGGAATACAGAAGCTCTGAGAGGCAAAATGAATAAATACATTTTGATGATCCATTTTCAATTACTCCAATTTTTTAAAAAAAGTTTGTAAGGATGGGTGGAAAAAAAGTTTTGCCAGGATTATTCTTTTCTTCTGACTGTAAAAGTTTTGACAGGAGGCTTTTTTTTTT